>JAQFVV010006220.1:11147915-11481011 GCA_028023455.1 Epiperipatus broadwayi
ATGTTCTTAATAAATTTAACACAGGAAGTGATCATCAATTATTAAGATGTAAGATACATGTTAATGCACAACTAGAGAGACAAAAATTATTTTAAAAAACAATTTTTACAATTGATATTCCTAATCTTCAAAAACATTCTAATGAATTTAGTAGATTTTGAACATGATTCAGATTTGAATGAAATTAATATGAAAATAACTGATACACTTTTAAAAACTGCAAGAATGATAGTGGTAGGAAAAAGCAGCAATTGACCAATAAAATTTCTACTGAGACTAGAGAATTTATGAAGAAAAGAAGGAATATGAAGATATACAAAAATGATGTATTAAAAAGAATTGAATATGTCGAATTTTGTAAAATGGTATGGAAAAGAGTTGAAACTGATATAAGAAAGTATAACTGTGAACTAGCAAGGAAATCTGTAGAAGAGAATAAAAGTCTTAAGAGTGTAAAACAATATTTTGGCATTGGTAGGAAACTTATATCTGCAATAAGAAAAAAAGATGGAATTATGATTAAAAAAAGAGATGACATCATGAAATGGGTAGAAGACTTCTAACAAAAATTATATAGCAATAAAGAACAACTACCTTCTAGATCCATTATTATTTCGAATTGCCCAGAATTTTAAATGAAGAAGTGAGACATGCAATTTAATTTATAAAGAAAGGAAAGGCTTCTAACAAAAATTATATAGCAATAAAGAACAACTACCTTCTAGATCCATTATTATTTCGAATTGCCCAGAATTTTAAATGAAGAAGTGAGACATGCAATTAAATTTATGAAGAAAGGAAAGGCTCCAGGTAATGATGGAATTATAATTGATATATTAAAAGAAGCAAGTTGAAGAAATAGAATTTTGTTTTAGCAAAGTTATATACCAAAGTCTAAATGATAAAAATGTACCAGATGATTGGAAGAATGCAGTATTAATATTAATATTTTAAAAAGATGATAATGAAGATATTAGAAATTTTAAACCTCTCAGTCTTTTATCAGTTTTATACAAAAATTTTATCAAGATAATTATGACTTGTCTTCAAAGAACATTGGATTTCCACCAACAAAGAGAACAATCTGGATTTAAAAGTGGTTTTAGTACAGTAGATCATATCCAGGTATTGAGAAAAGGTATAGAAAGGACAAATGCATATGAATTGCCATTATGCTTGGATTTGTAGATTATGATAAGGCATTTGATTCTATAAACATTTCTTCAGTGATTAAAGCATTGGTATAGATCTATGATATTGTCATATTTTAAAGAATATTTATAAAAATGCAACAGCAACAATTGGATTATATAATGATACTAGGAAAGTCAACATTGAGAAGGGTGTAACACAGGGTAATTCCATATCTCCAAAACTTTTTATAGCAGTGCTGCAAGAAGTATTTTGTGGATTAAAATGAGAAACTAAAGGAGTGAATGTAAATGGAGATTATTTAAGTCATTTAGATTTTGCAGATGATGTAGTTGTTTTTGAAAATAATGCTTTAGAGCTACAGGAAATGTTGCAGGAGTGAGACTTGGACATGTAATAGAAGAGCAATTCAGACTACTCAAAGAAGTATGGAGAAATGCATATTAGGAGTAACAAGAAGAGATCGAAAATGTAATATATGGGTAAGAGAACAAATTGGTGTTACTGACCTCATTGAAAAAATTAGAAGACTGAAGTAGAATTGGGCTGGACATATTGCTAGAAGAGATGAAAATAGATGGACAACTGAAATCTTAAATTGGATTCCAAGAGATTGTAAAAGACCCAGAAAGAGACCACATGTGAGATGGATGGATGAAATAAGAATGTGTGAAGGGATAATGTGGAGAAGAGAAGTTAAAAATCGGAGAAGATGGATTGAACTTGGAGAGATCTTCATCCTGCAGTGGATTGATAATGGTTGTTGATGATGATGACGATTTGCTGTGATATTACTAACATTTGTTTGCTGTGTTATTACTAACAGTTGGTGCATATACTAACCTGTTTCCTGTGATATTACTAACAGTTGAATGCATTTGGAATATTTAACTAAAAATTAAACTTTTCTAAAGACATTCAACACATATATTAGATGATGGAAATAGTCCAATATAAAAATACAAATAATAATAGTTATCTCCGTTTTATTTATATCTCAACAATTTTGCATATTTATGATATCCAATTTTTATATTAACACCTTTAATTTTCTTTTAATTTTTTTTTTTTTTTTTTAGTACATCGTTATTTCCATATCTTATTTGTAATAAATAAATAAAAAAATGTACTTAGAATATCAATCACTCTGATCACATCCATATCTTTCTCTGTCATATTACATTTCCTAAACATATACATATATCTCCTTTCCTCTTTTTTTTTTTTTAACATTACATCATTTCTCTTTGCATAATATATATTCCATCTACCGTTTTTCTTTAGTTTAATAGATGATAAAATTTATTGAAAATTAATTCACCTCATTAGTATTTTATTTCCTCTCTCTAATATGTATTCCACCCCTTTTTAAATAAACCTCTATTTCTAATAAACACATGTCCATAATCTATAAAATTAACATTCCTATGCTCACACAAACATTTTAATCTCGCAAATTTTGTTTAAATCTAGCCTACCATCAAACCTTGTTATCCTCTCGCTTAAGCTTTTAGACTAGCGTCCTCTATAATTTAAAATGATACTTAAATATATTTTCCAGACTGTAATGCACGGATGTTAATGAAAACATTATATGGATTTTTTCAAATTTATCTTTTCTTTTTTTTTGTTTTTTTATTTTTTTATTTTTTTTTTGAAATTATGATATTTAAATATAAATCATTTTTAAAATGTAAAACTTTATTTTCAATTATTTAGAATAAAAGAAACAAAAACAGTTTAGGTATCAAAACATACTGTTGTACATAAAAATAGTTAAAGTAAATTTATATTGTAGAATAACAATGAGTGCGTATTAATTTGTCAAATTCAAAGTCTTAATTATTTTTTTTGTTGTTGTATTTCTTATATTTTAAAATCTATAATAAGTTTCCCTTTCTTCCTCTAAACAATCGTCATTAAAAAGGATCTAGACTTTATAAATTTTATTGTTTTTTTTTTTCTATATTGTTAGCAGCTCTATTATTGATCTTAACGATGATAGTTGATCCCAGACATTTTAAATGTCCATATATTATAGTGCCAAACGAAAAGTTCTGATCAGAAGACTTTCAATTCACTACTGAAAAAAAGCCAAAAATATGTGTTATTTATTTCCTTTAAATAATCCTCTTAAGAAAAATCTGAACTTGTTTTTAATTAGCTTACTTATATTTTGCCTAGCTTTTTTCTGTTATTTTGTTTATAATGGATATATTCAATCCTATTTTTAAATGATTCAATTAATATAAGATATGAGTTCTGAAGAAGATTGCTGGAGCAATCTAAATTGTAAACTGTAAAATAAAAGAGGGTGGCAAATAAAGCATTGTGTAACAGTAATAAAGGACTTGGATAATTTAGTATTATATGATAATAAAAATTATAGTGATGAACAAATTTATCATTGTATAAATTTAATTTCAATATAAAAACTTAAGCCACAGCTAAGAATAGCATCTAGGGATTGATAATGTGAGGCTTATAATATTATTAACATATAGGTGTAAATGATACTATTAACTTTTATATCATCATCAGCAACATGGGTATTGCTCAGCAATATGGGTGTTGCTTTGATAATTGATCACAAACATTTCAAATTTCTGTCATCATCATTTGCAAACAGTATTGATCCATTGCAGAATGAAGGTCTCTCCAAGTTCAATTATTTTCTCCAATCTCTATCTTCTCTTCTCCACATGATTCCAACACACTTTATTATTTCATCCATCCATCTCACATGTGGTCTTTCTCTACATCTTTTACAATCTCTTGAAACCCAGTTTAAGGTTTCAACTGTCCATTTACTATCATCTCTTCTACCAATATGATCAGTCCAACTCCAAATCAATCTTTTAATTTTTTCAATGATATTAATAACACCTGTTTGTTCACTCATCCAGGTATTTCATTTTTAATCTCTTCTTCTTATTCCTAAAATGCATCGCTTCATACTTCATTGAGTGGTCTGGAGTTTCTGTATTGCTTTTTGTTAAGTATCCAAGTTTTAGATCCATAAGTAAGGATTGGTAAAACACATTTATTAAAAACCTTCCTTTTCAAACACAGGCATATCTTCTTTTAATATTGAATTATTTCTATCAAAAGCACTCCAACCAAGTTTAATTCCATGATTAATTTCATTCATTATGTTTCCACCTGTAGAAATAATTTGACCAAGGTATTTGTAGTTGTTAACTTTTTCTAACTCATCATTATCAATCTTGATTTTCATCTTTTTAGAAATCGTTTAGTCTTTTTAACATTTATTTTTAATCCTAGTTTTTAGTTTTATATGCAAAAATAACATCATCTGCAAAATCTAGATGATTTAAATAATCTCCATTTACTTTTACTTCCTTAGTTTTCCATTAAATCCACAAAATACTTCTTGCAAAACTGTTGTAAAAAGATTTGGAGATATGGAGTGTTGTACACACTTCTCAATGCTAATCTTCCTAGTATCATTATGTAATCTAATTGTTGCTGTTGCATTTTTATACTTATTCTTCAAAATATGACAGTATCAAATTTCTGTATATTATGATAAAAATTGGAATGCTTCACGTGTTATAAGATGGATTTTTCAGATATGAAAGCTTTCAAAATGCTATTAAAAGAGTATCAAACAATATTTTTTTAATTGCCTGTATGATATAAAGTCATTAAAATTATTTGGATATCTAATTGTCACTATCCTGAGACAAATATGATATCTCAAACAGAATATCAATATTAGGATTAGGAATACACAAAACTTGATCCAAGAAAAGCTTGACATGATTAAAAACAAAAATCAATAGCTTTTATACTGACATTTTAAAAGTGTGAAAAGTAAGATAGATTGTTCTGAAAGATTTTAGATCAAGAGAATGTAATGACAGGCATTCTGGCTAAGAGCAGTAAAAAAAAAAAATATGGTTTCCATTATTAGAAAATTATTGGATATAATACTATGGGTAATTAAATGATACCTTATGGACATTAATTCAACTTTCATATTATGCTAACCTATGACAACAATTCAAGCAAGTAATAAATAGTGATAAAAAAATTTTTTACATTAAATGCTTTTATTTATCATCTACTAAAAAGTAAAAAAAATTAATTGTTTCTTCATCCACAATTGGGGTTTTTAGATTCAACTTGAAATAAAAGCACTGGGGGGGGGGTCAGAAATTAATTAAGTTAATTCATATTTTTCATATCAAGGGATTGACTTAATCAATTTCTAAAAACCTTTCCCAAATTTTATTTTCATGTTGAATCTAAAAACACCAATTATACCTCAAGAAACAATTTATTTACTTTTACTTTTTAGTGTATAGTACATAAAAGCATTCAATATAAATTTAAAAAATTACCACTATTTATTTTTAACTTTTTAGTATTAGCACAATAAATAAAAATTAAAATTATATTGTACTTTAACCTTTAAACTGATACAAATCCCTATTGGCCTAGTGAATTAAAGTTCTAAACTTTTGATTGGTCAATTATGGAATCAGCAGTAAAAATATATTCATCTTTTAATATTATATTTATTTTAGTTTCATTTGTAAAAAGCAAATTAATAATTTGTCAGATTATGAAAGTGAAGAAAAGTTTTTTTTAGCAATAAATTTCTATTTATAATTATAAAAATAATCTATAGCGAAAAACATAAAATGAACATCTCATAACCTATTAGAAAATGCACTCTACATCATTGATTTCTTTCTCAATTTATGTTCATGTAAAAGTAAAGAATTTTTATAAAAATCTTAACTATTCTTCTATAATAATTATATTTTCAGCTTATTTTATCAAAATAATTTATAATATGTAAAAAAATGTGAACAAAAAATACTTTAAAATATACATTTTCATTTTGAAAATCAAAACAAAGAACTTAGACCTGTCAAAATCATTGAAAAGAGCTCCCTTTTCTTGAAAATAAAAAACAACCAATCAGCAACTTGGAAAATCTACCTTCTCTCATTGTTATAGCTTTAAATTTAAATATTATTGATTTTTTACTTGTAAAATAATTCTAGAGATGGCAGCATTATATGATACATTTTACTATTTAAAATGACCATAAATTTGCTATGATAACATAAAAATTAGTAGTGTTAAAGCAGTTTAAAGATGCAAATAAAAATGCTCATTGCATCCTCATGTATGGCTAAATTGACTTGACACCCACACATACATATTTATATATATATATTACTAAATATTTCTGCAATAAAATAATATGTATTTTCCTTATATATATATATCATATTTAGGGTGTGTATATAATATAATTATGTGTAAACTAAATCATGAAATGACTTCAAATATGAAAATATCCTTTTAAGTGAAAAGGGTTGGACATTTTTGCTTTTGATTGGAATTTTTTTTAAAAAAAAAAAGCAAATTAACAAACTTTACTTAATACATATGATTTTATTTTAAATTAATTTGACACTTATAATTTATATACATCACTACATATTTTTGCAATGAATTAATATGAATAATCATTATGTATACATCATATTTAGTGTGTGTACTTAATTATATATGTGTATAATAAATCATTAAACTTAAAATATGAAAACATCCTTTCTGTTAAAAAAGTGGTTCACATTTTTTTTCTTTTTAATTGAAAAGTTTTTTTTAAAAATGATTTAACAAAACTATATTGTAAACTAACTTTATTTTATTCTAACTTAAATCAAGCTTTCAATTGAAACCAAAAAATTTGCATGCATTACTTAAAACATATTGAAGTTTTAAGAGTGACTTTTAAATTTGATATCAAAATTTCCCTGCCCACTAGTCCAGATCTAAGAAACTAGATCACCTTCCTAAAATATTATGACCTACCACTTTGGTAATGATTTAGAAAAAAATATACATTTCAACAAATTATATTGAATTTAAATCTACTAAATCTTTATTTTAAATAAATTTACTCAAGCTTTCAATTGAAACCAAAAAATGTCTATACTGCCCTCTCACATATTTTACTTAAAACATTAAAATTCTAAGAATGACTTTTAAATTTGATATCAAAATATTCAAATTTTTTCTACCCATAGGTCCAAATCTAAAAAACTAGGTCATGTACCTAAAATATTATAGTGTCATATTGCATTGTCAATTATTTCTTTCTAATGTATCAAATTTGAACCAATTTTATTGAATTTAAATCTAGTAAACCTTGATTTTAAAATTTTATTCTAATTTAAATAATAAGTGTTTATAAGTGTTTACAAACAAACAAATAGAGATTGTAATTTAAATAAAAGCATTTTAAAAATAATTGAAAAATGAAGGCAGAAATTAACAAAATTTTCAAGAACCATGATTGATTACAGGAATAAAAAAAAATAAAAATGTTATAGGAAAATATAAATGTAATCTTGAAATAAAGCTTGGAAGTAATTATTATAGTTTTGTGAATAAATTTTTACCCCAATAAAGTTGTAAATATGAAGAATATATTCTTGGCACTTTTAATTGTGTAAAATCATGGCCAGGTATAGATTGTGAAACAGATTGTGAATTACTCACATAAATTTTAGGTGAAAAGAATTCCAGTATTTCTATTGCTTTTAGAAATATTATCAAAAATTAATTTGAAGTTTTGGAAATAGTTGATAATGAATCAGATGAACTATGGATAGAAGTGAAAATAGAAGAATCTAAGGCAAAATTTTGAGTAAGATGAAACAACCAAACAAATGACAATACATATAAAATGATAATTGCAAAAAAAGAGAGAGAAGTAAAGCCAAATTAAAAAGTGGAAAACTTTTATAAGACCAAATAAAAAATTCAAACACTATCAAGAAAAAATATCTAAGCAAAATTGTAATATTTAAAATGACATTGAAAACAAAAACAAGCTTGAAAAAAAAAAGCTATTACTCAGGGCTTTGTGAAATCCAAATTTTTTGTTGAATAATGCTAATGTGCACATTATTTTCAAAAGAACCATAGTAACAAGACATTAACAAAAATAATTTTATGAAATTTTCTAAATAGAAGAAACTTCATTAATGAAAGGTGATGTCATAGTAGTCTTAGAATTATTGCCAAAAGCTAAGACTACAGGAATTTATTGCATCAGTAAAAGTGATGATCAAATTATTTCAATTGATCTGAAAAACTATGTTATGGCTTATAAGATTATAAACAAAACAATTAATGTTTTTAACCAAGAATAAGTTTTGATAAAATGTGAAAAGCATTATACAATATAGATCCTTATATTAGTAGATGAAAATCAAGTTTCAGAAAAGATCCAGAAATTAGACATCACTTGATTCATGTTAGATAATAGAAAAGACTAAGAAATACTAGAAAAAAAATCTATATGTTTTACTTAATTACAAAAAGGCTTTCTATGGAATAGATGCACCAGAATATTTAATATCTTTATGATAAATCTTCACACAAGAAGAGAAGCTATAATTAAAATGGCTTATGATAAAATATAATGGGTTTATGTTGTCAAAAATATTGGATTGTCTATGGTAACCATATCTTTTTGATGTGTATATTAAATATGTAATGAGATAGATCAGATTGAACAAAGACAACTGTTGAAACAGGATTTGAGGAAGAAACATAAACAACCTTTGATATGTTGATGGCAATAATTTATCATTAAAAATACAGGTGACCTAAGACTCTCATTGGAAAAGTTAGAAATAAAAATAGAGGAATTGTATTATGATTAAATATGGAGAATATAATGAAAGATTCAGACACTGACTAAAAAATAATAAAACCATATGAATTTTTAACAGCTTTTCTTTCATGGATTATTCTTCGACAGACAAGCATTAGGATGAAGGTTCATTGAAAAACCTAGAAAAGATTTTTAGATATAGGAACAACTCAAAAATGATAATCAGGATTTTTTATACAATCCTGTGACACTTTTTGAATGTTAAAAGTTGAACACTAAAAAAGAATTACGAAAACCATTGATGCTTGCTTTTGAATTGTTTCTAAAGAAAATTTTTGAAAATTCTATGGACAGCAAAGAAAATATAAAGAGTAAATTCTTGAACAAATTAGATTTCAATTTTTGTTTGAAACATAAATGATCTAACTCCTTACTAAAATCGTATAATGGTTGAAAAGACTGGTGGCAAAAAAGAAAAAGAATAACCAAAAGATGAGATGAATAAGCTTCATCTTCCATATCGTTTCAGCAATAAGAAAAAGCTTACAGACGATTTATTTGCTTTTTTAAAGAAATGATATTTATTATATGATCGTAGGAGTCGATATCGTTTTAGAAACACTTCATACATCAAATAAACGGTATCAATAATCGATTTTTTTGCATCAATAAAATCAAAATATGAATCATAAAATAATTTTGGGTACAATACTTAAAGAAGCATCTTCAGATGACGCGTTTAAACAAAGTAAACATTTTAAACAAATAATTTTTTTTAATAACTTTTTTTTTTTTTGCATTATATTTTTGGAAATTATTTTCTGAATATTTTTTTAAAAAAAAGCTTCATGCCTTATCTCAATTCCATTGTTTAGCTTTTCTAAGCATTATAATAAATTCCCATTCTCATTAAACTTTATTCAATTGTCAAGTAGTTAAAACTAATTATAAACATTAAACTACTGGATTTGAATTAAAAGTAGCATATATAAATTTTGAAATTAAAAAAAATAAAATTACAGTATTTCAAATGATTAGTTTCCAAATCCAAAATAATGTTGCAAATGAGGGAAATTCAATATTGTTCCCCTGGATGTTCAAAAAATGAAAGCCATGATTTCAAATTACTATGGTGAGTTGACATATGAATAAGACAGGTAAGCAGCAAGATAGCAAGACATATAAATAGATTTAAAAATCAGATAAATTAGATAAGAAAGAGATAATGATGAAATAAAAAATAAAAATTAGGTAGATTGGTTGATAAAATGTTAGGGAGATAAGCTAGATTAATAGGAAGATAGGTAAGTACATAGATAACCCGATAAGCAAATCGATTTTTATATAGATAATCAAACCTTCAAATAAAAAAGCAGAAAGAGAGTAATATTGGGGAGAAAGGTAGATGTGCATATATATGAATTCATCGATAGATAAACATAAAGACTGGTGGATATAATGAAATGCATACATAAATGTATAGATAGGTTTATATTTAAATAGACAGGTAGATAAATTAATAGATAACTAGAACTCAAAATATCACATACAGAAATTGAAAAGTTTAAATTCAAAATAAAAATGATAAGTGGATATATGAGTGAATGAAAAGATAGAAAATTAGATAAATAGATAAATAGGTAGGTAGGTAGATGGATGGATGAGTGGATGGATAGATAGATAAATATATTGATGAATAGATAGATAGATAAAATGGAGATAGAAATATATAGATACATGGATAGATGGATGAATTGAAAAATATATTGATGAATGGTTGGTGGATAATTAGATAAAAGAATACTTAAAGGGATAGATAAAATAGATGTATTAAAAGACATATTAAACATATATAAATAGATAGATAATAGATAGGTTATATATAGATAAAATAGATAGATGTATGGATACTTGGGTGGTGAATAGATATAAATAATCATATTAGATAGATTAATAAATAGATAAACTGATTCATAGACAGATAGATAAATACATTGATAGATAGATAACATAATTAGATAATTAGGTAAGTGGGGTGGTGAGAATTAAGTAAATAGGTATATAATTAGATATTTAACACTGATGATTACTGATGTCTGATAATTACAACTCAGTGTTTTATTAATTTTCATAACCTTTTTTATTAGATAATTTTTTAATTATAAAATTAAAGACTTTTATAAAATCCTTCAAATATATGTTGCCTTCATTAAATTGATTAGATATCAAAAACAATAAATCAGAATTGCAGAATGTCCGTTGATTGCCTGGTTTAATAAAAACTTTGTGTATGTGTGTGTGATATACAAAATAAATAGTCGTATTTAAATATTATTAAACTTTACATTTTCTTAGACTATATTTATATCCTTTTTTTTTTTAATTTATATTATTGTCTAGAGAATATAGGTACCAAGGGAATCTAAATTTTAGCCAAGCATATGGTAGTTTTTCACATCCATTTAGCATGTTTTTAATTCTGTACCAATAATATTATGGATGATTTGGTTGAGAAATTAATTTTTACAATATGAAGTAGATTTCTCACTCTTTTTAAGTTTTGCTTTTTTTTTTACATATGACATTTTTTTTATGATTATCTGAATTTAAAACATTTCATTTTTAATCATTATTATTATTAAAAAATTAATAAATAAAATATTCTATCACCAACAATAAACTTTAAAATAATTGATAAAATAAACAAACATAATACCAGCATAAAAATTATGTTTTATTTTCATATTTATAAATATATACATTAATTGATAATTCTTAATATCTTTTTATTATATATTATTTTTGCTTAGTTTTTTTTAACAAAAATTGAGGGTATCATAGGGTCGTCATCATCATCACATGGGGTTATAGTGTCTCAATATATATTTATCAACTTCATTCTTCTGGTAATTTCAGATTTATGTTAATAACGAATACCATCATGTCGTTTTTAATTGTTGACATTGCATATGATTAAAGTAATAAAATCACTATGCTAAAGCAAACAAACGAAAACAAATAATAAAAAGCGTTTTTTATTTATTGAAATACATTTCTACAATGGCTTTGTAAAACTTTTTATGTTTTAAAAATTATAAACTAGCATTGATCACAGTAAATATATAAAGCATGTTACCTGCAGTAGTTATGGTTTGAAATTTAGAAGATGCACAAAGAATCATAAATTATGCCAATGTATATAGTTTACTTTTCTAATCTTATTAGTTTCTTGCAAACATCTTCTAAATGAAAAATAAATTCAGTAAACTATTCAGATTCCAAAAAGGATTTTTTTTTTTAGATTAAGCTTGAGATAAAATGTTAGCATTTTGTCTAAAGAATTGTGATATTTTCATGAATATCATTACAATTGGCTATTTGCAGCTCATGTTATCAACACAGCTAGTTCATTAGTGTTTATTTCAGGTAATAAATTTAACTGTCGATTTTTGTTATGATCTTTAATTGGCTTTCTATTACTGTGATTTTTATTTCTGCCTCTGTGGTGTTCTCCATTATTTTTATTCTTTTTGTTTTGTTTATGTTTACCCTTTCTTTGATTTTTTTTCTTTTTAGACTTGGATAAATGCTGATGAGGTTCAGATTCATTACTGGTAATATCTAAAATAAAAATTTGATTAAAAGAGTTACACTTCAAAAAATAAATATAAATTCTATTCTATTTCTGACAAGATTATATCAATATAAAAGTGTGTGTGTGTGTGTTGTGTGTAAATAAATTTAGGAAATATCAGCTCCAGTCATTGCAATATATCTTTTATGATTATCATATTACGTGAAAAAATTGACAAAATACTTTACAGTAATGATGCATTTTAGAAATAACTTTCTTCATCAACTGCTTTGGAAAACTTGTAATGGCAACCAACTTATTATTAAAGCTTAAATATTTGACAAGTCTGTAACCATTATAACATTTATATAAGATGGATGTCGGTTATATTGGTGCAAATTGTTGATAGTTTTGCAAGATAACTGATGAAGGAAGTTATTCATAAAATACATGTATTTATCAATTTCTTTTATATAATATGGCAGCCTTAAAAGATGTATTATATATAATGACTGAAGCTGATATCTCCTAGATTATTTATATATCTTTAAAATGCAATAATATATATATATATATATATATGTGTGTGTGTGTATAGGTAAGTATATAGGTATGCATGTATTGAGTCAGAAATGTATCCATGACAACATTTAAATAATATAAGTTGCATTGGTATTCAAACTTAATCTTGGTAAGACAGATAAATGGGTTAATGAAATAATAAAATATTTTGAAAAGAGCTTATTTGAATCGTTATAAAGAATTCACCATTACAATATATGCCAAACTTAAATCATATTTATTTAAAGTAGCATAATATCAATGTTTTATAACATATATGTAAATGTAAAAGGTTGATTTTTCTATTGTCATCTATTTAGGTATGAATTTAAAAGAATTAAATAATATTTACCCATATTTAATCATTTTTGGAATATGAATATATTTTTTTAAAGTTGAATACACATTAAACTTTTCATAAATTAAATGTAAACAGGCAATTATGAAATTCAGATAAATAATGTTAACCAAATAATACTGAGTTCATAGGTAATTCTCTTAGTGAAGATATGGATGTTGATTGAAGCCATTATACTTTCTGTTCAAAATCTCAAATAATCAGATTATTTAAATAATTCAATCTTACTAAATTTACAGAATAGAAAACTATAAATAAAAATCAGGAGAAAAACAATATAATTCACCTGTATTTGTTAAGATGAAGTCAAAGCCATCCATAAGACAGCTAATTGCTGAAGCATGTTGAATTTGTATGAATTATAATTCATCTGTATTGCTAAATATACTAAACCTAAACATAATGGATAAAAATACCAAAATGATTGTCTAATAACATTCTCTTTTCTTTTTGGTCTTTTATTTTCTCCCAGCCAAATAATTTTGAAATAAGTGTTAATTAAGAGCATCTTAGATAAACCTCTAACTTTTTAAGTGATTGTCATTTCCTGTCAAATCCAGAGTTTAAAAATAATTGATTTGTTTAAAATATATTACCTGTGACAAGATGTTGAATACAAAAGAGCTTTAAAGTTACAAGAAGAATCAGTAGTTAAAAAATCTGATGTACAAATTGTCAAAAAAACTGGTTTGAAAAGGTAAATATTACGTATCAAAAACTATCAACATTCTATGAAGTACATAAAATGCAAGTATAATCTATTGATGAGAATTCAAATTTTATAAAAAGTTCGACTCTGTAAATATCTTAATGTTAAATATTTTTTAATAAATTCTTAATATTTATATTTACCTTCTTAAAAATCCAATATTTATGATATTCTTGATAAATGTCACTGTGAAATACACATTGAATTAATCAGAAATAAGATATATAGCACACACAAACAACTAGTCACTGTTAATGTTATACTGAAATAAATAACAGATTTTTTAAAGCTACATCTCTTTGTTGAATAATTTGTTGAATGAAGCAATATATATGTGTAAGCATTTTCCTAATATGTATATCTTTTGTCTATAAAGTTAATTTTATTGTTATATAAATCCCTACGTAAACTACATTTGGATTTCATTTTGAAATTAGGAGTAGCACATATAAAAACCCATTATTGTCATGGAGTAAATTTAATAGCATTTTTTTTTTCAAGTAATTAGTGAAATGCAAGAATGTATGTTTGTACATTTTTTAGTTATTAATAATGATATATTTATTTTGTTTTGTGTTAATCCATGGTGCATTAATTTATTTTGTATCTATTATTTAACTTAAACTTTAATTCTCTTACAGTTATGTAGCAAATATAATTTTTATTTTTTAAAAAAAAAATTATACATTGAATCAATCATTTCTTATGTCTGGTCATTGTAATATAAAAATTATCTTCCAAATTTACTATATTATACAATCAAAGAATATATTCAAACAGTAGTGTTGAAAGGATGGCAAAAACCTATCTAAAAAATGATAATGGCACTCTCATGCAACATTTTAGTTATTTAAAAAAAATACCAAGTTAGATTTAAACATATAATCTTTCTCTTACATATATAGAAATTTGGTGCTGCCAGACATAGGGAATCTGAATTCTGTCCTATGAAAGAGTGAAGATTTAAATTACTAAGTGTTTATGATTGCCTAGAGATATGTTTGTCATCAACCAATTTTTCTTAAATATTATACGGGCTTTATATATATATATATGTGTGTCAGCGGTAAAAATCTCACTAAGGTAAAATACTAGAAATTTGGATAATTTGACAATTTTAATGAACTGCCATGTTTTCTAATCAAAGAATTGTTTTTGGCCTAAAGATCTCACTAAACAAATTTTATTTTTATTTTTTAATTGATAAAGCAAAGTAATACATATATAATAAATACAAAAAAAAAATATTTTGGAAATATGCAATGAAAAATATTAAATCTTAGTTAACTTATCACCTCAAGAACTATCATCAGGGGGAAATGAAAGAAAACATTTTTTTTGTTTCCTTTACCCTGATATTTTTTATGTCATAAGCCATCTAGACTAATAATAATTTGATAGTTATTATATATGCATAATAACAGTTCTATAAAATTATAAATTATACAAATCTATGTTTGCTCTTTTTATTAGAACGTAAATTTGATTAACTTCCATAGTTTCTTTAATTAATCTTAAAAATCAAAATCTTTCAGATATTACTAATGTTAATTAAATATTTCTACTTAAGCCTTAATTATAGCATTTAAAATACTTTATTTGGCCTTACTTATTAATTAATTTACGCCTTACTTTTTACAATAAATAAATATATTATCATATGGTTAATATCTCAGAAGATCATATGATGGTTTAACAGCCAAATGGAAGATTGAGTACAATAGTTCATAAATTTATTAAACTATTTCTCCTTCCTACTTCTTACCTGGAAATCAATCTGGAATTTTTAATTCTTGAATCTAATATTTTCCCACAGCATTAAATTGCATAGGAATATTTTAACAGGGATGATATATTTTTTTAAGTTCTCAAAAAAAAAATTATTGCTACTCTAGATTTTTATTTTTAAAAAATCAAAGACTAGTTCTATACTAATTTCATTTAACACAGGTGGCAATGAGATGGATTCATTTCAATATATGCAATAAATCACAGGTAAGGCAATCAAGTAATATTATCTAAAAAAAAATAATGTAATTTAAAATCTATTTATATATAAATTAGGTAGTAAAAATTTTCTAACATGTTTTACTAATGTGATAAAAGTAATTAAGATTCCGTTTGAATTTATTTAATAATATATCTACAATGTTAAGTTATAAGGGTAAGGTTTGGAAGAAAAAAATAGTCTAGTTTAATATCAAACATTTTTATTCAATAATTATTTTTCTCTTGTTTCGATTGTATGAATGATTGAATGTTCCATAATCATGTGTTAAAGTACATTCTTTTTATGTCTTATTTCACATTATTTTATTATTTTCTTTTTCATACAGTATTCATTTTAAAAACTAATTTTTCAAAGCTACAACCTAATGTATATGTGTCTTAGTTTTAATGTTCATCCCTTGAAAATTTTAAATATATATTTTTAAGACTGATTGAAAACATAAAAAATAAACAAAATTGTTTATAAAATTAAAAATAATTTAATTAAAGAACATCATGTTAACTAATAAATAAGATTTTGGAGAAAACTGTTTTCATTTTGTGTTAAATTACATCACTCAGAAGACATAATAAAGAAATTCTAAACATATATATATATAATTGAGGAAAACAAATCAGTTAGTTGCTAACAAGATCTAAGTTTTTAGATTTTTGGTTTGAAGCAGCAAAAATCAAGATCAGACGAGAGATTAAGTAAAAAATTATTATGCTGCAAAGGATAACAGCTATAATATAGGAAAGGGTGCTGCAGCAGATGAAATTTAAAACTAAAATTCCAATATCACCCTGGCTTACCTATACTACATAGAAGATTCTTCAGAATGCTATATTAACTGTTTAGAATGCTAGTTGTTGTTTTTTGGCAATCTGAGTATTTAAGCAACCAAGTGGTGCCTAAATAAATTCCTAGATTTGATAGTGAACATCTTCTTTCATTGCTGATGTATAGAACCTGAGACAAAATAAATGACCTCTAGAATCTCCCAATAAAAGTGTAAAAGGCATATGTGAATGCAATTGATAACAGTTTTAGATAAGCCATTTTCAAAAGCTTACATTAATATAGTTATCATTTTTATATTATAATAATTTTGTCCGAAAATATTGTTTTATTAATATTTTTTTATATAATTTTTGCATTATACTATGCATTGTTTTTTTTATATATACATTTAGATGAATAATCTTTAATTAAATCCAAAAATGGAAGATTTGAATTGTAATTTGAAAATGAAAATTTTCACTCTTTTTATTTTTGTTCTGGCAGCTTCCCCCCAAAAAACTTTGATTTAAATTTTCATCCCATAAGTTCTTCCCAGAATGCAATAATTTCTTTACTTATATTTTGGAGTATATATTGGTATATTCTATCTTATGGCAACAAGCTCTTATGATTTGTGCTTTTTTTATTAGGGTACATTAATTGCACTCTAATTATACAGTTAATTTAAATATTATATTAATAGTAAAATAGTATCATTGCTAATACGTGCTAATTACATTATTTTTATTAAATTATATACTTAATAACTGACCAAAGTAAAATAGCCGAAATTATTTATTTATATGCATATTTTTTTCTTATTTTCTGATCTGATAGATTTAATTTTTTGTTATTAATTTATTATTTTATTGATCTAAAAAAAAATATTTTTTTTTATTCTCAGACTGTATTATGCCTAACTATATACATTAAATATATATATGTGTGTGTGCTTTTAATATTTTATATATGTAAATACTTGTTATAAGTTATTGTAATTGCCTAGCTGAATTTGAACTCCAACAACTGTTATTGCACTTAAAATGAAAATGTATGAAATGGGAGGACTGTATAGTGTATTGATATCAGTTTTTTAAATAGAATTAATGATGACACTATCGTGACCTTAATTTGTCATCACTGTACCCAAACCTGTTCTCTAATCGAGATAGAACTATATGCTTGGTCATTATAAATGAACTTAAAGATAAACTGAAAGTAATATAAATTCCTGACCTAATCAAGTTTAAAAAACCTAGCCACTAAATTTATTGGTAAGTTATACTTATCAATTATGACATCACATTAAAAGAATCAATCAATTATCTTTTGCATTACAATTGTTTTTATAAGAAATAGCTGTGTACATTATGTAGTTCTTCGTAGGCTACTGATGAGCAGTGATTATTTTGTGAAGCAATTATACTTTAATTGTAATTTAAATTTTGGTTAGTATACAGTTTAAACCCTTATTTTATTAATCATTATCAATATTTTTATATTCTAAAAAAATTGTTTACATTTTTCTAATAAATGCAATCAAACACTGTCATTAAAATCCATATATATTTATAATTTTATGCATGTGCGTGTGTGATTTAGTAAATATTTTAAACATTTCAAAAGTTTCCAAACCTAAAGGGCAAACTCTTGGCCGAATTCTACATCTTTGTGTTTCAACAAGATGAGGACAAGATTCTCCATTCGAAGATGGTTGTTGTAAAATTTCTCTCATTCGTGACTGAGTGCCCCATTTTTTCCCACATGTTTTATCCCACTTGGAACATAAACTCCAAGAAGACCAATGGCCAATAGCACAATCCACTGAAATAAAAATGAAAAAAATCTCATTAAATAGAACTAATTTTTTGTGTTCTTACAATAATAATCATAAAATTACGTGACAGCCTTCACAAAATTAGTTATGTTGAAACTCATGATTTGCAGTTTTTGTTTCAAGCTTATCTAATAATACCACTATATTCATTTACTATATTCATTTACTAATTAATAACATAATGGCTAGCTATATTAGCTATCCACTGGCTACTTAAACAAAATTTAACATGTTTAGAAATAAATAAAAAATTAAGCTTTGCCCTAATTCTAATTCCAGTTCATAAATATGCCAGGCAAATGAGCTAGCACTATGAGACAAAAGCTCTCAATCTTTTATATAAGTATATGCCTAATATTACATTGCCTAAGAAAGAAAAACTGAAATAATTAGGCAATAAAATACTATGATCAAGTGATAATGCATGATCATCATTGGTGGGAGCTATTTTTTTTAAAAAAGAGACATTCCTTCCATTGTACTATCCTAATATTTTATTTAAATTTCTTATGATAATTTGACTGTCTAGCAGTCTTTTTCAGATCTCATAAATAAACCTTCTTTCAAATTAATTAGTTATTTTTTCACCTTTTTAATACAACTTATTATAGAATCTTAATATTTAGAATTATACAGGCTGTTCCATCATCAAAGTTCTGACTTATATATAAGTGAAACTACTTTACAAAATTATTAGCTTTAAAAAGTGTTTGGAAAAGAAAATACTTGATCATCATATATATATAACATGAAAAATCAAACTGCATATCTTTTTTTTTAATTAAATAAAAAATATATTAGATAGTTTATCATTCCAGAGATTATATGATAATTAAATACTATCCATGGATCTCATTAGACCATAATGGTCTGCATACTCACATACAAAAGAGCCTGGTTTGTGCATAAAGAAAAGATCCAATTCTATCATATTGTCCTTCTGGGCATTTGTTTAATATTTATTATCTTTTAAGTAAAAGCACTGAAAGCAATAAATATAAAATCAAGGCTAAAAATACTCAAAGAAAATTTTTCTGGTTTCAAATTATCATCATTTTATTAGACTTTAATGAACATCTTTTTCAAATAATAAATGTAAATTCTTATTTCAAATGAGTACATTTAGTATACACTTATAATAAAATACTATTCTTTCCAACTTCATGATTACCCTAGATATCTTAAATCTACTTCTTATAGCACTGCATACATCCCTATTTACTACTTTTGCCTGGTGTAGAGCAAGTTTAAAAACAATGAAATAAAACATGAAAAGAAGTATCTTATCAGTAGCGACCTAGTCAACATCTTTGATCTTATATGGTCAACATTTGACATACAGTCAACACATTTCCGATATTGATGGCACAGTTGATCATTTAAAAATCCCTGATAGAAATTTAGCAGTTTATCTGAAGCAAGTGTAAAAAAAAAAAAACAGACTAAAGTTAAGATTTCAAAGGAACTATTTATTTCTCATAAAGAAAATTTTTCAGATTAAGGTACCAAATTGTTTTTTTTGTTATTTTTTGAAAGTACTTTAAAATATTATTTAGTGATGTATAATATGGTCTATATAAAATAAAAATTGTCTTGGATTCAGATATAAACAGATACAGAAAAGAAATAGTAATTGAACTATGTATTTTAAAAAGAAATGTAATTTTAATAGCTGATCCTGCATCAACATATATATATATATATTGTAATGGTTTTCAAGTAAATATGTAGTTATGCCTTATTTTGGGATGCCAATGAAATGCACAAATATCTCTATAGAAAAGTAAATAAATACTTAAATAAATTCATGTGTAATCAGAAGAAATATTAGACTATAATCTGAGATGCATATGACATTTTTCTAAGCTCTTCAATAAGCTATATTAGTTAATTATGATGATGATTTATATGTCTTTCAGATGACTTTAACTGTAATTTCAATCATCAAATGAAAGACATCTCACTCTCCAATTACGCATCTCAAAAAAGTTAATTTATAAGAGCATTTCTCTACTAGTCATCCTAGGGGTAATGTAATGATGTTGATGGCCTGTATTTACAATTGATAACCATCACATAATCAATCTATATAATTCAAACTGCTATTTTCCCATAATGTCATCTTTATATATAATAATAACTAATCCCATGTGTAAACTTGGCTCATAAAAATTTATATCTAATTATTAATGAATAAATAATTGCATGCTTTATTTCTCAGGAGTTCAAAAGAAGTTTGAGTACCAAAACTTTTAGAAGTGAAATCAATCTTAAACCCTTAGATACAGAGTCTTACACTCTATCAATGAACTGAACAAAGTAGGGCATATATAATTATTACATTGTATAGCTCAAATAGTGTGCCGAATTGAAAATACAGAAATATAAATACTTTAAACATTAGAAAAACAAATAATTTAATAAAAATAGGGTTTGAACATTGTATAAAATGAACATTTGCATATCATAAGTCAAATAATAATCTTATGCACATTAATTTTTAAAATAATAATTTCAAATTTAACATATGTATTGTGTCTCTCAAGGTATATGTAAACAAAGGGAGGAAATCACCAAGAATCAAGAATATAATGAATCCACTTCTAGTGTTTATAAGCATATCTTTATTGTTGGTAATTCAAAGCAAAATTAATTTATCAACCAGATGGAATATGGCACTTGAGAGTTAGTAAACTCATAAGTAATTATAAAAACCTGGAGACAGCATCCCACTTTTGACACCTTAATTGTAATATTTAAACAAGATTTACTATATAAACTTTAAATTAAACATAGCTCAATGTATATGTAAACAAAGGGAGTAAATTACCCTCCCCAAGCCTATGACTTAAAAGCATTCTAAATGCTGAAAAAAGGATCAAGAATAGAATGAATCCACCTATTCTTGTTAGCTCTGATGTTTATATATATATATTATTATTATTATTATTATTATTATTATTATTATTATTATTATTATTATTATTATTATTATTATTATTAAAAAACAGTCAACACTTAGACAATCCCAATATCACCTCCTTTTAACAATAATGTGGAAAACAACAACAAAATATTATATTTTCATTATTAATAAAACAGCAATATTATACAATATTAATAAAATACATAATAGAATAAGTAAAAAATAGTGCTTTCATAAATAAAAACCTTTTCATCTAGGTAGATTTTTAGTTTAAATTCTACTAGAATTATATATAACTTTTTGAATCTTGAAGACTGATTTAAACTCTCAGTGTGCATACAATAGATTATTAAAATTCTTTCAAATACTGTTTATATTTTCTGGTAATCTATCTTTACATTAATTAAAAATTTTATTACACTTTCATTGTTACACATAAATATTTGATAGATCCTTTATATTCAGTCAGCCACATCCTAAGAAAGATAGGCAAATTCAAAAATTAGATATAACACTTTAGAAATTTAGCCAGGTTATATTTCACTAAGATCAATTACAAATGATACAATTGAAGAATCCAGATATGTATATCAGTGACAACAGCAATATAATAAAGCTTTTCTATGCTACTATAATACAATACAACTTCATGAAATACCAGGATCTTCTTGCTCAATGGCCACTATCTCTTAAACTTCAGATTTAGAATTTTTGTTAAAACAGTCTGCATGAATTTAATATGCAACAAAAGTCCTGCTTAAATAATCTCTCTATCTATGACAAAACTAGGATCAAATTTTAAAACAATTCCTTTATCATGAAATGCATATGTACTAATTAACTAAATGCAAATGAACTAATCAATTAAAAGCATGTTGTTGTTTTTGTTTTATCAGTAAGCAAGCTTTATTGTCTACTCCACATTTGTTGGTTTAAATTATTTACCAAATTCCTAAGCAACCTATTCTAACTTCAATCAATAATAAAAGTTTGACAAAAAAAAAGTACATTTTTTATAAAATTATATATATATATATATAGTAATAGTAACAAGTCAGATGTCACATGACTTATATATAGCTTGCACTTACAAATATGTAAAATTAAGAGCGTGCTAATAGCTCTAAACAAGCTTTTTTTTTTTATTTATGATAAATGCTACTACAAGAGAAGGCATTCAAATCATTTTTATTTTAAATGGTCCCCATCCCCAGACCGGTTTCGACCTATGGGTCTCTTCAGTGAGGAGTTGGGACATTAGATCTAAAAAACCAACTCAAGCAAAGCATTTATCTAAAAGATAATTGTTAGAAGAAGATCTGAAACTTTTAGACATCTACATGTCTTTAAAGTCAGCTCTCCAACTGAAAAAATCATATGGGACTGAACTTAATTCAGATACTCCATATATTAGTAGGCTTAGCTCTTTAATTTAGCTAAAGCCACAACAGCAAAATAATAATAGTAATAGTAACAAGTCAGATGTCACATGACTTATATATAGCTTGCACTTACAAATATGTAAAATTAAGAGCGTGCTAATAGCTCTAAACAAGCTTTTTTTTTTTTTATTTATGATAAATGCTACTACAAGAGAAGGCATTCAAATCATTTTTATTTTAAATGGTCCCCATCCCCAGACCGGGGATATATATATATATATATATATATATATATATATATATATATATATATATAAACATTACAAGTTTTTAATGATATCATTTGTACTCAAGAAAAACAAGATTTCATTGAACATTAGAGCATATTTTATATTTCTAATATTAATTTTTCACCTTCATGTTTATAATGTTATATATAAAATCCCTAAATGTTTGTCTGTACTGCTGTCACATGATATTCAAGTTAAACATTTCTTTGTTAGAGAATATATTTTTCAAGAAAAAAAATAATTATTTGTTCCACCATTAACGAACTGCAATTTTTTTTACATGGCATTTTATGCAAAAGAAGTAATTCCTTTCATCCATAGGCCATGTAAGTAATTCTGCAAAGCAAAAAAAAATTGGTAAAGCAAAAAACAATTACAAAAACAATGATCTTTTTATAGGCTGGGCACATTTTTGGATTCTAAAAAAATATGGTATTTTACAAAAGACATATGGAATAAAACTTTTTGAAAGAAAAAAGGCTCGGAAAAAAATCAGTACAAATGTTTTTAACTACAGTAAATAACTGAATAGCTATAGTATTCAAATTGTGAAGAAAATGTGATTATAGCACATAAATTTATGTTTGAAATAAATGATGCTATAGTAACATATTTGCATTTAATTTTGGTTAGAGTATAACTGAAGTCATGTAGTTTGATATCACATAGTTTGCAGTTTCACAGTAATACCATGCATAGCTGAAATTTGTTAAAGCAAAAAACTATTATAAAAATGACAGCCTTCCATAGATCAGCTACATTTCTAATTTAATAATAAATGTTAATTATTAATTTTTAACAATATTTTATCTTTTTATCTACCAAATTTCTAAGTTTTATAGCACATATTTGTGATCAATGAAACATAATCATGTATGCATTCATTATTCAATTGTTTTATCTTTTAAATAAACAAAATGTTCATTCTTAAATATTTCTTTTTGATTGCAGGTTGCAGATTTTTATTAACTTTTATAAATACATATTTTGATCGATTTTGGAAAGAGAAAATGATCATTTATGTCGTAATATAGTTTAAAATTCAATCATTGATATATAGTTATATGTGATAGGCATTGCCCATTATATATAAGAAATTAAATTAGATGATTTTTATACTTTATATAAGTTATTACAATTAGATACTTCTAAAAGAATTGTGCTGGTGTAGAGGAATTACTAATATATTTTATTCTAAAAAAAAAAATTTTTTTTTATTGATCAATATATTAAATCATGCAAATTTCATCCTATTAATTTGGAGAACTGAATTCAAAAATATATGCTAAAATTATTTTTAAAAAATACAATTTTTTTGGCTGTTACAAAGCTATTACATCTTATATTCCAAGCAACAGTGAGCTAGCTAAATGACTTTTTAAATATTGAGATGACTTCACATTGGTGCTTGATATCATCAACTAGAAACAATTGTTATTTTCATTTCAACAATTAATTATAGAGTAAATTTACTGATTGCTGTAAAATGTTGCTTAGATCAACTGATCTAAATAACAACATAAAACTGTGTTTTTTTCTTACCTAATCTTCAGGATATAAACAAATTTTCACTTGTATCCTTTTTATTTGCCCTTTACATAGATCCATTAATAAAAAAGTTTGCAGATATCATCAGCCGTTTATATACTTTTTATTTAAGAGTTTTACATTAGAAAAAAAAAATTATATTATTTTTTTATCATTCAAGACTAATTTCATATATTTAATCATTTTCAGCATTAAAAAAAAAAATTCACAAAAAGTAAAATGAATCATTAAACCACTAAACATCATATAATCCAAGGCTGCTCACTGATGAAAGCCACAAGCTAGAAAGTAGTCTGGGGATATTGGATGAGTAGGTACTAGATAGGGATTTTATGCATAAATCTAGCTGCATCCATTGATTACTTTGGCTTGCATTGAGTGGCGCTATTATATGGAGAGTTTTACCTCTGTGTTAAAATGAATCATCATTTAAATAGTCTTGTACAATTTTTTTTTTTATCTTTGAAATTCTATCAAGTAGTAAAAGAAACATTTAAATATTATTATAACTCACTAATAACTTAATTGGCTATAACTCTTATACACAAAAATATATGTAGAACCATTCATCACATGACCACACATATGTATATATGTGTGAGAGTTGATATTCTGGACGAACATATTCTGGTTCAGCATGAAATATGTATATTGGTGATTATTTATCTTTTCTACATGTTGTGGTCATGTGTATCAGTGGTATAATATAGTGTGTGTAGTTGAAAGGTGCTTGAAAATTTGAGTTCAAATCTCCTACATTTACAGTGAATAATACAGGTATGTTGTGAGGGGGGGAGAGCTGAACTAGTACATTCTAAAAATGGTCTCAACTAAAATCATAATTTTCTGACAGCAGTTAAGTATAATGATTATAAATTGCCCCATAATGAATGAAAAACAGTTAAGAATACTATCCTCTCATCATTTTTAGTGTACTTTGAAATTAAAAAATTTTAATTTTAGCTCAAAACATTAAAAGATTGTAATTCTAATAGTTTGTATGCAAAGAGGATGAATATTTAATTGTATTCTGAATCTGAATTTGTGAAATTTAAATTTTTGTTGCCTATTTTGCTATTTATTCATTTTTTACATAAAATCATATATTAATTTGAAGTATATAAATGATTTTTCATGTATTGCATAGTTTTTCTTTTATGTTTATTTTTACAAAAATAAATTTATTAAATTGATTTTTTAATGAGTAATAAAAAAATTTTTAAAAGGATTATATTTTTGTACCTTTAGCCAAACATTCTTTTGAATAATTTGCATAATATAAATTATTTGGACACTTCTCTATACATTCTCCTTTATATTCTAAATATGGCGGCTTACATCGTGTGCAATAACTCCTGCTGAAACATTTTTCACAATTGTTTACCCGGCATTCTAGAGGGAAAAATTAAAAAAATCAGATAATTAAATCAGTATAGTTATGTTTTTAAATATATTCTAAATATATAAAAATATTTAAATTAAACAGTACAGTTCTCATGCTTAAACCAATAGAATATCAACAATTTGAAGTCAAGGCAATTCTACAATTAAACAATAAATGGAATCTCATTACTGTCTAATTGAGTGTTGCTTTGATAACAGATAAAAGATATTCTATTGGTTTGCTTAAGCATGATGACTGCACTGATATAATTTATATATGTTAACCAGTTAGTTGCAGAACTTTTGGTTACATATGTGTGTGTGTTTGTGTAATAAAGTTAGTTACTCAAACTCCACAGACATGTAAAAGAATAAATAGCAAGTCATCAATGCACAGTTAAAACCAACAACTATTTTATCACTATAATGTATTTATCCTGGAAAAGAAATATTATCAAGTGACTCAGGCATCCATTTCCATTTTATACCAATATCAATTATATATTATTTTATTTAATGTCTGATTTGCTCATATATAAGCATTTGAGTTGAAAGAATAAGTGGATTCATTTTATTCTTTCATAAATACTATATCTTGTATTGGAAATGGAAGTATTCATTCATTATTAACACTCGTGAAAAGCGCATGCACAATTAGCTTGAAAGGCTGATATTTAAATGCATTACATATATGTAGAATAACAAATCAAAATCAAAAATATTTGACAGTAAAAAATCTTTATAAATTTGATATTAATACAGAATAATATTATGCAAAAAAAAAATAATAAAGTGAATATGCAGATTTGTTTAGCTTAACTTAATAGCTGGAATTTGATGAAATGAATATTCTGAATTTTGACCCCATTAAATGCTTGCACTTAGAAAATTATATAATGCATACTTCATGTTTACTTAATAAATAATATAGTTTTTAAATTTGGATCAAAATCTTCAATATTTGCAAAGATATTATCAAAAGAAGCATTTGAAAAGATCTTAAATAGCAGTTCCTACATCAGTCCAATTCTTTAGTCCTTTGAAGTAATTCCAAGTTTGAAATAAAATATAGAGCTGACAAGTGGCATTCAAAAAAAAAAAAAATCTAACATTATTTTGTAAGAATAGATTGATGAAGAAAAATAAATATAAATTTCAAATAATTCTGAGTGACAGATATTTTATAACTCAGTTTAAAGTTTTCATTATTGAGTATTTTAAGTAGTAGTTTTTTAAATAACTCTCTTCATAGGAATTAGTAGAAATAGTTATCAAGGAGATGACATTACATCATCAATGAGGACTGTTTGTAAGGCATTAAGATAAAATCAATGGAATAAAAAATCTAACATAGTAGAATCACGGAAAGAAGTAATGAATTGAAATTGTGGGGGGGGGGAGGTATTAGACTTTTATTAGATTTATTAGATTTTATTAGATTTTGGCAAAAAGAAACCTAGAATAGGCCAAAAAGAATTTAGTTATCTTACAAAAAATGTGATGAATGGTTCTCATTCATAGATTTTGCCTATAAGATTGATTTTGGCCATTATTGATTACAGTATGTGCAACAAGATTCCATTGAAGGCCAAGATTTCTGTTACAATGACATTAACTTTTTTTGCACAGTTTCTTGTATATACAAAGTCATGTGTATAAGTTGTATAAGATGGAATAGATAAATGTAGGGAGCTTGAGTCTGAGTTCAAACCCCTTCTAGTTAAATAGAAGAAAAGTATATTATTTTATTCTGCAAGCCATTTATTAATAAACACTTAATTTGGTGTATTACTTTTAGTCATACTAAATGGAATTTCTAAAAATAATAAATCGTTTTTTCCTTTTGTCAATTGCTGTAGAAAAGCTATTTCTTATTAAATAAATGAACCAATTCTATCTTGAAAGTTAATGATGATGCTGAATTATTGCTTGAACATTGAGGATATTTCTGAAAATAAGAGTATTAATATCATCTAATGACAGTTTGAAGAAGAGATATCTAAAAAGTAAGATAAAATATTATTTGCAACAATTTCCAAACATTTTATAAGAACATAAAGGTTATATATAATATTTCTCTATAAACTATTAATATACAAATAATAAAAGACTTTTTCTTCATATTTAAACAAATTCTTAAAATTAATAAAATTATTCCAATAAAATGTTAATTTTGTTTTTTAGATACTTTACGATGTTTACGTTTTCTTCAAAATTAATCACCAAGTCTTCTAGAAACAAGAAAAAGATAATTATTTATTCAACTAAAAATTTATCTTTAAAATATCACCATTATTATTAATAAAATTAATAACAATAAAACTCTTCTATTTTAAAAAAAAAAAATGATTCCAAAAATAATATTGTCATTTTTTCTTTTTAAAAACTTTATTTATTCACATAAATCAACCATATATACACTTCAAAAATGCATTATTTTTATAGTAGTCGAAAAAAGGACAATATTTTTATTGGATTTTATATATGAAAGATTTATTCAGCTAATGATATTCATTTATCCATAATCTTTGTCGTATTGTCATTAAAAACTGCTATCAATTTATCAGTTCCATTTAAAAAACAAATAGTTTTTTTCAAAACTGGTATTTAATACATTATACCCTTTAAATAACCCGTGTAAGACAGAGGCCTCTCCAACAGCCCCATATCAAATATCATCATTGCCTTTCCCTCTAATTAAAAACAGCTAGATGTCCATTTACTGATTGATATTGATAATTAACTGGATATCTAAAAGCTAGTTATCTGGGAATGGGATGGGGTGAGTTGTCAAGCACCGAGCCCAGATTATATACGCAATTAGGCAAATGTGCTACTATCATCGCAACAAAGTCCTTCATATCTATATATTGCAAATAATAGAGATGCGATTAGTGATCTTTACAAGATTTTTCTTCTAGGGTTAAATAATGTAGGTAATTTTATATAATTTTACAACGGTATGTAGTAATGTAGATTGTTAAATAGCATAAAATAATTTTTATTTTAAAAACTATTACTTTGTTTGTATGTGTAATGAAACTATTGCTTTTTTTTTTTTATAAATAAGGAAGGTTTTATAAAAAAAAAATTTCACTTTACCTAGCAAAGAAAAAATTTTTTCGGTTCTTATCAATAAAACAAACGACAAATCAAAAAAAAAATAATTCAGTACTAACATTAAGAACAAGCTCAGAGTTAATTTAAGCCATCAAAGGAGAAACATAAGAATTTTTCTAATATAGATTTTCTATAAACTAATATTGCTAATATTTTTTCCTATTTTCACTTTTTTATTTGATAACACCGAATTTGCAGAGGAAAACTAATGTGATTCTGATTCCTCTGCACGTGTAGTTACTTCAGGCACTTTAACTTAATATAAGATATTTACCAACACCAATATTGCTTATTTTCAAGAGCATCTTTTTTTATCTTATTCTAGAGCTAACTACTGTAATGTTAATTCATCAGTGATTATCAGATGGAATAGTGCTGGAATATTGGTTTTGCCTTGCATCAATGAAAACTAGGATTCAAAGCTAGTACTAATGTTCTTATGCATCTGGTATCCATCTTTTATTTCCTTATACTATTTTAGCTAATAGCCTAATGTTTTAAAATCAAGCTAAGACTTTTGCATAATTACATAAATCTGACAACAAGTTAGTTTCAATATATTTTTAAGCCTTTAGTTTTATTTCAAGCACTCTTTGGGTAGGAATATTATTAACAACAAAATATCACTTGATAGGGTAAAGAGATTTGTTCTTGGTAGAAATTGAGTAGATCACGTGACATTATATAGCATTATATTATCTCCTGACCCACTTCTAGCCTTTGCCTTTATCAATGAGGAGTAAGATTTAGAACTAGCATTAATGTGTTTACACATCTAGGCAACTATCTTTTACTTTTTTATATCATTTAAGTTAATAGATTATGGTTTTGAACTCAAACTAATTCTTTTGAATAGTTATATAGATTTAACACCATGTTAGTTTTTATATAGTTTTGGACATACTATTTTCTTTCAAATGTAGGATTTTTCTGCCTTTGGGCTAAAAATATTAATACCAACAATAATATCACATAACAGTGTAAAGAGATCTGATCCAGGAAATATGTAAGAAAATCATGTCATATTGCTGTTGATATTAATATTTTTAATAAAAGTGTAGAAAGAGAACTACAGTTGGAATAAATCCATAATTTATAGAAATTAATCTAGGATAAGATTCTATATAATTATGTAAATGAATTAGCTTGAGGACAAAATCTCAGCATTTCACTAAACATTGGCTTCTTCTTTTTCAGAGACAGGAATCTCTCAGCCACTATACCCAGAGAAACCTGTTAGCCACCTTACCTTCCCTTTCCCCACCCTACTTTTTTCCCATATTCTTCTCCATCCTGCTCTATCCCATTTCCACAAAATAATCTTTGTCAAGTCTATGACCTTTATATCTAAATCCCCCTTATCTTTTCCCAAACCCACCATAAAAACAAAGAATTGACTTTTTGCATAATCACTTTGTTTATATTTATTCTCCCACAACATTATTATTTGTACCCTTTCTGCTTGCAGGCATTTACATTCAATTAACAGATGTATATATTTTTTTCCATTTGTGTGTATATTTCCTTGTTACTTAAGATTATGTTCAAGACTTAAACAGTAAACTACTTTCCTTGCTATTATCATAAATTAACTCATTGCACCCAATATTCTGTTTACTTCTATATATATTTAAACTCTTTTTACTCTCCAAACTCCCTATTTTTTATTAATGCATCTATTCTTCTATCCCATTCCTTGCCACTATAACACTTAACAATCCTCCTAACACAATCATCCCACTTTTTGTATAAGTATACTGACATAAATTATTTATTTAAATCTTCTGCATACCATAGTACCTTTCTCACCTATTTTGCTGCCTGTCCTTTACTTGTAACCCAATTAAATACTATTTTGGCTATTCTCTTATTATCATAAATTGCAATATAGCCAACATTTTCATTTTGCTTTTTGCATCTCTCATATAAAAATTTGACCATCCCATTTCTCCTTCAATTGCCTTTGTTATCCACACACGTCTTCCTATTTCTTATTCTACTTTTTCTAAGTAATCTAACACCCCTTTACTAAAACATAATGCATCATTACCATAAGTTAACCATGCTACTGCCTCTTACTTCCATACAACTTTAGCTACATCATATTTATTATATAAAACTGTTAATTTCTTTATCAGTCCCTTTCTTTTCTTTGCTTCATTTATCAATTTTTCTCCCATTTATCCAAGCAATGTCTTTGATTACTTAAGATGTGTCCCAAATAATTATACCTATTCACCACAGTTAACTTTATATTCTCTAATAAAAATTATTTCTCTTTTCTTTTCCCTTTATCATCATCACTTTTGATTTTTCTTCACTAAATTTAATCCCATCTTTTACCCACTCTTGCACATATCCTCAGCATAACTTCTATATCTTTCCAACTTTCTGTGCACAAAAAGATATCATTCACAAATAAAAGACCTGATAATTAATGTTTATACACCCTTGCCACCTATTAATGGTTTCTCTACTCCTTTTCCTAGTCTTTATATTGCTCTCTCTATTTCCCCCAAATATAACAAAAACAAAATAAATAACATAAGGCTCCTTGCTTTAGTCCCACACCATTTTTAACTTTAACTGATTCTATATTTCTTAATTGATACATATAGTAATTATTTTTCATACAATCTCTTAATAAGATTCGTTAAACCTCCATTCATTCCAAAATTTAGTAAACTTACCCATAATTTATTTCTATTTACTTTATCATATACCTTTTCTATATCTATAAAAACCAAATATAACTATCTATCTGTATTTCTGCTTATATCTATCTATAAGTTTGTACTATATATGTGATGTGATGTACTGTAACTTCTCCTTAAACAGAGTCAGGAATCTTTCAGCAGCTATGCCCAGAGAAACCTGTTAACCACTTTACCTTCCTTTTCCATTGTCCACCCTAAGTTTTCCCATGATCTGCTCCATCCCATTTCCACAACATAATCTTTGTCAACTCCATGACCTTCATATCTAAATCCCTCTTATTTTTTCCCAAAGCTAGCATAAAAACCAATAACTCACTTTCTGTATAATCACTTTGTTCATATTTAACCTTCCATAACTTCATTATTTATACCCTTTCTGCTTCCAAACAGTTACATTGAAGTAACAGATGCCTAATATTTTCTATGCCTTCTTTACACAACTTGCAGACTAAATCACCCATATTTTTCCATTTACGTGTATATTCCCTTGTTACTAAAGATTCCGTTCGAGCCTTAAACAATAAACTACTTTCCTTACTATTATCATAAATTAACTCACATCCAATGTTCCGTTTACTTTTATATATATTTAAACTCGTTTTTCTCTCCATACTAGTTCTCCATCTCTCCAACTCCCTATTCTTTATTAATGCATCTATTCTTTTATCCCACTCCTTCCCACTATAACACTCAACAATCCTCTTAACACAATCATCCCATCTTTTGTACAAGTATACTGACATAACTTCTTTATCCAAATCTTCTGCATACTGCATTACCTTTCTCACCCATCTTGATGCCTGCCCTTTACTTGTAACCCAATTAAATACTATTTTGGCTATTCTTTTATTATCCATAAACTGCAATCTACCAAATATTTTCAATTTGCTTTTTGCACCCCTCATATAAAACTTGACCATCCCATTTCTCCTTGAATTGCCTCTTTTGTTGTCCACACCTCAGCATCTAATGCATGTCTTCCTACTTCCATTGTACTTTCTCTAAATAATCTAAAACCCTTTACTAACACATAATGCATCATTGCCATATGTTAACCCTGCTACTGCCACTCCCTTCCATACAATTCTAGCTACATTATATTTATTACATGAAAACACTGTTAATTTCTTTATCAATCACTTTCTTTTCTTTGCTTCATTTATTAATTTTTTCTCCCATTCATCCAAGCAATTTTCCTTATTACTCAAGATGATTCCCAAATAACTATATCTATTCCCCACACTTAACTTTATATCCCCCAATAAAAAATATTTGTCTTCTCTTTTCCCAGTATTCACCATCATTATATTTGATTTTTTTTTCACTAAATTTAATCCCCATATTTTTACCCACCCTTGTGCATGTCCTCAGCATAACTTCCATATCTTCTCTTCTTTCTGCACACAAAAAGACATCATCTGCAAAAAAAGACCGGACAATGTATATACTCTCTTACTACCTGTTAATGATATCTCTATGCCTCTTCCTAATCTTTCTATTGCTCTCTCCATTTCACTCAAATACAACACAAACAAAATAGGTGACATAGGGCATCCTTGCCTCAGTCCCACCCCATTTTTAACTTTAACTGATTCTATATCCCCTAATTGATATGTATAGTAATTATTTTCATATAATTTTTTAATAACACCCACTAAAGCTTCACCCATTCCCAGATTTGCTAAACTTATCCATAATCTATTTCTATTCACTCTATCATATGCCTTCTCTATATCTATAAATATAACAGTCACCTGAATGTCTACTCATATCTATAAGTTGTATAACTACAAATAAATTATCTCCTATACGCCTATCTAACCTAAAACCTCCTTGCATTTCCCCCACTACATTATTTTCTTCCATCCATTTTGCAACTCTTCCAGCCACCATATATGAAAAAACTTTATATAAAACTGATGTTACTGCTATTGGTCTATAATTATTTAACTTTCTATGATCCTTACCTTTTTCTTCAAATAATAATCTTACTCTTGTATTACTCCAGCTACCCGGAAAAACTATCTTCTGTGCCATCTTATTAAAACATGATAGTAATTTTACTTTTGCCCTATGCCCCAAATTCATTACCATCTCTGCTGCCCATCCATCTAATCCTTTAGCCTTACCACTTCTCAATTTCTTCCCTGCCTCATTCAGTTCATTTTCTGTAAATGCAATATTCCCATTACTATATGCTTTCATATTTTCTATCCCTCTGTCCTTCGCATCTAACATCTTTTCTATATCCATTACATAACTATTTAATATTCTCTCTAATTCTTCTCTAGAGCTACACTTTATTTCCTCCTCATCCAGTAATACTATCTCTCTCTCCCCTAAATTTCTCCTTTTAATGTAATTCCAAATTTTTTTACTCCCATCTCTTCCACTTTTATTAATATCATCCAATAATTTACTATTTAGTTTCATTCTCTCTCTATAATTATCTATTTTAGCTAACTTCTTCTTTTCTAAGTACTTTTCCCATTTAGCATTAATATCTTTTTCACTTTCTTTGTTCTTAATAGCACACTTATATTCTCTGCATGCTTTTTTCCTCTCTTTTACACTTTTACTAACTTCTCATTTTTCTATTATTTTTATTTTTCTGAATATTTTCACCTAAAACTCTATTTGCAACTTTTTCTATTTCATCACACCAGTCCTCATACTCATTTCCAATCAACTCTTCCATGGTTTCTTCAACTTGTATTTTATACTCTTCTAACTTATTCTTATCATTTACTCTCCATCCACATCTTTCACTATTGTTTCTACTTTTATTCCTATTTTTCATCACATTACTAACCATTTCACTATTACATACTCTCTCTTCATTATCAAACACCTTAATTTTCCGTACTTTATTCATTTCCTCTTTCTCTACCAATATATAATGTATTGTGTGGGATATATTATTCCTAGACCATGTATATTGTCCCTCATAAATATTAGATAAGTTTCCAATGCTCAAATTTACTCTCTGACAAAATTTCTTTAAAAGCTGTCCATTCTTATTGTCTACATCATCAATTTCTTCAATATGCCCATTCATATCTCCTATAATCATTATTCTCTTCCCCTTTTTTTTAAAACTCTGTATATCCTTAACTAGGCACTCATATATGCTATTGTTTCATTCCATTATAGTTTGACTATCTCCAGTAGCTATATAAACTATAGCCACCATTTATTCTTGTTTTCCCAGCCCTATTTCAAACCACATATGTTCTTGGCATTTAACAGTGTTTAAATATTTTTTTGATATAACACCTATACCACCACCCTTTTTGTCTTTCTCTTTTCTATTTATACCCTGCCATACCAAATCTTCCAAAACAGGTTCTTCTTCTTCTCTTAGATATGTTTCCACTACTGCTAATACCTCAAGCTCTTCATTTTCAATTGCTTTGTTTAATTCCTGCCACTTTTCTGGTCTCCTACCACCTTGTATATTCAAATACCCAATTTTAACAATTTTTTCTTTCCTAACTACTCTTTTATAATTTTTTTTATTCTTTCTTCTCCATTATGCTAATAAATAGCTTGCTTACCATTTATTTTACAGACCCATTCCCTCTCCACATCTACATTTATATCTAAATCAACTGCCCTTTGTTTAATCCTTACATCCCATCCATTCTTCTTCTTTTTAATAACACTACAATTTAAAATCCCACTCCCCTTTACAAGTTTCCCAAACTATATTCTTTATAAATCAGACTCCCTAAAACTTCACTTCCTTGTTTCCCTAAGTGCAACCCATCTTTACCAAATAACTCCCTCTTCCCAATAAAAAAATCCCACACATCCACAAATGTAACATCATTTCTCTCACACAATTCTTTCAATCTCTCATTTATAGAACATGCCCTATCCAACATATACCTTTTATCAAATCTTGGCAATAATCCAACTATTCCTACTCTTCCTTTAACCATTCACAAATTCCTAATCAGTTCTGTGTACTCACCCATTACTATCTCTGATGACTCTGATAAATTATTAGTCCCTACCATAACATATACATCTCTATTCCCTTGCTTCTTTACTTTATCTGTAACATCCCTAATTTTAGCTCCTGGCAAACATACTCTTACATACCTGTTTCTATTTTCCCTTGCAATTATATCTCCACATTCTCTTATTAATGAATCCCCTATCAATACTGTCTCACAGTCTACTTTCTCTGCTTCATTCACAACCTTCTCTACCACCTTCTGGACTTCCTCATCTACTTCTTCCTTATCATTCCTACTCAGTAATCCCTTTATCTGCTCACACTTCATCTCTAACAATTTTAATTTTTCTTCTACATCCTTTACCTCCTCCTCTATCTTACTTATTCTTTGGCCAACCATCTCCAATGCACTACCTTGTCACTCCACTACAAACACACTCTATCCTGCTTTCCTCAACTATGTTTTGCTTCATTCCTCCTGACTTTCTTTTTATACTATCTACACTTTGAAACCACTTTTTCACCTCTTTTATCACATTCATGCACTGTCTACATAACCATAGACCTGCTACATCCTTCCTAGTCTTATTTAAGCATTTTAAGTGGAAAACCTTATCACATATATTACATTATACAACAGCACGTCTAATTCCTTTCTGACGATTATATATGTATTGTAAAATACAAATGCAATCCATATTACTTATTTTCCAAGCTGCCTATTCTATATTTAACTTTATACTTTCTCTACTACTCTTCAAACCTTTTTGCACAGAAAGATGAAAAATTTTTACTTTCAAAAACGATCGATCAATAACCACATGTAACTTAGGCTTTTAAATGTTACCTTTTACCTCAAACTAACTAACTGTTCTTAAATTAAAATTTAAAAAAAAAAAACTTTAGTAGCAAATTTAAGCCAATTAATCTTACATACAACTTAGTTATAGAAATCCTTACATTAACACACATTCAACAAAAAGATTTTTTTTTTTTTTTTAAACTGCTATATTTTTAAAATGGCGATCAAAACTTTTTTTTAATAATTTTGATCTTTCCGAATTAAAAAAAAACTATCTCTCTTGATCACAATTTACAATTTACTCACAATTTGCTCCTCACTTTCATACCACAATTAAGTATTTAAATCGATGACTTCAGATGATTAATCGCATAAAAAAGATATTAAACTTAGCTTAAATTGAAGTCAGTGAACAGTCCGATTCAACAGCTAGGCTAAGATGCATAAGTGTCTTATCTCCATCTTTGAATCACTGGTAAAAGCAAAAGCCAGAAACCCAAACCTAAATTTTATAGTGCTATAATATTTGGTGTCAATTGATTACAAACTTATATTAAATGACTCTACACTAGATTGAAGATGAATGATTTATATTCAAATTTTATTAACTTAAAATAATTTAATAAGTTAATTGCTTGGGAGTTTCTTTGGTGTTTAAGTACCAAAAATAGTATATTTATTTTTGATCATGGAATCTTTAGTTTTCATGTCTGGTAAGTTATAAACAATCTTGATGTGTTGTAAGTAGTCTAGGCTGACTTCAAATACAAATTTACATGTTTTTATTATATTTAGTTTCTTGTCATGTTATTTAATATAATCAAGGGTTAAAAAAAAATTAATAATATATTTATAAGTCTTTCCTCTCAATGTGATCTCATTCTAGTTGGCAATCTAAATTGTTATAAAGAAAGCGAGTTTATACTATGGCAATTCAAGAATGAAATTCCATCAAATGTGGATATATTCAAATCCTATTTTAAATTGATTCAATATTTTCTATACAGTGTCACCTAGTATTCATTTTTAATAATCTTGCAAAAGATCCATGTCATATGTAATATCATAAATTTATTGGGTTAAAAATTATATTTATTTAGAACATCCATCTTTCATAATTCCATGTTAATAATGTTCTAAATCTTACACTAGCAATAAATAAATCATTAGGCAAACAAAAATAATATTAAACCACTAGACATCACATGATCACTATCTCATAATAGCACATAGGGATTTTATGCACAAGCCTTCTGGCATCCATTGATTGCTTTTGTTGGCACAAGATGACACTACTGTATGGAGAATTTTGCTTTGTTTAAAAATAATATTACTTTTTCCTTCTGCCCGCCCCCCCCCCCCCCCCCCCCCCCCCCCCCCTCCTTCCTTGCGCGCTGGGCGTCCCCCCCCCGCCACCACCCCCAGCGAAAATATTTTTTTTTTAAATGTGATTATAAGTTATTATCTAGAAAAAAAAAATGCAATGATAAATTAATATTAAATATATTATTATAATATCAATATTATGCATAATTTCTGAGAACAAAATTTTTCTATTTTTTAATCGATTGGAGAGAGAAATCAAATAATGCTGACAGAATAAATTTTATTAGAAAAGCTATCTGTTCAATTTTCAATGCTATTCAGATCTTTTCAGACAAAGGCCTATTTCCTGTGTGTCAAGCATATGCAAATCTGTTTAGGTTTAAGTGGCATAGTATTAACAATATTTTTGTGTCATTGATCTATTTTAATATTATTAGTGTTAATTTTGTACCAGTGATATACACATTTGAATGCTTTGCCATACTTCAGAACTGTTTTATTTATTTCAATCCTTTCATGCAGAAAATGAATTAATCTTTAAATTCCTGAAATATAATTTTATACTATTAGTAGGCTATAATACAGTGTTTCTTCTAAATAGCATAGAATTAGATTGTGTTTTAATTAATTATTGCAAAAGTTATATTCAGGTTATGAGCTGATTCTCTGTTGTTTAGATAAAAAATTGAATATATTGTCTTCATTGAATTAGGAATAAGACCCCAGCCTTTGAAAAAGATTTCCAGTTTTTTTCAAGTTCTTATTAAGAGACTTTTATTTCAGGAAAGAATTTCTTTTGAGAAATCACATCCTCTACATAGATGAATTTCTTGCATTCTGTTTCTAAAAGATTAATGATGAATATATTAAATAAAGCAGTTGAGATCAATTAATTCTGTGGTAGACAGTTATGCAAAATTTTGCCTCTATTAACAATTATCATTTAGTGTCATTAGAATTTTTTTAATGAAAACATTTTATCCAGTGAATTAATAATTTTTTTATATTTAAAATTTTTGAAAATATTTAGACCATTTTTCAAGTGGAATCATAAAGTGAAGTTAAATCAATAAAGATGGCACCAACTTTTAATTTATTATGAAAACTTTTTTTCAACTTGAGTGGTTAAAAATAAAACTTAATCACAAACTTTTTCGCGGCTTAAAACCATGTTCTTTAATAAATAGATGGCTCTCAATTATTAGCAAAATTCTGTTCCAATAATTTGATAAGAAACCAGCAATCAATCAATGAATTGCAAATACAAAAGGAATTATTTCAAAAAGCAAGAAATTAGTGAAATATTCTACTTTACCATCTATAATGTGACCATTTCTTTCACTAACAGATTTTCAATAAAAAAAATTCCAAAGCATGTTACCTGAAGTGATCAAAAATCAATTAAATTGAAACATATCACACAAAATAATAAGGAAATTTTAATTAAATATTCCAGACCACTTTTTCTTTTAATAAATCACATTTCCTTATACTAAAAAATCGAAATGTCTTCGTTTATTATGTAGATGCTTCAATAAACTAAGCTACAGCTTTATATTCAATATTAAAAAATATGAATTCTCTACAATAAATTTATTTTGTCATCTTTTATCATGATGAATTCAAAGAATGTCTTTTCTGAAAACACAGAAACTGCTCTTTGTCATGAAAACAATGTTCTGACGTCAGTTGGGCCATAGTCTTTCTCCCAAGAACTTCTGTACTAAGTAAAAATACAGCAGAAAATTGAATACTAAACAAAGATATTTTTAAAATTGCAGTTTATGTTTTAAATCACATTTTAATAAATATGTAAATATAAGAATTTTTAAAATTATATGCCATTTAAAAATTTACTCTATTAAAAATAATAATATACATATATGTTATACATTACAAAAATATTTAAAGAATCAGATATTTTGATTCTTAGAATATAAAAAAGAAACTTTCTGTTTCCCAGTATAATTTTCAATTAGTCTATTCAAATCTAAATCTCTATACAATTTACAAATTCCAATCGCTATTATTCAGATGATGATTAAATCAGTTTCATAAAAATGCATTTGCAAAAAGATTAAATGAAATGATGCCATTCCAATTCACTTTTCTGTATTATGTGTTATGAAAGACTTTCAGATTTAGAATTAACATCAGTTTTTCAAACTAATTAATGAAATTGTTAACTATTCGATCTGCTATTAGAGTATATTGGGCTATCAACTATATGTTTATTTATTCTTATTTTTCTGTTCTTGGTATAATTGCTATCAAATCTAATATTAATTTTAAACTTATCAAATCAGCAAAGAAAGAACTGCCTAACATGTGTCTTTACCAATTCTCACTACTTGTATTATAAACTATTTAAAAAATCTAATAAGCTTCGTGTATAACCTCTTGCAGATTATTTTCCCCATTAAATTGATAGAAATCTTTTGATTATTATTGTTATATAACTACTACTACCAGTTGTGTTATCAAATGACTTGATATTTCAAAAATCAATTTTTGCTGAAGAAGAAACTAGCAGTCCACTTATTTCACAATCTAATTTTGTCCAAGCTTTTCAGACCATATCTTATTTTTAAAGATTACCTTGATATTTATGAAGTGTTGTTGGTATGTAAAAAGCATTTGTGGAGTGTTAAAAGCACTCCATAAGCTTCTGCCCAAGCATTCATATCTTGTCTTTATCATTATAAAAGATGAAATTAAATAGACATAAAAGAATGATGAAAAAAATAAAATAGTCAAATAAATGTATTACCTTTTCCCCACTTTAGATCTATTTACTCTAAGCTCAATTAATCAATGGATAACTAGTGGTATATTGCTATAAAATACCCATTCCCAGGCCTAATTCTGGAAAGCATATGAGAAAATCATGTGATTTTGTTAAATACGTTATATATTATGATAATAATAATAAAATAAAAAAACAGAAATTTAGATTAGTTTAAGATTATACTTTAAATTTTTTTCTAATAACTTACTGTATATAATTAATTAATTCTTGAGATTATGTGGCATTTGAAAACTAGAAGTAACATATTGAGCTTCAGTCTTGAACCCTCAGCTATCAATTCTATCATTTAACCACTGTGCTATAAACCATACCAGACAAAATGATTAAATGATTAGTTGTTTGAAGTTTGTGTAATCTTTGAGTAGTAAAGGTAACAAATTGAATTTTGAAATAATAAATCTTTAATTTTTGTCACTCTACCATTATTTAAATTGATTAGAGTAAAATAATCAAATCATTATAAAATTCAGGAAGTCATATAAAATCTGAGTACCAAAAATACCAGTCTTCTTGATTCTAAGCTTTACTACTGTGAAAAATCATACAAAAACAGTAGCAATAGTACAAACTAACTTAAAAGAAAAAAGATCTTACCTAGTGAATTTGTATTGGAAGTAGACTTAATAAAGAAGAAAAGTGTATTCAAGGTACAGATTTCAGGTTAAAATAATAATAATGATAATAGGAAAAATAATAAAATGAAAGATTGATTATTGTTAAAGATAATTAAAAAGAATGATTTAATTTCAAATATCTTGAGATGAATTTTGGTAAACAAAAAAATTATTTAAAAATAAGTTATTAAATTAAAGATAAAGTAAAACAAAAAAATATTTGATGAGGAAACTGCATTATTTATATATGATAGATATTATATCAAAACTTTTATGGAAAGGAATTTTGGGACTAACGTTAACATACGAATGTCAAAAAAAAGTAACGATAATTTTAAGCATGTGTTATCTGTTCATCTTGTGTTAACATTTGGACATTATGTTGTGAATAGAATTTATTAAACAATGTATTCAAATTTTTTTAAATTAACATTCCAATTTAGAATAAATTTGTTAATATTTTTTTTAAGTTAACAATTCATAGATGTTCGGGAATATTATTTCAAGGTAAAAAAATATAAACAATTTTCAGGGTCAACGTATTGGTTTACATTTTTTTTCCTAAAAATTATTTTCTCAAACATGCATAGCTTGTTAACTTTAAAAAATATTAACAAATGTATTCTAAATTGAATATTAATTTTAAAAAATTTGAGTATATTTTCACAAAATAATGGCTAGGTGTTAACATGAGGCTAACAGATAACACGTGGTTAAAATTATTGTTTTTTTAACATTTGTTAACACGTGGTGATTTTTTTAATTTTTTGCCTTATAATTTTTAGAAATGTCATTCCCATTTGGAATCTTTCATTGACAGAATAAGATGAAGTAGAATATTTTCAAAATTACAAGATATTGCCTTCCCAAAAAGTGTGTGTTATCATGGCACAATATGATAGTTTATGTGTGAGATGCAATGGCATGTTTGGAAAGGAACATGGTTAGAAAGGCTCCAAAATATCATTTGTGAGTACATTGATATTAGTTTACAGCTAGTGTAGTGAAAATTTAATTACAATTCTTTGGACGTTTGTGTTTCTTTTATTTATCATTTTAATAAATAAACAAAAAAGTAAATATTGAATATGATACTCAGCCATATTATTTATACCATGTATTGGAAACCCCTGAAAATAGATTATTTAAAATAAAATGACTGGCAAGTTTCCGGCAAGCATACTATGTAAAATATCAACTAAATTTTTTTTTAAATTATTAAAAAGTATTATCAAATACAGTAAAAAAGTTTAATAACATACTTGTGCAATAACTAAGATTCCGGTTTCTCATACCAAAGTAACCAATAGGGCAGCTTGCCATGCAGATACCTGTCTGTCTCACTCCAGATCGATGAAAATATAGGAAGAAATTAGGTTTACATGTAACACAACCATTAACAGATGAACAACTGTTACAGCCATGAGAACATAAAGGATACACTCCTACTAAAGCTAAATAAATATAAAAAAAAGTTACTTATATAAATAAAACTAATTAGTTCACATTATATATATACGTAATATAATATAAAGAGTATTCTAATAGCTCTAAACAAGCTGATTTTTTTAAGATAAATGCTACAAGAGAACACATTCAAATCATCTTCATTTAGGATTGTTCCCATCCCTACACTGGTTTTGAACTATGGACTGAAGAACTAGGACACCAAATTCAAAAAACAATTCAAGTCTAAGCATTTATTTAAAAATTAACTCTTAAGAAGATGATCTAAAATTTTTTAGATATCTACAAGTCTTTAAATTCAGCTCTCCAACTGAAATAATCATAAGGATCTGAACTTAATTCAGATATACCCTATATTAATGGGCTTAGTAATTTAATTTAGCCAAAGTCCCCAATAGCAAAATAATAATAGTAATAATATCAAGTCACATATCACATAAGTTATATATCTTGCATTTACAAATATTAATATAAAGAGCATGCTAATAGCTCTAAACAAGCTTTTTAATGATAAATGCTACAAGAGAAAGTATCCAAATCATCTATCTAGGATTGTTCCCATATATATAATAAAGATAAAAAATAAATCCTATTATTGACAATAACCAAGTTTTATAAAATCTGAATGGATTTTTCATTTAAATATGACAGACTTTAAGATATAGTACAAGTATATTTGCTTCTCATTTTATACTCAGAGTTTGAATTTGGTCTAAATAAACTTTAAAAAAAAATCCAAATATCCAATCATTCTAATCATCTACTATTTATCAATTACATTTAGATGATGGTAAAACAAGTATAAAAAGCTATTCAACAAACTCATATCCACAAGAAATTAATAAATATAGTGAATAATGTATTTTCTTTCACTGTTTCTCTATGAAAGGATATATTGGATTGACCTATTAAATATTGCTTTATGTATCTTTTTATCTATACACATAATTGTTTATTAACTGGAATATATAAAATCTACACACTATTTTGGGTGACACATTTCTAAAATGATCTAAACATAAAAAGGCATAAGTTTAGAAAATACAATTGACAAGTTTTTAATTTTTATATGTGTGATCATAATACTGAAAACGAAGGTAACATATTTAATATATCAAAAGAACAATTAATTACATATATACAATTAGTCTTTTAGATAATAAGAAATATATCATTAAACTCTTGGATCAAGAAAAGTTAAAACCATTAAAAGCTGACACGACCATTTTTTCTTATACTTACACAAGCTGTTAAAATTAGTAGTAAATTTATCTATACAATAGCAAATTTCTCCATACAATAATAACATCTAGTGCAAGATATAAGAATTAATAGACACTAGAAGGTTGTGCCTTTTAGTCCCCATCCAATATCTTCTCTTATATCATAAGTGAGGATCCTGGGATCTGCAAGCAGTGCACTTGAATCTTTGGACCTAATGTACCACTCCAGTGCCCACATTTTATCTTTTTGGTCAACAGTTTGATTGAATAAATATAAGAAAGGTGATCATGTGATGTTTTAATAGTGTAATTCTAATCCTATCCAAATAATAATAGTGGTTCCAAAGCTACCAAAATATATAGATTAATTAACTAGATTCAATCTATAGATTTATACAAGTGAATTAGCTTAGATTGATAACATTATTGCATTTTCATTTTATATATGATAGCTTTATAATTGACCAAAAAGGTAAAATGTGGATAGAGGGGTGCATTAGATCCAAAAATTCGAGTGGTCTATTCTCAGATCCAAAACTCCTTATTAATGAAAGTCAAAAGCTAAAAACTAGCTTGTGAATATTAGATGAGAAGGGACTAAAAATGGATTAAAATATACAACCTTCTAGCATCTATTAATTACTACAACGTGTACACTATTGAATGAAGAAATGTGCTATTGTTTTAACAAGAAAAATTACAGACTCATAAGATTTTTATTTAAGCAAAGTTTCACATAATTATTCAGTAGTTTATATAATTCAAAAGAATGCATCAAACATTAATAAAAATCAGCCAACATATAAATATAACTTGAAACTCAAAAATTAATTACTGTCAGTAATTGTACATTAAAGATCTGTATTATTTTGAAGACATTTGACATTTTTTAACAAGAATAAAATATCATTGGAAGTTTGTGATGTCTCGAAATTTTGTCAACTTTATTCCCATTCATCAATTAGACAGATCAATTGTAAAATCAATATCACATTTTGCTGTTAGAAAGGCATCTAGTATATTATATATTTATTCACATATTAAATTAACAAAATGTGATATGTATTGTAGCCTTTCATATTTAGCTACAATTACAATAATGTTACAGGCTAGAGAAAGAAAGAGAGAGAGTAGATTGACTTTCATTGATAGTCAAAGAATGTGACAATATATTCTTTTTCGTATATTTTAAGTTCTTTGTGAAAATAATATATGTATAAGATAATAACTGTATCATTTGATCGCATTGAAGAGAAATAAATCGAAATTGTTAAAATTAAAGAGTAAACAAAAAATTATCAAGTTATTAAAATTAATATTAAATGCAACTTGTTTAATATGAATTCAAATTTGTAAAATAATATATTTTTATTTGATTCTTTTTCTCTCCGTTTCTTGTTTTCAAATTAAAAAATAATTGTTTATAAAGAAACATGTAATTAAGAATTGATTATTTGAAATGTATATGGTAACTTTGGAAATTGACATCTTAAAATATTAAATAACATGTTGTTTTTTAAAAATAGTGAAGATTAACTGTAAATTGGCTGAGATAATTGATTTAATTCAGAATGTATTTTGCTGGCAGAGTAAACCAAGCTTTGTACCTTCTGTAGTGAAGTTAAACACAGACTACCGCCAATATGCCAATGGTAGAATACCTTCAAGATCATAAGAAAATGATTATGAAATGACCTAGCAAACTAAGTATTTGTGGTGCTTTATTGTGAATTTGCTAGCTACTTTACAATGTGTATTCATTTATGATCTAGGATAGTTCCAATATAAAAAAAAATTACAAGATCCAGTCCTAGTCTAATCTGAAAAGAAAAGTGATGTCCATTGTTATTTTAAAAATATGTTTGCTCTGTCCAGAAATTCAAATGACAGCTGATAACTTCTTCCAAAATTCTACCAGTTGATAATGTTAACAAGTGAATCGATTTTGAAAGAGGAAGAACTAAGGATGAAATAATTAGAGTTAATCATACTTAATGAATAAGTCTATTTAATAAACAGTCTGGACTAGTAAATGAGATCATAAAGTGCAGCAATGAATTGATAAACTATGAAGGAACAAACTGTATTTGGATTGCAAAAAAACTAATGTTTCAGAAATTGGTAATTTATTACCAAAACAGATGTAAGTTTACATTAAAGCCAGAAATTTGGGTAAGACTGTTATATATATATATATGTCACATGCAATAATACTAATTTATTTTTTAAAAAATAAATTTTATATTTGTCTGTGAAATTATGCTATGTTGAGAGCGATATTGTATATGGTTATGCATTTTTTTATTATTATTATTTTTTAATATTTTTTTGTCCAATATAAGAATCATTAAAACATTGATCAGGCATGTGGGGGGAAAGAGAGATTTCTGTATTATACTAATAAAAACAAAGTATAATGAAATTTATTAAATTTGTTACGTATTAAATTATATCAAATCTTTATTTGTATTTCTACAATTTGAAAAAATTCATTATTTAAGGGAAGTGTACTGACACATTTATATTAATTGTTACCATATGAAATTAAATATAGTTGAGTTTCAAACATTGGTCTATGTTTAGTTCTCAGTCTTACATTTTATCAATTAAATTAAATAATTAAATAATGCAATATCATGGTTAAGTTTCTTGTGTCAACAAGCTATTGCTCAGTACTTATGGGATTACCACATGATGAATGAAGATTTGAATCTGGATTTCCACTGATTCCAAAAAGATGGTCTGGAATGTTTCTTAATGAATTGTACCAAACCAAAACAAATGAAAAATAACCAGAGAGCTCAGGTCTTTTAGATCACATTGATTTTATATATAATTAAAAGGATATGTATATGTTAGAGGCATATATATAAGTAAATGAATGATGATGAGTAGGAAATATTATTGTTATTTGGATAACATTACTAGCTTAGAGACTGGTTAAGCCCTCCAATATGCTTATCACCAATCTTTTGATTGGGTACAAGGCAAAATGCCATTACAATATATTCTGGAAAAAAATATCAATACAACCAGATATTATTAAAAGAGATTATAAAGATTTTTAATTAAGTAAAATAGCATAAACACTAGTTATGAATTGAAAAAAATAGAAAAAATTACTAGAGAACATTTTTTTAGCTATTAGTCAACAGACTTTGAAAATAAAAAAGAAAGAAAAATGAAGACTTATAATAACATGCATATAGTTATAGCTTAAAAAACATAGACTCAGAAAATTACTTTGCATCATAGTGAAATGTTAATTACATTTTTTATTATTATCCTATTATCATCATGTGCATGAACAGAAAACAAAAGTTCCTAGTCAGTTTCACAATCTGAGTATCCTTCAAGAGAATTTAAGAGTTAACCACTTCTGGATTAAAATGTTTTAACTACATATATAGAGTTTCCCCATTAAAAAAAATATAAGTGAATATTTTTATCTATAAAAGTTACCACCATCCATTATACTTTGTTCCAAGTTTTCTAGTGAATCATAGCTCATACAAACTTATGATGCAACTTAATTTAAAAATATAGTACATAAATAAATTAAATTATTTAGCTGAAAATTCCTCTTTTCTATCTTGAATGAGATCTAGCAAGTCTTTTGCTAATATTCTTCCATATTTGAACATTTTATTTTTACTATTAAACCTTTTTCTATATAATATATCGATAATCTTAATATTATTTATTACAAATGTAAAATCTATGTGAGTGGTATTTTAAAAATTTAAATTTGACTTTTAAAAATACGAAAATAAATATCAAAAAGAAATCATTGGATATAATTTATCTATTCAAAAGTTTGGAAAATGAAATATTAGATATTTGAATCTTATGTTAGTAAAAGAAGAAAAATTTAGGATTAGTTTTAAAATAATATTATTTATTGTCGTTAAAATTTTAATGAATCTTTTCTTAACAGTTTTAACGAAAATGATTTTATTTTATCTAGTAGAAACTGTTTCACTTGCATTTGCGTAATAAATTTTTTAAGAATTGTCTTTTTAAAAATAGTTTTCAAAGACAATCTCTTATTAGTGACATAGTTTTCAGTTTAAAAATAAGACTGTTATAAAAATATATATTGTGTCATAACCTTTAATTTGTAAAGAAATTACTAAAAAATATAATTTTTCTTTAGAAATCTAGATTATTTAGTTGATTTCCCTCAGGCTAAAACACCCAGCCAATCAGAAATTCTCATTGCTATTAATTTCTAGATCACCTCCTTTATGAAATTGTCATGCTAATAGAATACTGTCAATCACACAAAATGTCCATGTAATGCTGATATCTCCAATTTTTTTTCAGCTAATACATTAAAATTGTTGCTGCAGAAAAAGAGAAGCTGTAAACTGTTTCATAAAGTTATAGATTGATTTAAAACATTGTAGAAAAGATATGATGATTGCAACAACACCATAGCATTCAAAACCACAAATCGGCATGCTGTTGCTGCTGTTATCTCCTCAAACTATTAAGATTAGAAAAAAATAAGCTAAAAAAACATAATAGTGCAGATGAAAGGGATTATCCAACAAAAAAAAAACCTGGAAATTTTAAATAAAAAAATTATGTATTATTTTTTGTGCTATAAACTGAATCTTCTTCAAAGTATTATTCATTTGATACAATGAACCGGAATAAATGTGTTTTTCACTTAGTCCTGAAACTCTTGCAAAGTGATGTCTTTTAATATGTCCTTTTATTTTCTTCACCACTTCCATGTCTGCGAAACTTTTTTTTCAAGACATTTTTTTATTTGGAAGAATCAAAAAAAGTTATTGTGAATATGGTTGATGCATAATCTGGGTCATGCTGCTTTTAATTAAAAATTGTTTCATCTTCTAGGCTTTGTATGTTATTGTGTTGTCATCACTGTGAAACTTGCACTTTTCATTTTACCATAAATTATGACATTTCTATTTTATGCATCATGCTAATATTTCAGAACTTGTAGGTAAAATGAGAGATAATTACAAATAAATTCTGGGTGAACAACGGTATTTACATAAAAAAAATCAGCATAATCTTAGCAATGGACTTCACTCACTATGCTGTTTAAATGTGGTGAATTTGACACTTCAAATTAAACCACTTAAACTTGTTTTCCTAGAGCAGCTTGTTTGATAGCTATTTCAAGCATTATAATTGTTTCCCTCTGCTATTTTCCTAGAAGAAAACAAAATTTCATGTTCCAATTTTTCAGCCATTACAAAAATGGATAAATAAGCAAGATGCATTTAATAAAAACACTATGTAGTACCATGATTTTACTCAATGATTATGATTGACAGATTGATATAGGGGAGTCCCTGCAAAAGGCAACTAATGACAAAAGCATGTACAACAACATGCTTGCCCTCCAGAAAATGATTCTGATTATTTTGGGATATTTCCTCATAGCACATATATTTATATATATAAGTTGCTGATACTACATGAAATAATAATAAAACAGTGCATTTTTCTTTATTGTTATATAAGTAAATTTGATTTTCTCTTTTTATTATTTCAATAAAGAATTATTCATTTCTTTTGCAAATAAAATCTTTTTTTTTATTTGTACTGAAATTAAATTAATAATTGGTTTGTTTGTTTTTTAATTTAATGAATGCATTTGAATTTTTTTTTTTACTCTCACCGCAATTCAAATAAAATTGTAAATTTAAAAAAAAAAAATCTATTTGGTTTAATTTAGGAAGGGGGAGGGGTTGTAAAGATCCATTATAATTATTTAGTGAACATATGTTTAAAAAGTATAAAGGGCTATTCTACAATCTAAAAAAATAAAAAAGGGTGATATATTTAATATTTAAAAAAATTTAAAGTTATATATTATGTAGCATGTAAATTTTAATTTTATGTTTCAAGGGCAATTTTTAATGTTTGTCTAGTCAGTTGTGTTTAAGGTTTCATTGTTAAAAAATGACTCTTGTTATTTATAGTTATGCAAAAATGTGATTGTCAGATTGATACCAGGTGAAATTTAGAAAGAGCATTATATAAAAAAATGGCAGTTACTTATATAAAAAATTAATATATACATTTATGAATTTTAATGACATTATTTTTTGTTTATTTATATATACTTATAATACGCTTTAAACGTATATAGGTGAAGTTAATATTTTTTGAATAGCATATAATTAAAGTAGCAGTTGTTAATGTAATGGATATTGTGGTTTTATTGAATATATATATATATATATATATATAAATACAATAAAATGGATATTGTGGTTTTATTGAATATATATATATATAAAATAAAACAATGGACCAAATTGACTAATTATCCATCTATTATACTTCATGTTACATACTATTACTTTAATTCCAAATTTCAAACTTATTCCTATCCCAAACTTGACTCTTTTTTATTTCAACATCATGGAATTAAATAAATGTGATATTAGCCTAAAGTTAAACAGCATTCCTGATAATACTTGTCCAGGATCTCATGCAATACCCAAATTCCTACTTAACCATCTCAACCATTTCACAATTCCAATAATTCACAATTTAATTAATCATTTGTCTAAATAAATTCACATGATTCCAGAATTTTTTCTTATCTGTATGGTTCCCTTCCATAAAAAAGTAATATTTTTTCCTCCCTGGACAATCTTAGATCCATATTCATGACTCTGCTCTTTATTAAAATAATTAAATCTCTTATTAAACATAAAATACAAATGAGTGCTCCATTCATTATCAAAATTTCAGTTTGCAAAAAAGGTTCAGCTACTTCATCAACAGCTATTCTGTTTAAAATAATAATAGAGCACATTAGGCAAGGTAAAAAAACAGAGCTCATTGCCATGCAATTGGATATAAAGTCTTCATTTGATTCAGTTCCTATACCTAAACTACTCCAAATATTTAAAGAATATAATGTACTAATATCATACCTCTACATAGTGGAATTTAGAGAAGTTTGAATCACACTCAATGAAAAAATACTCCCTGGGTTTTATCCGCATAATTCTATTCATCGAGGTTCCCCTCTTAGCTCTTTTCCCTTCACAACTTATATCAACTTTCTTCCTTTGAAAATGGAAAGCAAAAGTTCAGGAATACCTATTTCCATAATTAACCAAATCATTAATCACATCTCCTATATGGATGACTTAGTTATTTTTCTCCCCTCTAAAAAACTCATTCCCTTACTTGACAATCCATTTTAATAAAAACAAATCTTCTACTTGGAATATTCTTGCATATAAGTCCTTCCAATTTTTCTTCTACTCCTCATAAATTTTTAAGTTTCCCAATGTATCTCTCATATGATGCAATAAAACTGCTATTCAAAATCAGCTTATTGTTTTGATAGAAAGCACCACCAATGCATTATCCAAAGTACACCTTTCAATAAATGCAAAGGCATCACTGGTCAACATTTTAATATTTCCTAAAATTAATTATTTCTTACCCCTTATTAAATTTACTTCTTCATTCAATATATATATATATATATATATATATATATAATTGAAGTTTGGTGATAAGAGAATATATATATATATATATATATATATATATATTCTCTTATCACCAAACTAATTTGAAATAAAAAAGGTAGTAGCTCTAAGCATAAGAAATATGCAAAACATATTAAATTCAATGATCCCTTATTACATGGCATATCTATTTTTTATCTTCAGAAATTCATTGATGAAATAACTAAACTAATTAGTTTCTTTTCAAGTGTTAATAGTGTAATTCCTGCTAACCCTACTGACATTCCACCACCCACTAACAATAATTTTATCAAAACTTAATAATTCTCATAAGTAAACACCCTACTCTCTCACATAAAGTAATCTATTTTTAAATAAAATTAACTATTGGAAAACATATAAAATTAAAAATAATAATAATTTATCAAATAGTATTCAATCTTTCTTGTTATATAGTATAACATTTTCCATCTTACTAGGCCTCTATACGCATTATAAAATGCACGAGTTGATCAAGTTATGTCAAAAAGAAGAAAGTTGTATTTCTATTTCTAAAAATATAACTATATTTCCTGATCAACTCAGCCTAGTAATTGTTACGATATAAGCTATTGACAAAATCAGTTTTTAATTTATTTGAACCCACTGAAATCATCACATAACATCTCGCAAATTAAAAAGAAAAATGTTTTTTTAAGAATCGGTAATTCTACCATAAACTAGAATTATCTTTTAAATATTATTATTCCGAGCTTATTCAAAGCACATTGGCTAAGGTAAATTACATTTTTAAATCTTACTAAACTAATAATAAATTTAATAATAAACACTAATAAATATTATTAATAATGTACAAATAAAAATTGATATTAGAAATATTTTTATTCTAACAGATTAAAATATTTAACGTTAAATTGTTAATTAAATAAACTGGAGAGAACACACACACATTAATCCAAACATGAATACATTAATAAAAAACAGGTTTCACAATTAAAAAAAAGTTCTTGGATAAATAAAAGTCTCTTGAACAGAAAAATTAAAGTCTCTATCAGGGTCCTATTATACATATATTTTTATGAGTTGTTTGCAAAATGGTTTGTCAACAATTTAGTCACAATCGGGAATAATAAAGAGTCATAGCTTACCGGTAAATTTAGTGAGAAAATAGTCGATAACTATGCATAGTTTTTTGGGTTAGAATGAGCTCAGCCATTGGTTATTAGTTGATCTTGTGGTCTATTCTCCTAGTTGGTCACGAAGGCTTTTCTGGTGTACATCTTCAGGCATGATGTCCGCAGAAGCTCCGGTTCACTCCGACATGCCGAATTATTTCAGCATAGAGCGATCCTGGATATATTCTTGTTATTCAGGACTAACTACAGAGAAACAAATGAATCAAGATGTTCGTCAAACTGATATCTGCCTTTTTATACTAGAGGCCCAGTTTTCAGACTTCTGCACATGTTGTTATCATGGTATTTAGGTTCATAATTTTGTACATTCTTTATCATTTTTCAATTACAAAGTCTTTATTTTTTTAGCATAATCCTGCCATCTTTAATTATCTAAAATATTTTTCTTTTAGCTTATCTTTTTACTTTTTGAATTCTTTTACTTTATCAGGATTAGTAATCTGCATATCTTTTGTTCTCTCCAATTTTAACTTTTATTTCTAATTACATAAAAAAAAAGAAGGTAATAATAGAATTCTAATTGATATGTTAAAAGAAGCAGGTAAAGAAATAGAATTTTTTTTAGCAAAGTTATATACCAATGTCTAAATGATAAAGATGTACCTGATAATTGGAAGAATGCAGTATTAATATTAATATTTAAAAAAAGATGATAAAGAATATATTAGCAATTACAGACCTATCAGTCTTTTATCAGTTTTATATAAATTTTTTACCAAGATAAATTATAACTTGTCTACAGAGAACATTGGATTTTCACTAACCAAGAGAACAAACTGGATGTAAAAATGGTTTTAGTACAGTAGATTATATCCAGATATTGAGAGAAATTATAAAAAGAACAAATGAATATGAGTTGCCATTATGTTTTGGATTTATAGATTATGAAAAGGCATTTGATTCTATAAACATTTTTTCAGTGATTAAAGCAATGGATCATCAAGGTATAGATTCAGGATATTGTCATATTTTAAAGAATATTTATAACAATTCAACAGCAACAATTAGATTACATAATGATACTAGGAAAGTCAACACTGAGAAGGGTAAGACCGGGTGACTCCATATCTCCAAAACTTTTTACAGTAGTGCTGCAAAAAATATTTTGTGGATTGAAATGGGAAGCTAACGGAGTGAAAATAAATGGAGATTATTTAAGTCATTTAGATTTTTCAGATGATGTAGTTGTTTTTGCAAATAATGCTTTAGAGCTGCAGGAAATGTAGCAGGAGTTATCAGATGAAGGTAGGAAAGTAGGATTAAAGATAAATGTTAAAAAGGCTAAAGTAATGTTCAATGGATTTCTCAAAATATGAAAATAAAGATTGATTATGATGAGTTAGAAGAAGTTAACAGTTACAAATACCTTGGTCAGATTATTAATATAGATGGAAATATAATGGATGAAATTAATCATACAATTAAACTTGTTTGGAGTGCTTTTGGTAGAAATAACTTGATACTAAAAGGAAATATGCCTATGTGTTTGAAAAGGGAGATTTTTAATAAATGTGTTTTACCAGTTCTTATGGATCTGAGATTTGGACACTTAATAGAAGAGCACTTCAGACCATTCAAAGAAATATGGAGAGATGCATGTTGGGAATAACAAGAGATTGAAACAATATATGGGTAAAAAAACAAACAGGTATTACTGACCTCATTGAAAAAATTAAAAGACTAAAGTGGAGTTGCGCTGGATATATTTCTAGAGAAGATGATAATAGATGGACAATTGAAATCTTAAACTGGATTCCAAGAGATTGTAAAAGACCCAGAAAAATGCCACATGTGATATGGATGGATGAAATAAGAAAGTGTGCAGAGGTGATGTGGAGAAGAAAAGTTAAAGATCTGAGAAGATGGAATGAACTTGGAGAGACCTTCATCCTGCAGTATATTGATAATAGTTGATGACGATGATGATTGAAAACCCCTGGTGATCTATATATAAAGTAACAGTCAGTAAACATAAAATATAGAAAGAGCCCATCTATAATTTACATTTTAGTTTACTGACAGTTAATTTATATATCTCTCACTAGGGTTTTTTAGTACTTCCACATTACTTCAATTATATTCGAGCTATTAAAAAGTTATATTTACATCTATCTATTAACTAAAAATTACTTTACTATTAAGTGACTGTTAAATATGAGACTCAGCCTTTCTCTCTAATTAATTATAATGATTTTAGAATAGTTTAGAGTTGTTTTGAAATTATGTTAGTTGATATATAAATCACACTCTTCATGTATATATGCCAGTAAATGGTATTAAAAAAAGACATATAGCTTCATTACTTAGGAGTTTGAGTGCCATACCTGCAAGCACCAGAAATGATTTTGGAATTTCCCAATCCCAAGTCAGAAGCTCTACCAATTATACTAAATCATGCAGGGTAGTAAATGGTATGCTTATATGTGAGCACAGCTAAAATGTAAGTGGACTCATTCTATATTTTACGTTTACTGACAGTTCGTGTACATATAGCTCGCTGGAAGTTTTCTGTACTTCCTCATGTGATATTTATATTAATGGTATTATTTATATTATTTTAACTGTGCCTAAATATTTAATTTTTGTAATAATTAAGGTGCAGTTATATATTGAAATAACTTTAGGTTTTTTTTTTATAATAGGATAGTCTATAACATACAATATTTTTCTGTATATTATCCTTAACAGAAATGTAAATTATTAAAAGAATAATTTATAAGGGATTCGAACTCAGACTTTCACATGACCCTCAACTCTCCATGCTATCTCATATTGCGGACCCACCTGATCATACACATGTTGAAAAGATATATTTTTCAATGAAATGGATGGCTGAAAAGTTGTGGGGTGGAATAGTTTGAAGCATGTTCATTAAAGTATGAAGGTTGGCTATCTTAATATAAAGCTGAGCACTGATTGTATATGTGTGGAGATAATAATCTGGACCAACTGATGACTGCTGGTTTAGCATGAAATATATATATATATATTGGTGATTATTTCTCTTTTCAACATGTGTATGATCAGGTGGGTCAGCAATATGAGAAGGCACTGAGAATGGTGGGTCGTGTGAAATTCCTTATATTACATTATATATAGGCAGGTGTGTAAAAGCATGTACAGTGTATTAAATTAAAAGAATAGTTGAAACCAAAATGATAAGTTATTTTAAAAATGGGCGAATTATCTGTTAATTGCACTATCCAAAATAAATAACTATTATTGAGAAGTTCGAGTAGTTGTATTTCTAAGAAATTAGATATCTGAGTGATAACTTGGATTTCGAAGAGGTGATAATGAAGAGATATAAAAGAAAAGAGAGTTTAACCTTTATTGATTTGAAAAGATAATTGCATTAATTACTTATTTGGGGAAAGAGACATATAGACAATTAGAATAAGGTGCTATATGCAGGACTTTATTTCAGAAAGAGTTGAACTTCTGGATTAAAAGTTTAATGTGTGCGGGTGTATAGTAGAGGTAGTGATGGGAAGGGGGCGGCGGTAATAAATTTTAAAGTACAGTACTTTAAAACAAGATTTAAAAAAAGTATTGTAATTCTTACGTTTACAAAAGTAGTCTCACTTTGTGATAAGTTTGTTTGACAGTTTATTATAAAAATACCTGATTATATTATTGATTTGCTAAGATGATTAATTTTCTCATTCTATAACGCTACTACATTTCTAAATATGTGGAATAAAATGTGGAAAAAGCAAGTGCAATATGGTATTATATTAATATGAAAGAACTGAGACAAAATGATATATAGAGTGGGAATAAATTAAATAAGAAATAGCAAGATATAAAGTATAAAAGAAAAAAATATTATTATACAAGTAAGTATATTTATTTATATAAAACGTGAGAAAGATAACATTACATTTAGATTGTAAAAAATAGACAATTTAGACATTGTTAACTTTTCATTTTTCATACTTATTCTATTTGTTCACTTATCAAATTTAACAGACAAAGATTACTAAGTACTGTTTCTCTTTTTGTATTATTTTAAGTATATATATATTTTTTTTGACCCACCTTTTTTTTTCTAAAGTAGTGACTTTTATTTTTAAAACTCTTTCCTTGTTTATTTTTTTTAACCGTGTTTATTCTGTTAGAGCTCTATAAATAAAACAGGTCTTTGGTTAGTCAGATTTATATACACAGTTATGAGCACACCCATAGACACATGTGTGTGCGTGGGCGTGGTAATGATGACGATTCAGTCTGTTCATTTTTAAGTTTAACCGTGGTAACAAAGAATTAATTGCAAATTAATAAAAAAAATTTATTCGAAATAATAAACGTATAATAAAATATTTTATATGTGTGTGATCAGAAATTTGGCTTATTGGAAAATTATTTTAATTCATTTTATAAATTGAATTTTTTTAAAAAATGATATATTACATTTAAGTAATTTATCTCCCAATGAGAACGAAAGACGATGTATTTGATTATTAAAAAACTGGTCTATTTCTGTTTTTATATGAACAGCATAGAATATACTTTTTCTATAAACATGCTTTGTGATAAATTAACATAGAGATATGCCAAAAATACATTAAGAAAAAAAAGTTTATGATTAAGTCGCTGTTCATTTTCTTGTCAAAATATGATACAAAAAAACTTCTACAAAAGTTCTATCTGTTCCTGACCCTTTGCTCCAAAGATGTATTAGACATTTATAAATTTTCTAAATAATAAAAATTGTTTGAAATTAATTACTTTATCAAAACTTAGATCCATCTTAAATACCAACTCATGAATTATTACAGATTTAATTATACTCTGACAAATGTATCATAATTCTAACAATATATATATAAGATCATGTGTAATAGTTATCTTTTTTTTAAAAAAAAAAAAAAAAAATGATCGTAGAATACACATAGGACCAAAAAAAAAAACTTTATAGAAATAAGCAAACAAAACATTTCAACACATAGGTAATAAGAATTTTTTCAATACAGGTTAACAATACCTAAAAAAATTTAACAGTAGTTCTTTTAAACTTGTTTCAGGAACATTTTTATGAATATAGCATTATTTTTTTATTGATGTGGATGGTTTTGTGTCCCACTCGGATAGGTATATATTTCATAGATTTTTGCCCGAATTTCTCCCCTCCAAGATAAACTTTTTTTTTTTAATATCATCCTCTTTGATAATTTATTTTAGAATTTTCTTTATTATTTAAAAACCCCAGTTTACAGAATTTATTGAACTCTTGGTACATATATTTTGCAGAGAATAAAATTGAAGAAAATGAAAAAACATTTGAGACAATTTTTTATATATATAAAAAAAAAAAAATAGTCACAAACAGCTTACATTTAACATGGAATAAAATTTTATAATATTAACAATATCACATAATTTCTTCATATGTTTACTCATATACTCTCAAAACCAGTTGTTTAAGTATTCAATGAGGATAATAATATCCCCATGCCAAGATCAGTTTCTGACTTTGACCTTCATTAGTAAGAACCAAAATTCAATGTTGTAATTAATGCACTTACTCATTTAGAAACCATCTTTTACCCCAATATATTATTTAATCTAATGATCTGAATTTTTTTTTTTAAATCCTAAAGTTTAGAGGAAGCCAAGCCATAAGAACTGCGTAATGTCTTGGATTCAAATCTTTTGATTTACTTTTTCAATTTCAGACTATTAGCTTGGACAGTATAAAGTAATAAAAGGCAATTTCTAAATGCATAAGTGCACTAATATTAGCTTTGAATTCTAGTCTTTACTGAAAAAATAAAAGCCAAAAATTGTTTAGGGATATCACCTGGGACCAAGATTATAATAGATAACTATAGATAATAATAAAATATTGATCTTATACTTAAACCACTTTTGCTTATTGTTATTCAAGAATGAATCATAAAAACTTAATAATATTAAAATAAAAAGACTGAAGATGTATGATACCATTCTAATATTTCATTGCATGGAATACATGAATTAGAAGATTATCATTTAAAGGATATCAATATTATACAAAAACAATATTTGCAAAACAAGATAAAACTGGTGTTCCAAAATGTACAAACACTCTATAAATATAATAAATACACAGAGCAATTACGAATCCAAGAGAATAAATATTTTATATAACTGACAAAGTTATGACAGTGTGATTTTTATATTCACAGATTAGGAATGATAGTATAGTTGATATGTCTTTTTGGCAATGATCATGCATTATGCTTTTATTGATTGAGGAAAGGTATATGAATATATATCTGACTATAAGACATGCCTTTAGTTGTTTATTACAAGCATTTTTTCTAATAAAATCACTAGTTTTATACCATAGTGGTCATATCTAAATTTAATAATATTGACAACTTGATCACATATTCTTCTTGTGAAGCTTACATTATAATAATAACCACAGCCAGAATACATTTCAGGTTTTACATTTTTGATTACTATCTTCATAATGATTCTCAGTTTTTCTTGCTAAGAATTAACTTTTGATCACACCTTCAGCAAATGAAGTCATCATCCTTGATATATCGATTCTGATTAGGCTATTTGAATACCAATGCTTTAATTAATTGGATACCCACAAATTTGGTCTTTTTCAAACTCATACAAGTAAGATACTCTTTATCAACTTTTTTTTAAATTATATCTTTAAAAGCACAAACTATTTCTGTTTTGCTATTTCTATATTTCACAGTATTACATACATATAATGTTAATCTGAAACTATCAGTATTTTGCTCCCATGTCTAAGTATACATGTGTATATGTGCAAATACATTTACACATGCATATATAAAATATTGTAAATTGAATGTAAATTAGTTACAGTATATATATATATATATATAATTAAGAGCGTGCTAATAACTTTCTACTATTAATATCATATTTCACAATGCAATTTTTCTTCTAATAGTTGTGGAATAATGTATTTTTGTATGTAAATAAAAGGTGATCAGCTAATTAATTTAATTAGCTAATAATTATTATTAATATCTATAAATAAATTTACACCATTACTTTTTCTCATTCCTCTCCATTGTTTTTTACCTTATTGTCTTCAATTACTAACATTAGTACAAAGCTGATTATAATGAGCCCTCTTTATCATTGAGCATCTCTTGGGAAAACTATATGTATTGTGTGCTAGATGAAATAATTTCTCTATGCAGAAAACTAATACATGGTATGATGCAAAAAAATATATATTTTTGTTTTATAACTGAAAATATTCATTATAAAATTATCATTCTATATATTCAGAAGTTTTTCATAACATGATGTGTGGTGTTTAGGTATGAGTTATTAGCTTTATATTTATAAATGGGCAATTTGAAAAATCTTATCCATTTCCATTTTTTAATTAAATGCATAGCAATCTATTCATTCTTTTTTTTATTCTTTGTTTTAAAGTTTTTTTTTTCTTTTGTCCGTTTATCTTCACCTGCTTTTTTTTATTTTTTAATCTTTTTTTGGCAAAGGAATAAAAAATTTTAATTGATGAATGTTGTTGAGATGATAGTGATGTAATAACCCCAACATGATGTAAAGAGAATATAATATTACAATCATTGCAAATATTTTAAAATTAAAGTCAATGTTTATATCATTAACAAAATATTTTATCCATAAAAATATAAATTGTTTCATACTAAAATTTTGCATTATTTATTATTTGTGTATTAAAAATAATTAACATACTGTGATTTGTAGTTGAGTTATCAATGTAACATCCACCTTCATCAAGCACATATTAGTAATTTTTAATTATTCATAATAATTGCATTTACAGTTTGTGTCACTATGAACACTGTTTGAACCTGCTGAAAATCATGTTGATAGTAAAATAAGTCAGAGACAGAAGAACCAGTTTATATTTTTAAAATAAAAATGCTTGATAACAGTGAGAGTGCTTTGAAAAAAATCAAATAGAAACAAAAGATTAAAGAAGAATTTTGTAATGATTATGCATATATATGCACATATATCATATTCCAGTTTTTTTAAATTGCTATGACTAAATATCTCATATTTTAACTTGTTAAATGCAGAAGCAATTACATTAGTGCTTCAGCTGCAATTCAATATTCTAGTGTTTCTCTCTATCCAAAAAGATTGCACAGATATTTTTAAATGCATTTTATTTTTATGCTGTTAACCAACATTCAAGTCTAAAACTGCTGAAGAATTTACTTTCATCAAAGACTTTAAAAAAAAATTTATAAATAATTTTGTAATATGTAGAGTACATGAGCACAGACTTTCACATGATCCACCACTCTCCACTCTATCTCATAACACTGATACACTTGAACACATATATGTCAAAACACCAATATATGTATTTCATGCTAAACCAGAAATCATCAGTTGGTTCACATTAACACCTCTACACATATATGCAATAAGTGCTCAGAAATAGTCAATCTTCATACTTTAATGAACAGGCTTCAACCCACTCCACACTCCAACTCTTCAATTCATCCATTCAATTGAAAATCTGATGGAATGCTCAAAGGCCACCCTGAGGCTGAGATTCTCATCACACCCAAGTTGACCTAAAGTCAATCTGACCCCTCATATACAGAACATAATCCATTTAATACATATACAAGGGATGGGCAAACATCTCTACTATGTAATAACTGAAATACAAGCTTATTATGTATCTGTATCAATATATGTAATGTATTAAATCAGTCTGTGTGTATGCACACACAGAGATTCATGAAATTTATTTAAATGTAATATAAACCTAGGGTGATAGATCAAATAGCTAATTTTTTACCCTGTCTATTAACAAAATAATATATATATAAGTGCACATGTATATATTGTTAACATTAAAATACATTTCAGTTATATATTTGGAAAAGAAAATATATTTTTTTGTTTTGTATGTTTTTCTAAAAAAAGAAATGGGAAAATTAAGTTGACTTGTTTTTTTTGTTTTTTTTTTTTTTTTTTTTTTGCAATTAACAGATTTTACTAATTGATAGCTAAACATTCAGCTAAAAGCAAGAATTTCTATAGGTCTTTTACAAAACATTTGGAAAAATACAGTTTCATTGGGACGCAAACTATTTTTTGTCTTTGGGGGCAATTAAATTTTCTTACTTGATTTTAATCTTGATAAAGTTTTTCAGATTGGTAAATTAAAAATTAGTCAACTGGTATAGTTTCTTTTTCAGAAAAAGTGAGTCTGGGGAATTAATTAAAATGTTTTTTTAAAAAATAAGAAGAGTAAAGGAGAACTCTAGACATGATAGCTGGAGGGATGGCTAAATATGATTTCTTGTTTTTTTGCTGAGAAAGATTTTTTTTAGATTTGTAGGCTTATAAATACTGAGTGATAGTTTCTCTTTGAAAACTCTTTCTAATGTACAATTGACTGTAAGCAGATGTCATGTATCACCATGACTTTTGAGTAGAACAAGTTTAGTCTTCCTTTCAGAGATCTCCAGAGAAAGGAAGAGCATCTTTGGTGTGGAAAAATCTATCAATTCCATGATGCTAATGCTAAGAAGAAGAGAATGTAGCAGCTTCAAATCCAATTCTTTCCTGTGTCCAGTAAACCAAGAGCCTGCCCAGAAATAAGTTTTAACTTGTAAGAAGACAGTTGTACCATCCTGCCTCACCAAAGTAATCATCAAACAACTTCTATTGTAAATATGAACTTTTAATCTTTAAAGATAAAATATTTAAAATGCCTTCTATAAAAACTCTATAATATCTAAATTTAAATTCCTCAGATTCATAACTACTCGGGTAAAAAGACTTGATCCCAAAGGAAGATGTAATTTAAAAAAAGACATTGATATATATATATATGAGTTAGTACCTCTTTTATAACAAATCAGTCTATGTCAGAAATTAATTTCTAATTGTTAATGGAACAAAATTCTATAAACTTTATAAATACAATTTTTTATTATTTATTTTGAAATATGCCACTATTTTTTTTCTTTAGTTATAAAAATATATACTTTATTGATTAACTTTATTTATGTCAACTCGCAAGTATTGGACAAATGATATTTTACTATTAAATCAATTAATGCATAAATTTGTTTGTTTGTCTCCAATCTTTAGGGGAGAGTAATAATTATTTTATAACTTTAAAATAAACACAAGCTTGAATTTCTTAAATCATTTGTCCAAATCCTTGTCAGTTAAATGTTGACATTTGTTTGTTTACAAAAAGAGAAAATCAAATACCTGAATTAAAACTTGCAATCTACTCATATATATGTAATCAAACCACTACCTCATTAACAAAATTAAGAATAAATGAGTGCTAAAATCATTATTTAAGTCAACATCTATTTAGTTTATATTTAGTTGAAATTCTTTATGACAATTAAATAAAATAATATATATGTGCATTTATTTATGTGTTAAAAGAAATAAGCAGGCTTTTTTTAAATGCAAAACAAGCAATATTATTCTTATGAAAGTATGTGTTCATCTCACTATATCTATTAATGATGCATACATTTAGGAGGAAAAGCACTCTGTCTCAGCAGGCATATCTTATTGCCTCCTTAGTGATTTACTATGATAATTCATAATTAAGATTGTATTTAAGCTCATGGGTATTTTATAGCCTATTAAATATGGTTATCTTGATTTTCACATTATTACTTGTTTTATTAAATTTTAAATACAGGCTTAAATATCTATCCAAATATGAATTAGTGCCTTTTGGCCAGTATATCAGTGTTACTTGGTAGAATAATCTGTGTCTACATACTTCCAATAAATGAATAGATGTCGTGTAATACTATGTAAACTTCCAGATGGATATTTTACCGGTACTAGAGTTAGCCATGTTTTTGAGCCAATAAAAGGGTACTCTATGATGATAGTGATTCATAACCCACACTCCAGTTTCCTGCACATACCATGCTAATGGTGGATGTGTCTACAAAGGAATATATATATATATATATATATATATATATTTCTTATTAATTGATAATGGAGATTGGCCTATCCAGCCAATGCCTATAATAATGTAGTCAGTACAGAATTCAAACCCAGATACTACTGTCTTCTGTAATTAAGTTTATTAATCTTGCCTGTTAGTAATGTTGTGTGGGTTAGATAAACCATATCTTTAATGTAATTGTTAATAATAAAGAGAGCTAGAAATATGCTTTGTTTCATAACTCCTGCTGGGATTAATAAGATAAATATAATAATACAAAATACTTAACTTTCCCTATATATGTAAACACGCATATCAATTTGTTATATATTTCTGGCCTCTAACTTAATAATATAACCAGGTATTAAGTCTACTCTTGACAATTGGCATATTAATTTTATAGTGGCATATTTCTTGATCAAATTACCATATAGTTCATTTGTAATGCTCATACACATATCACACTAATACACAAATGTTATCATTATTAAAACACAGTTCCTTTGTAATGCTCATACACATATCATACCGATACCCAAGTATTGTTATTATTATTAACACACAGTTCTTTTGTAATGCTCATACATGTATCATACTGATAGACAAATGTTGTTATCATTATTAACATATAGTTTCTTTGTAATGCTCATACACATATCATACTGATACCTAAATATTGTGATCATCATTAACTTCTAGTTTATTTGTAATGCTCACATGCATATCATACTGATACCCAAATATTTTTATTATTATTAATGCAGTTTCTTTGTAATGCTCATTCACGTGTCATACTGATATTTAAATATTGTCATGATTATTAATCTCTAGTTCATTTGGAATGCTCATACATGGATCATAATGAGATCCAAATAATATTATTGTTATTCCATATCTTATTGAATTTGTTGTTAATAAATTATGTATATTTATGTTTATACACTTGTCGTGTCTTTCCCTGGTACACCACATCCACCCAAGTATATCCACACTTGGTTAGGTGATATAGGAGTCTATTCAAAACCCCTGAAGCAGATAAAGTGTATTTTAAGCATTGTCAAAATATTAGATTCTTATGGGAGCTGGTGAGTATCTTAAATTAATTTAATAATTCTAATTCATGGATGAAGCTGAGTTTGAATCCGTAGAGTTATTGTTTTACCCTAATCACCAGGACCAAAAGAAAATGATTACTACTGGTAGCATCAGAACCATTGGTCAGATAGTGGAGATTTTGGAGATTAATGGCTAATAGGTTAAAGCTTAGTACTGTTCTGTGACTACCATATCCCAAACATGCTGGGTTTGATGTACTTTTGCTAGGTCTCTGAATCTTGTTGGCTGAACATCCGATTCTGACCATTACAATATGGGGTACATGAGCACAGACTTTCGCATGACCAACCACGTCCACTCAATCTCTTAACACTGATACACTTGAACACAAATATGCTGAAAAAATAAATAATCACCAATATACATATGCTAAACCAGCAATCATCAGTTTGTCCAGATTATTATCTCTACACATATATGCAATAAGTGCTCAGATATAGTCAATCTTCATACTTTAATGGACAGACTTCAATCCACTCCACATTCCAATTGTTCAACCATCCATCAATTGAAAATCTTAAGATGGAATGCTCAAAGGCCACCCTGAGGCCAAGATTCTCATCATACCCATGCTGACCTAAAGTCAATCTGACCTCTTAATTACAGGACATACTGCATTTACTACATATACAAGGGATGGGCAGATATCTGTACTATGTAATAACTGAAATATAGGCAATTATGCACATGTATCAATATATGTAATACATAGTGTATATGAGCACAGCCTTTCACATGACCCACCACTCTCCACTCTATTTCATAACACTGATACACTTGAACACATATATGTTGAAAAGATAAATAATCACCAATATATGTATTTCATGCTAAACCAACAATCATTTAGTTGATCCAGATTATCATCTCTGCACATATATGCAATAAGTGCTCAGATATAGTCAATCTTCATACTTTAATGGACAGGCTTCAATTCACTCCAACTCTTCAATCATCCATCAGTTGAAAATCTGATGATGGAATGCTCAAAGGCCACCCTGAGGCAGAGATTCTCATCACACTTATGTTGACTTAAAGTCAAATCTATAACTACAGTCAAATCTATAACTACAGTGGTAGATTTGAAGGACTTGATAAGGCCATTAATGAATCATATCCTCTGGTTGGAATCTGAGTGATTATTTTGTGATTCTTGATTAATTTTTAAGCTGTGTAAAAAAAATCCACCTTAAATAAATAAATAAATTAATTAATAATGGAAAAATTTAACAAAAAAAAAAGTTAAGATGATACAACTTTTTCAAACTCTATAGAATTTATATATATATTTTAAAGTACATTTTATTTAAATACAATAATTATAATAATAAAAAACGGACAATTTCTATAATAAATTTTAACATATTTAAAAATTAGTAGAATAAAAGAAGAATTTATTCAGATTAAGACAATCTATCTTTGAAAACTTATTTTAAAATGCAAATATTAAAATTCACTTATTTTGAAGACTAATTAAACAAATATCCACAAAATGTATACAAATAATTGTCACAAATCAGAGAAAAATACAAGTAGACTATTAGTATTCCAGACTATATGAACTCAAACCTTTAATATTTTTTGATAATTTTTACATCAGACAATATGTCACCACAAAAAATATACATGAAAATTACAATTTCTGCAAAATTTGAACTAGTTTTTTTTTTAAAAAAAAAAATGCATTTGCCCTTATGCTATGCAAAATTCATGAAATATATATAGATTCCAAGTCTACATGACATACAAAGTGAAAAACTTTTCTATCCTACACTAAAAGTTCACTTTCACAAAAAAATGAAAACATTAAAACCATGACACTAACTTTTAATGATAAAACTAAGAGGAATTTAATACCTGTAATATATTTTATAAAATATGGTAAATTTATGCTTAAATTGTAAAATTCATTTATCTAAATAGAATATTTTTTATTATGCAGTAAAACTTTACTTTCAGCATAAATAAATATAATAAATATCCTACAGTAGTTTTATATGTTATTGTAGTAATGAGAATAAAAGGAAAAGCACATTATCAAGTTTAATAGCTGTAACATATTTTTTAAAAAAATTCACTTTATCTTTAAACTATGTAAATTTTACAAATGCATGTGATATCTACAAATAAAATATATGTAATTCTACATTTATATTTAAAATATCAACAGCAATTGTCAGTACATTGGTCACTTTCAAGTTAGACTAAAGTTTTTAAATCAATATAGAAAAAACACTAAATTTTTGTTATGAATTTTTTAATTTCATATTAATACAAAATTTTTCTGTACACAAGTGAATATAAGAATTTTAACTTTTTTAAAATTGTTTGGTGATTTACTAAAATAAAGAAAATATTAATATTTTTTGGAAAAATATATTTTGTGCAAGTAACCACAAAACTGTAAAAGTAACTGTAAATACATGATATTTATTTAGATTTCTTTGTTCTTATATTTCTAAGATATTATCTTAATTACTTTTATTTTATCCAGCTTTGATCATTCTGCAATTTTTTAGTTTTTTATAATTATGGCTAGTAATTATTATGAGTGAGTGTTTCTATGATTCTATGATTGAATTTGGACTAAAAATGTGAAAAATTGCTTTATCTAGATGTGAAAGATAGAAGCAGAATCTGTTGGTAACATATTGAGACAGAAAACTTAAAACAAATATAACAAAAAGTAAAAATTTATATATTATTATTGAAACTATCAGCAAAGCCTTTTCACTTCCATGTTTAGTAAGCAGTAAGTAATCTCATTTAGCAAATAACAGGTTGAAATCAGCACCCAATAAGTATGTTGAAGTAATTGCTTAGAATTTGAACTATCCATTTGCATTTAGATATCATGCAAAATATATATACTCCTGTTGAGAATTAAATTGATCTTGATAGCTTTCATTGTCCTCATGGTATGATCATGCAAACACTAAAGAACTTTATTATTACTTTTGGCTGAAGATGTATAATAAATCAAATGTATTACTATAGATCTAAATTCATTCAAAATGTATGTATAACTCTTAAATAAATTGATTTTTTTTCAGTTGAGTGCAGTAAATTGGAAGTGAATTTTAGATAGGGTTATGATACGTTGTCTTGAATTTTGTGTGATAAGATTGTCATTAGATAAAATTTTTAGTACATTAATTTTTTGACTTATTAAAGAAAGGCATTTAAAAGTTTAAGAAATTATTATGATTATTGCAAAATCATTTATTAGAGAATATGAAAAAAGAAATAAGTAAATTTGTAATTAAATGGGTATAGCTTTTCTGAGTTAGAATTAAAACAAAATAGAAGTCTATTTGAATACTAAACATCCAGCAAGTAGCAAATCTTGTGGTTAATGGCCTTTTTTCGCTATTCCTCTATGAGAGATTATTGGAGAGACTTTGGCCCTGCAGTGACTTATTTAAAGACTATTTTACTTTTACTCATATATATATATATGTGTGCGTGTGCTTAAAATGTATCAACATAAATATTTTTTTTGTATATATACAGTTAATTGATTAATAAATAGCGCACATTCAAGATGCTTTTATTATTATTATTTTATAATTTTGTGTGGAATTATTCAGAATTAAAGAAATATTGATTTTAATAAATTACAATATTAATTTTTTTTTACATACATAGACATAGACACACAAACACTCACAAATAGATGATCTAATAATAATTATAGATAAAGTAAAAACTTGAATTCAAAATGACAGAAATTGAAAAAAATATATGATAATATGCAATTATAGAAGGATATGGATATTAGAGTTTCCTGAAAGAAAATAAGTTTTAAATGGCAATGCTTCTTATCTTTTCTAACTGAGAAGCAAATTATTATTTGTATTTCATATATCAAATTTAAAATTAATCAGAGAAATTCATAATTATAATGTTGTGTTTTAAAGAAGAGTTATCATCAGGTGGGCATGTCGTTATAATTGATTACCTGTGTGACATTTGATAAGACATTTCCACGACTTTTATTAATTAATGGCTCTATAAATTATGGTAATTTATTATTCTTTTAATTTTGTGCCAATCCTTTAAGTCTTTAATTTCCTTTAAAGATTTCTTTATTCCAATACATTTAAAATATTAGGTTCTGCTTAAAGAAATTGTGATTTTTTTGTGTGATAAACATCGACAGATATTATAAAATATAAGATATATATATATTTCTGTGAATAAAGACGAATGAGTATAATTACCTCTTAGATGTGTCCATGCATAGCCATAGTATATCAGTATGCTATATTTGTTACTTGGAATTCAAATTGTAGATTTGAAAAATGTTTTCAGGTTCAAGTAAGATATAGAGTGTTTTTTATCCATATAAATGGCTCATACTCAATCCAGGTAAACATTCAAAATTGGTTGGAAAATGGATATCTAGCTAGAATGCAAAACAAGATAAGAAAATTGTTCAAATTCTCATCAATAAGCAATTGACCACCTGCTTAGTTATTCTCATGAGAAACTGTTTGTCTTAATAATGGGTTTTTAAATTGTTTAAATACTTTTTTAAACTTATCTATCATATGTTAAAAGATTGATCAATTTTTAGCACCAGTGTGACTTATCAGAGCACCACAATTTTATTCATTTGATTATGGTAACAGTTTTTTCTGTTGTTTTTTTTTTGTCTACTTTGCTTAGCTAAAAATTATCAAAAATTGTTTGATTTCTTATTGATTATTCTTACTTGGATTAATAGATTATACATTCTATCTACAATACAAATTTATATTCTTATTCATTTATATATTTTAATATATTATATTTATAATCAAAATTGTGATAATAGAGTAGACAACAAGCAAGCAGATGTCTAGAATACAGGTTGATAAAGAGAGGGACATAAGGCTGCAACATTACATTAAAGTGAATTTGTTTTAATGCCTGTTGGTAAAAGAAGAAGCAAATTGGTGCCAAATATTTGCATACCTTAAGCAGCTAGAAAGACAAGTAATTTAAAGATGCATAGCACTAAGTTATCAACAAAAAATTATTCTCAAATAAAATATCTTTAGAATTAAAGATAAGTTTTTCAAATATAAAAAATAAATATATTTTACGAAATATTTGATAAAAGCTTTATGTTCTTTTTTTGCTATATGGCCATTTAAGGGAAGCTGAATAATCAATGTTCACTAGGTGGTAGTACTGTTGCAGAATATTTCTATAACAATAATATGTGGGGGAGGGGCAGCCATGAGAAACATCATGATATGCTGGGTAAACCTCAGATCTTTTAGTAGCTATCCAAGAGAGAAAAAAACTTTCAAAGATAGTAGCAGTAGAAATAGAATTATTGATAGTAAAGTTGCCAAAAAATTAACATGAACAAGCTAGTTAGAGAGTTTATTTGGTGTTTAGCTATTTCTTTCACCTGGTGATTAGAATTTTTGCCAATACGCACATAAACACACACATATCTATTACAGCATATGCATGTAAATTAGTGTCATTCCACTTAATTTCATATGCGTTTAAAAATAGTTGCATTTTTAATTATTACATATATATGTAAAAAATCAGTCAATTATTTTCTTTAAATTAGTAATTTATATGATTATGAATTACAATTCTAAAATTATATATATATAAATAATCACTCATGATAGTTCTTGAAAGTTTCTATAAATTATATTTCATCTTTTACTCATAAAAACTTTCATTTTAATATACATATATTATAATGATGTGGAAAATTAGGGGTTAATATGGAGGTAATATAGAGAGATGAGAACACACCATCATCCTCATATTGCCAAATATAAAATGAACAATGAACAATTAAATATAAAAGAAATATAAAATAGGCATATAAAGTATAGTGAATAAAAGCAGAGAGTCAGCATAAACAAAATCATAAGGTGCATCTCCAGCATTACATGAGAATAATAATCATTAATAATGAACAATTAATAAAGAACAGTTAAAAATTAATAGGTAGTTTTGTGACTGGATTTGAAAGGGGTCCACTATAGACAGGATAATTATCTACCCACTGCCAACTTAGGGCAGAAATACAACACAAAACTCTGGATGCCATACTTAAGTGCTAATCCATGAATCATTATAATAAAAATATTGTGCTGGGATACAAAAACATGCTGATTATCATCAATGCTCAGGCTCATAGTACTATTAGTATACTGGCCAATTATAAACTAATCTAATAAGAAAAATAAAAATATAAAAATGTAGTGCATGAACTTTGAAGATGATACCTTTGTGCCATCCAGAGTCATAATTTGAATGTCCAAACATCAACATAACCCCTACATACTATAATGGTATGGAAGTTATGGGGTTATAATGAAGTGATGGCAAATAATTATCAAACCCAGTTCAAAATATAAAATATAAAAAGTAGGGAATATGAATCAATATAAAAATATAAGCATAATATAATGTAATGAGCATGAAATCACACTGAGATCAGCCTAGTTAACTCACTAGAGTAACTATAAGTTCACAAAGTCAACAGTCAATCTTATGATTGGATTTGAAGTGGGTCTACTGGAGACCAAGCTAACTATTTAGCCATTGCCAGTTTGAGGTAATTATTTAAACATTTGGGTGCATAACTAATCCATAGAATATACAACTATAAAAACAATAATTCTATGATATTAAAACATGCTGATCATCATCAATGCTCTGGCCATTTGGTACCATTAGTGTATTGGCCAACTATAAACTTAAATTCTGATAAATACTAAACTAAATAAAAATATAGTGCAGGATTCTTATCAACTGGATGCTCATACACCGATATAATCCCCTTTCATATAATAGACAATTATGCATGAATTTAGTTCAGAGAACACAAGATCTATAATTGTTATTGTGATCAAAAAATGCAACACATAATATTCTAAAAATATTTAGAATTACATCACTTGAATAATTTTAACAATAGAATATAAGTTTATTAATAACAAAAAAAAATAACATTAATGTCTGCAGAATATGGCTACACACATAAATTAAGCTTTTCAATTTTGATTAGTATACAAAAAAAATAAAGTATCACCTTGTGATTTACAATACCTCATAATGAGTTTACATGAAGCACATATAACATAGCACATACATATAGTATATAATTTATTAACATATTTGATTTGCCATAACATAAAAAAAAATTTTAGTTACCACATTTTAATGATACAGATACCTATTATTAGGTTTACATAAAACACATATATCATTGCACATATGCGTCATATAATAACAATCATTGACATGATTTTTGTAACATTAATGAAAATGCATTTTTGTGTTTCATTTAGATAGTTATTAAAACACCTTTTCACAGAAATGTCCTACCATGTTTTATTTTCAAGTATCTGCTTGTCCCTTATGTGATGGGATTAATAAAATTATTTGTACCTGTCTTTACCCAATGTAGAAAGAATTACCATGAGGGGTAGTGTGGGTATTTCCAATATATTCTATGAACCTTTAAGGGCTCTTGTATGTTTCTTCAAAGTTTAGTTTAATTCTGTCTTGTTAATAGTTAAGTATTTTTCTCCTATTTTATATAAAATGGCAAGTTCTACTCATCGATGTTGTAAAAATCCAGTAGATAAATTTTGTTACATATGTAGAAGATTTATTTTAAAGTCACAGGTTAGATCTATATCTGAGAAAGTTTAAAAAGGCCTATTTTTATATTTTAAGTGCCAATTGGTGCTCAAGATAAAACTTGGCCCCTCATATTTAACTGTCTTAATTATGTAAATTTATTGTAGTATGCATTGCAAAAATTTCTATGCTGCTTGCTGCTCCTATGGTGTGGAAAGAACCTTCTGACCATGTAAGCAATTGCTATTTCTGTATAACTAAAACAGAAGAGTATTTAAAAAAGCAAAAGAACAAACTTGAGTATTCAAATTTGCCTTCTTCACTAAAACCAGTTTCTCATAGCCAGGTACTTCTTCTGCTTCTCCATATTAAGTTTGGACTAATGAAAAACTTTGTTAAAGCTATAGACAAAGAAGGTAATGGTTTTAAGTATCTAAAAGAAATATTTCCTCAGTTAAAAAGAAGGCATCTTTATCAGATCTCAAATAAGAAAACATTTAAGTGATTCTCTTTTTCAAAAAAAATTAAATGACAAGGAATTGGCCACTTGGAACTGTTTTGTAATTGTAATGAAGGGATTTCTGGGTAACAAAAAATATGAGAACTATAAACTCTTGTAGATAAATTTCTAAAAGCCTGTGAACTACTAGGATGTTGTATGTCATAAAAAATGCATTTTTTGCACTCTTATTTGGAATTTTTTCGACAGTAAGTGACAAACAAGGAAAAATTTTACCAGGACATCAGGACAATGGAAATACAATACCATGGATGCTGGAATCCATCTATGTTAACAGGGTAAGTACTGCTGTTTTTTAAAAAGAGATGATTGTACTGAAAATAAAATAAAAAGTGAAATATTTTATTGCTGTTTTCTATCTTTATGTAATATCTTAGGTTGTTATGATTTATGCCCAATGTGGCCACTTAATGGCATTTTTTTGCAAAAATAATGAAATGTAATGTTACTGGACCAATAATTTTTTGCTTTCTGTTCTCCAACAATTTTTCAAAGCATTTTAAAAAAATTTATGAACCAACATTATTTTCTAAATTATATTTTTTAATTACATTATACATTTCAGTACCTAGTGCAACCAAGCTTTCACCACATAGCAATAGAATGTGTATGTGCAGAGGTGTCTTGTGGTTTTTCCAATCCAAAGGATCGGCCAATACATGCACTAATCTTATCAAACCAAGCTTTCAGTGCATAGCGCTGGAATGTGTGGGAAGGGCCAGATGATTTTGACAATCTGAAGGATTGGCCAATACATTCACTAGTCTGAGAAAACAAACATTATTATTTCCAAAACAATGTACAATAACAGCTATTTCATTACTCTTGTAGCTGTTCTTCTACAAACATGCCTTTTCATGTGACTTATGTGAAATGGTTCTGAGACATATCCTTTTGAAATTGGATTTTATCTTCCAAAATGTGTAGGAAATGTGCAACAGGCTTACAATTATTAGTATAATTGTACATCAGGTAAGGTGTAATGTGCATAAAAACACTTATGGCCAGTTGAATTCCATATACCCTCACACCCTACCATAGTTATCGGTGAAGTGAGAGCTATTTCCATGGTGATGTGAAGCACGGTATGCAATGCTATCTAGGCCTGCTAATGGCTAATTTGAATAGAACTGTTCTATAGGCTGTAAGTTGGACTGCATAAATGGCATATTTCTATGCTTTTGCAGAGAAACAATACCATCAAGGGGCCACATTGGACATAACTCACAACTACCATATCTTATATTTTTTATTGCACATAATCCTTAATCAAATGTCTTTGCTTAGCATATTTTTATTAAACAAACATTACATTGCAAAAATATGTTTTCTTTTTTTTATCTGATCACCATCCCCTTTAGCAGACTGTTTTTGGATTTAGGACAACAAAAAAATTTATATACAGCTATTTTCATCAATATTACTTCAAAACAGTTTAAATTTGTTGGCCAGTGTAATTTAGTAACATATTTGAATGGGTCATATAAAAATAAAATAAATTTTAAGTTATCACATTTTAATGATACAGATACCTCATACAACATTTAAATAAAACACACATATATCTTCACACAGATGTGCAGCATAATAATTAATTAACACATAAATGAAATTTGCTTTTAATGATAGATTTAACACTTATATGTGTATGCATAGTAATGTATGTGCATGCTGATATTTATACCATGATATTTTTTTAAAATAATAAAATTACAAATATATTTTCAGAATATACATAAAATTCACACATGAATGTGTATATGAAAAATAATAGTATGAATCAGTTATTAAATACAACAAGCTACTTTTTAAAAAAGTAATATCAATTCCTGGACAGTTTATGAAAGTTGTTTTTTTTTTTGACAGGTTACTCATAATGAATTAATTATAAACATCTTTAAATTTAAAATATAGATTTTAAATGTCTCTTTTTTCTTCAATAAACAATTTAAAATAATATCATTCTCAATTATATATCTCACTTTTTGAAAAATGTCATTTTAACTAAAGAAATGGTTTAAAATTTTGTTCTCATTATATATAATGCTACTCTACTCACCAGCTGTGCTTCATCTGTGCTTCTCTGCACATCATTAAAACAGCATATATATAACTAATTTGTTAGCCAGATGATGGGAGTCAGTCCAGGATTGTCCTCATTGGCAAAGATATAATTAAGTAACTATTGACATTCAATCAGTTCCACTTACACTTAAGGAATGCCAACCATTTTTATCCATACTAGGGCTTTGGAATACTGGAAGTTGACCTTTTTTCTCCATATGAATCAAAACTCTACTGTAGTAAACTATGGAGCACCTGCTGGACTTGCTTTCCTTGCATTCTACTATATCTTCATGGGAGCTTTGTATAACTCAGGAAATCAACTAACCAAATTTAACCCTTTAGATGCCAACATCAACTTCTAAAACCTTTGTCTAATTTTTGTATTGGTCCATTATTTAAATCTGAGAACAATTATTCATCACTTTCATTTCCAGACAGTTTATATTGATACAATATTGATCTAAAATACACATAATTGTTTCAATTCAGCTTCTAAAAATTGAATAATTTTAGATTCAAATTGATTATATGTAATGAAAAATTAAAAATAATGTTAATAACTGAAGAAAAATATAAGAAAAACATTAAAAAATAGCCATTGGTAAAACAAAAGAATTATATTTCAACAAATCTATGTGAATGCCAGTGTCTCATTATTTAGTTCTGTAGCAGTCAACATTATTCACTTCTCTTGAAGAGTGGTCACTTTCCCACACTTATTTTTCTTGTAAAATTCTTTGAACCAAACTTTATATTTTGATAAAGTAATGTAAAATCTTAATTATGAATGTAAAAAAATTAAGATAAATATATTTATTTATGTTCAAAATCAATTACAAATGTGTAAAACATTTTGCTTTGATTTCCGACTTTGACATTTAGAAATTCCTAATATGCAAATTACAGTCAGCAGTGGCCAATCTTATTCATTTGCCTTGAAGAGTCATCACTTTCCCACATTTATTTTTCTTGTAAAATTAAAAAAAATTTCAAATCAAACTTCATATTTCAATAAAGTAATGTAAAATCTTAATTATGAATGTAAAAAACTAAAATAAATATATTACATTTATTTATGTTCAAAATCAATTATGAACATGTAAAACATTTTGTTTTGATTTCTGACTTTGTCATTTAGAAATGCCTGATATGCTAATTAGAGTCAGTAGAGCAGATACTTTCCCACACTTATTTTTCTTGTAAAATTTAAAAATTTTCAAATCAAACTTTGTATTTCAATAGAGTAATGTAAAATCTTAATTCTGAATGTAAAAAATTATGATAAGTATGTTTATTTACATTCAAAATCAATTATGAACATGTTTTGATTTCTGACTTTGTCATTTAGAAATGCATATGGCACAATTTCCACAGTTGGCAGCCATTCAATCAGAGAGAAGAGGCTAGCCTACACACCAATATGCAGCAATAAAAATTGATTTTTTAAAGAAATATATCACCATATGTGAACTGTTTTAGAACTAAAATTTTAAATTTCAAATTTCCTATAAAATAAGCCTAAAATGAAAAAAAATGTGATCAGAATTGACCAAAAGATGGCACAAACTATGCCCACAAACTGTAAATAATATGAATGACAATTAAAACAGGATGAGATCTAACTATATTTAACAAGAGTGATTAAAAATTCTAAGAAAATCAATTAACCAACTTTCTTTTATCTCAACTTTCTTCTATACACCCTTTTTATAGAGATGGTAGGGTAGAAAAAATTCATTAACTCAAGAATGTTTCTTTCCACATTTATCAATTTTTAATCTACTTTAATCCATTCAAAAGCAACTTGGAATTTTATCAGTATAATCTACAAGCTTTTCTTATTAAAAAAAATTTCTAAAATAGATAGTAGACATTTTATCAAACTGTTATACATATTTTAATTTTAAAAAAAGATTTCTAAAATAGATAGTGGATTTTTACAATTATAAGATCTATTTTAACAGAAAACATGCTTGTTTTAATTTCAAAATCAGAATTCAATAAAAATATTTATTAAACCTTTTTTGTTTAATTTATGATAAAATTTTATTTTAAATTCAAAATTATTTAATCTCTTATTACACTTCTATTGTACTTGTAGAAAATATCTACAAAAAATTTGACTGTTTATTTCTACTTTTCCTTTCAAATTTATATATATATATGTGTGTACACACACTATTATGTTCTTGTATGCCATAAACCTCATATAGTTACAATATATATAACTATTACACTTTAATCTAACTTAGGAAGCAAGAACTCTATGACTGTTACTGTGAGCAAAATAAATATAATAGCTTATTCTAATTTATTTTAAAATAACTTTACTGTGATAATTTGAAAACAATCTCTCAAAGTCTAAGCTGTATTAAAATCCAAATCACATATACTATCAAATCATATAACAGATAGCTGGAGGAATAAAGACATTCTAGAACATTTTTAAACAATTATTTAATAAACTAACTTACTAATAATTAAAAAATAAAAAAGACATAATAATATGATCATTCAGATTTAGACTTTCTCATTAGAAGGTATAGTTTCATTAAAAAATTATTTAACCAATTGATTTTTATTCCTTAAATTAATGACCATTTGCTTTCATTATTTCTTTAACAATATGATGTTTTTATACATATTGCTTCATTTTTTCATTAATTCAACCCCTAGTGAGATGATCCACATGCTTTATACTGTAATATGCACATTTTCTTATATATGTTATAATATAAAATTTTAGTTTGAAAAATTCCATTAATGGCAAGAAAATCAAAAAAATCAAAAAAATAATAGAATTTATCTCTACCCTGTCAAATGCCTCTATTGTATTTTGACAGGTTTTTGATGTCACCATTTTTACAACATTGGTTAATGAAAATAGTTCAAATAACCAAAAACATGTTTATTTATAAATTTATTACAATTCTAGATATTTTTCTATAACAATTTATACAATATTTATTACACATCAAAAATATATATTATTAATAATTTATTTTGAATGGAAATATTTTATTTTCAAAAATAATGTTATATTAGTGGACAAGGCAAAGGTATCCTAAAGCTATTAGAAGCTTAACTTTCTATAAAAGCAATCTAATTACAATAACAAGTATGAAAATATTGTAATGTTGCAATAAATATTAAAAAAATTAAACTTTTAAAGAATATTCCATTAGATATAAGAAAAATAAATATTCATTCAGATTTTTTTTAAAAATGACAAATAATGATTTTGTAAAATGAAAATAATCTTTCCAGAAATAATGATGTATAATCTTTTTATTTTGATTACAATCTCATTTTTTAAAATAATTATAGAAAGAAAAGATGAGAATTTAAAATTTATTTCAGTAGTAAACAAAAATATTTATCAAATGAAGTCAAATGTATTATTTTATGATAAGTAATAATAGTTTAATCTTAATTTCTATGTTGAATGTGAGAACAAAGAAAATGATGAAATTATGAAGGAATTTCAGAGAGTTAAATAACAAAAGTTGGAAAATAGTTTTTCAATCAGAGATAAGATCATTTTAAATTAGCTTACCCCTTTTGCATACAATTGGAGGGGGTGATGTCCACTTTTATAAAATTAAGTTACTTAAAAATTTCTTTTTATGATTGTGAAATAAAAAAAACCAAATCTCAGGAATTTAAATAAAAACATGTTCAACTAAAAGAAACTACTAAGAAATTTATTAATTAATAGCAATTGCTATTTAATTAAAAAAACACCTTTATAAATTCAAATTTAATGTGTACATAAAAAAAAAACTTTATACCATGGTTTTAATTTTTTTAAATCCTTTTTTGCATTTGTAATTTACAGCTTTTCCAGATAGATGTTCTTCTTGAAGGCCTTGTACACAGTTATTTCCATTTTCTTCACTTTGCAATAGAATATTTCAGGCTAACAAACATCAAGAATTTATCCATTTTTCTTTTCAATGATTTTTTCAGGTCAGGCTAACACAAAGAGACACTTGTGCCATTAGTTGAAAACAAGGTTTTGTTGCAGATTATTTTGGGGACATTTTATTCCAGTGAAGCAAGTTACATGGAGAAAAATGATATTTGGCTTTTAGCTAAACTTAGCATATGATTTTCATAATAGGAAACATTTTAAATAGTTGCATTTCCACATGTGGTTACTTTTTTATTGCTGAATCAAAAATGACTGCACTCTTCAACAGCTTGGTTAGAACTTCTACTATCTTCTTTAGCAAATTGATTATAATTTTTGATCATACTGTCTTTTTCAGCAACTGGGTCAGAACTGATTATCCTCTTCAACAGCTAGGTTAGAAATTGAAAGTCCTCTTCAACAACTGGGTCAGGAATAATTGCTCTCTTCAACAGCTTGTCAGGAATGACTGCATCTTACAAGATTCCTAAATCATTTTAACCCACATCCCTAATTTTTGGAACAATCCTATCTTCAACCAACCACAATCCTGCATTCTTCACAATAAAATTTAATAATAACCAATTAGATTAATTTTGATTAAAAACAATTGTTCAGCTATTTTCTTCCTTCAACATTGACATTAAAAAACAAGTCACAAATTCAAATTAGAATCATAGTTTTTGACTTTCCTTTTCAATTAATGTTTTTTTGACAAAAGAAGAACAAGATAATCAATTAATTACACTGATTTGATAAACACTGTTTGTGGTATTGAAGAGAGATAAAAAGAAAATAAAAAAACATTTCTAATTAATGAAAACAAAAATTTAGCAAAAATGTTAAAATATTAGTTTTTTTCTTTTCTTCTAAAACTTTATTTCTTTCTTTTATAAATTAAAATTAAAATGTATGAATATTTAGTGAAGAAAAAACTTTTTTACTTAGTATTTTTTAACATTAAAATAAAAATGATAGGTAAATTAATGAAGAGAGAATTTTTAAAATGTTTACTTTATACTTTCCTCTCTACTTTACAATCCTTCATAACTTGTGATGCATTTTAAATATTAAACTTATGTTGAACATATCTGAAAATTCTCATATTATTATGTCATGACAAAAAAAATAAATAATTACCCTTCATTTTAAAAAAAAAACATATGAGAAAATTAAATACTATTTCTTCATGCACTTAGATAATCCTAACTTTAAAAAGCATGTAATATTGTTATTGCTAAATTATCCATTTATTTAAAATATAGCAATGTAGCTAAATGTCTACAATATATATTTCAAATTTGCATACATTTGTTTATCTGTGAAATTAAGTGATTTTTTTATAAAGCTGAGTGCACTTTTCAGTGAAGTTCACCATAAACATTTATAATGAGTGTTGGAAAATACATCTTTATTGTTACTGAATGTGAATTTTTATTTTTCAAGAATAGAATCTGATTTTAGCTTTATAATATCGGTCTTAATCAATAATTGATATTTTGTTTTCTTAGGTATATACATTTATGTTTATTTGTTTGTTGTTTTATTCTCTTATGGTGTGTGTGTGTGTGTTCATGCATTACATAGAGAACTGTTAATTCATATAGTAATAATTTTATTATTGTGACTATTATATTTTTTATTATTTGTTATTGCATAAATTTTTTTATTAATATAATAAAAAATTTAATACCCTGTTACTCTTGTTGTCTGTCTGATTTCACGAATTAGCTGATTAACTTATACCATAAATTACCTTAGTTATTTAGTTCATCATTCCCATTATTTGGACTGTAAATGAGTCCATTCTCTAAAATGGGTTATTGTTGGAATCATAATAGTGATTTTTAGAGTTGAAGTTTGTCTTCATGAGATTGTATCTGTTGGTAATTATTTTATAAGAGAAGATAGTACCCTAAAGCTCTGGTCATTGGCATGAATTTCTAAATTAAGGTGCCACTGGATAGTATAACAAGTCATACCTTTTTGCTGTAATTTATACAATATAATGCTATTGTGGGATTTTAACACCATTTACCCTAATATGCATATATATCACACACTCATACATTTATATAGTTTTATTCTATTTAATGTTATGTACAGGTATAACTAGTTAATGATTTTTTTGTATGATCAAACCACATCTCCTTTGCAAATAAATCAATAGTGAAATATCTGGACAATTCAATTATATTTCTTAGCCATTCAAATCCCAGATAATATTTTATATTCTTTCTACAATAGCAATTGTAGACCTAAAAAAAACAACTTGCGACAGCTTTTTTTTTTTTACAGGCACCAATGTCAAGATTATTTCTTTCTTTTTCTTAGGAAATCCTTCCCTGTGCTTATATAGCTAAATAATTACGGCTATTGGCATTCTTTCATTAAATAAATTAAATGGTGGAGAATTTTGCATTTTAGTTTTTAAAAGAGTATTTAATAAACAAGAAATAATAATCAAAATACAAATTTTTCATTTATGCACACCCTTACTAAACATTATTACATATACATTATTAAGAATAAATATGAATAAAAGGTTACAAACTACAAAATTAATCTTGGATGTTAATATTTATTGTTCTTGTTAATCATAGTTACTAAACAACCTAGTCAGTCCATTAAGAATTTACATATTTCGAATAAAGGTTAAATGGATATAAAGAGTTCTCATTCATCGTACTGATAATATTTCTTTTAATATAGGTATGTGTGATATATATACAGGCCATGGCTATGAATTTTAAGTTCTTGTGCAATATTTTGTTCCATTATTTTGGATGAAGTGTCTCCTATTTGGCTTGTTGGAGTTCCTGGAATGATATAGGCAAGGTAAATCGAATCAAGGCATCATCTTGACAGCAGAATAGAAAGAAGGCATCAACAATTACATTTAAAGACTTAGCAATGCATTTGGTTATTGGCTTCTCCAAAGGTAAAGGCAACCATGCAGCAAATCATTCTATACCCTTCTCTGGGTCTTTTCTATGCATTTTGCCATCTGTCACAAAAGGCAAGCATTAGCCACAAGAGTCTATCTCCCATACATCTGCCTTGTCACACTTTTTCTTTCCTCTTTTTTCAGAAATGTAATTCCCACCAAATTTATTTTCTTATAATTTATTTCAAAATTAATTATCAGTGAAAAACAGACTTTTCTTATGTTTCTAAATGTAGTACTTATTTCTGGCTGCAAAATAACATACTCTTTTCAATCAAATGAAATGAATATTTTATATATATATAAGAAACTATGTTTAATACATACAATTTATTTATACCATATTTTTATTTTTTTACTGATTAAACTTCTAATTACATTTGTTGCTGATCGACATTCTGATTGGCCATCTTTAATTTGTGAGAGAAAAGAAATATAACACCTTACTTCCTTTGCTAATTATAAATAATTATGTTAATTACATTTTTTCCTTATCTCTTTTAATCTTTATGTACTTTTTTTTTTGTATCTGGATGGTCAAACAAATAACTGTCTTGCTTGTTAATGAAACAAGATTTATTTTTATAAAAATATATATTTTTCTTTCAGCAACACTCCCCCCTCCCTTTGCAAAATGTTAAATACACATGTACCAAGTTAACAGTATAATATATTCTCAATCAAGATAATGTTAGCTGATTTTATTCTTAAACAATTTACATAAAACTTTCTACAATAAATTCTTTTATATATAATTGTAGAATCACACTCTTCAATGTTTTGTGGACTTACAAGAGGGATAATTTTAGGCTGATTCTGCAATCTTGCATTTAACTACCATGCTTATATCCATATTAAATCTGTCATTATTTTTTTTATTTATATGTTTTTTTTTTGTCATAACTTACTGCATGAATTATAGGAAAGCAATCTCACTTTAAGCATTATAATGTACCTTATGAACCAGAAGAAATCTAGTAAAACCAGGTTTCTTTCATCCCTCTACAGCCTTGCTCGATTGCTTTTATGAGTCTTAGAAGCTTGTGATTCCTGGAATAACATGGTAGTCACCAAAATATTTTATATAAACCTTGCTCCTTTGAGACTTAGTGGCTAAAAAAAGTCAAATCTACAACTTTGGGTATGTGTAATGTGGAGATATTTAACTTTAAGAAGAATCATGAACACACTATGCCATGACATTAATGACATCACCACCCATCCATCATCATCATCAAAGCACAGCAACATACATCAGCAATTATATAAAAAATATTTTTAATGAATTTGTCCAAATTCAGTTATTCAATCTTTTTTATATATACAGATTTAGTCTCCCTTTATCATAAAAACCATTAAATCATTCTTTTTTTTCTTTTCTCATTAGACAGATCCAGTGTCTTCAGAGACCAGGATAGCTGAAAGTAGCTATTACTGCTATCTTTGTATATTGCCAGTAGATGATTATGGTGGTGTAAACTTCAATCACTTTTGTTGCTGATTGCATACCATACAAATCTTTCTCTGGTGATCTGCTTTGATCTCAAAATTTCTCTTCTGGTGATGAGGTCTGCTGCCAGTTCTTCTTTCTTGTTATATTTAAATTGCTCCTCATTTGGCACATCATCCACATTATTTATATGCTTCCTGTGGATTTTCTCCATTTTTCCTTGTTCCATGGGGTATACAGTTCTTGTTGATTCAATCTTAAGGCATTTGGTGATTTTTCCTTCTGGACAGGAATTTACTGAAAGATTTTTCTTTGCTGCCAGTTTTATTATTGTCAATGACACAGAGAAAGTCAGCAATTTGCTCTATATTTTATACCTAGTACTTATCAATAAATGTTCCATAGGATTTGCAAAGTTCCATCTTAGTATTTTAATAATCTGCTTTTCTGACAGTGGAAATGCTGTTAATGCCACAGTTTGGCTACCTGTCTTCTGAAGAATGGCACATATAGTTCATCTGGCCAATATTATTCTTGAGACACATAATGTTTTATGCCCTCCTGATGTTCTTCATTTCAATAATACTTCATCAAGACTAGTTTATATTGTGTAAAGCCATCGGGTTTTTTGAATAAAGATTCCCATCAGGTTTGCAATGCTCCTGATAAGTGGCTAATAATTACCACTAGTGTGACTCCCTCAATCATAGGGTTAATTCCAAAATATTTATCCAAACTGTTTAAGTGCTCTTATTTTTAAAAACTGATTCACAAAACTGGATGCACATGCTTGTTTTTGGTGTCTATTTTATATACTTTTACTCTCCTCCTACATTTTTACTTTTAATTCTTCAATCTGCTGTGCTAAGTTGTTAACTTCTGCTCGCATCTTAGTGATGGTACATTTATGTTTATGACCCACTAAATCCGTATCCTCTTTTACTTATTTTTCCATACTTTGGATTGTTTCATTATTTTCTTGCTTGTTGTCATTAATCTCTGACTTTCATCTGTTTCATTTTTTCATCGAGATTACTTATCCTCTCATCTACCCTTTAGATTACTTCTTTGATCACCTTTTCCGTTGACTTTTCTTTATTTCTCTAGTCATTTTCCTATTTTCATTGACTATCTCTTTCCATTTGTCTAACATTTCAGCCTTGAATTCTGTTATAATTTCTTTGATCATTCCCATGTCTACTGGGGCAGTATCCTCGTCCGTTTCCGTTTTGCTAATTTCTGACATACTGTCCTGAATTATTTTGCTACTTTGCAATTTCATATATTCGATATTTATTTTATTTTATTTACTTTCAATAGCTGGCGATTACTATTGCATCAATTTTTAACTACATTTACTATTGCTTCATTCTGTTTTTTAAAAAATCAATTTTTAATAATTAATTCTCCAGCTCTATTTCTAACTATATTTAACAATGTGTTTTTTTCTTTTTAATTAAAAATGTATTAATTAGTACTATGCTCGTTGATCCCCTCCCCCCTCTTATTGTCTCGTTTGCTCCTTGCCGTTTATCTGCCTATACCAATCCCTGCTTATTCACTTTTATAACCTAGTGGAAAGACAAATCAATAAAACATTCACCCAAAAACTAACAAAAATTTGTATCACTTTTTCTTTAAAATAATTATTTTTTTTTAGTCGTGTCGATTCTCATCTCAGGTTATGAGTTTCCATTTTCATAGCCTCACTTCAGGCCACCATACCCTTTTGCTATAGTTTATACAATACCCGGTTACTATGAGGTTTTAACACAATTTACTCTAATACGCATATATGTCGACCCTCGTGCATCTATATAGTTTTATTCTATTTATTGAATGTTATTTACGAATATAACTGGTTAAAGATTTTTTTTTTTTGTACGACTAAATCGCATCTCCTTTACAAATAAATGAATAGTGAAGTATCCAGAAAATACGATTATATTTCCTGGCCATTCAAACAAATTCTGGATAATATTTTATATTCTATTTGTCTACAATAGCAATTGTAGATCTAAAAAACCAACTTGCGACAGTTTTTATTTTTTTTTACAGGTGAATCATTTCTGAAAACACTGTCATAAAGTTAATTAATTTTAAGATTTTTTGTTTTCTTAGGAAATCTTTTCCCATGTTTATATAGCTAAATAATTAGATGTATTAGCATTTTTTCATCAAGGAAATTAAACGGTAGAGATTGCTGAATTTTAGTTTTTAAAATAGTACAGTATTTAATAAATAAGAAATAATAATCAAAATACAAATTATTCATTCATACACATGATTATTAAACATTACTAACATATACATTATTACGAATAAATATGAATAAAAGGTTCCAAACTACAAAATTAATCTTGTATATTAATAGTTATAATAAAGATCTTGTTAATCATAATTACTAAATAATCTAGTCAGTCCATTAAGAATTTATATATTTCAATCAAACGTTAAATGGATATAAAGAGCACTCATTCATTTTACCCGTGATATATATATAGGTCATCGATTTTAAGTTCTTACACAATATTTTTAATCCATGATTTAAAGACGAAGCATCTTCTATTCAGATTGCTGGAAGTTCCTGCAGTGATATAGGCAAGGCAGCTCAAATCAAGGCATCATCTTGACAGTAGGATAAAAAAAATGCATCAACGATCATATCTGAAGGCATAGCAAAGGCACTCAATGCAGTAAATCATTCTATACCACTCTCTGGGTCTTTTCTATGCAATTTTCCATCTGATGAAAAAGGCAAGCTCTAGCCACAATAAAAACTAATGTGGTCTATCTTCCACGCACCTATCTTGTCACATATTTTATTTCTTTTTCTTCAGGAATTTAGTTCCCCACCAAATTTATTTTCTTAACATTTATTTCAAAATTAATTATCAGTGAAATACAGAATTTTCTTATGTTCTAAATGTAGTACCCTGGGACTCTTTTTACATGGACTTATTTAACACGATTTTGAAGTTATGCGATTCATGTTTCACCGGAAGTCGTACTCCAATAATGCGCTATTACTTTAAATAATAAATTTCGCGCACTTATGTTATATTGAAAGTAATAGCACATTATTGGAATTCGACTTTCATCTTAGTAATTTCAATATTTTCAGTGCTTTATAATAGTAAGATTTTATGCAATAATGAAATTAAAATCATGATTTCCACATTTTATGTATACACACATTAAATTTTACAAGATTATAATGTAAATTTGTTCAAACATTGTGCGTGTTAATTTTGCATTTTAAATCACATTCTGTTTTTGCCTTTTAAAAAAGAACGTAATCAATTATTAATCATTTAGTGTCCGCAAGTTTATTTTTAAAAGGTGAATAATAGCAGTGGGCACAATCAAATTTGACAATTAAAAATTAAAATCTGATTTTTAATTGTAATTAACAATTTAAAAATTACTTACGGCAACTTGAAATTAATGTGATGTAAAACAAAATTTGATTTTTAAAGGAATTGAAAATTAAAAAATTAAAGACAAAAATAAGAATTTAATTTTTAGTTGTTAGTTTTAATTAAATTTTTCCCAGCAGTGGTGAATAAATGTCTTTTTATTATCATAAGTCTAAGTTCATAAACAATTAATAAAATCATCATCTCAAAGATTAATTACTAATTATTTTGTCAACAGAAAACCATTAACACAACATGAGAGTGAACTTGGCGTTAGTTGTATTTCTTCTTGTGAGAATCTGATTTTTTATCAGTTTGCAAACAAACGTGTTTTTCGGCAAATAGTGATAATAATTAAAATGTGTATAAAAATATGTAAATTACTGTACTGTAAATTATGCATAAAAATATATTATTTTGAATAAAATTAAATATTCTAGTTAAAAAAAGTTTGTCTTGTATCAATTTTTTTCAAATTTGAAATTTTTTATTAGTCATATTTTATTTCCTTATTTTTTTTTTTGTGCGCGAATTTTAAAGTAATTTTACATTGGTGCTTTGCTTTTACACGAATTTTGAAAAATCACAGACCGCATCCCCCCTTTTTCAATGTAAGTTATGGCTATTTTTGCGCAATTTCGTTTGCGCGTGTTTTCTGAGGAACCTATCTATCGCATAAAACAAGACCCAGGTGTACTCATTTCTGGCTGCAAAAATAATATACTCTTTTCAGCCAAATGAAATGAATACCCCCCCACCCAATTATGTTTAATACATACAATTTATACCATATTTTTACAGATTAAACATCTCATTACATTTGTGGCTGTCTGACATTTTGATAGGCCATCTTTAATCAAGGAGAAGAGATGCAACACCTTCCCTCTTTTGCTAATTATAAGTTATTATGTTACTTACATTTTTTTAAAAATTATTTTAATCTTCATGTACCTTTTTTTTAATCTGAGTGGTCAAACAAATAACTTTCTTGCTTATTAATAAAACAAGATTTATTATTTTAATTTTTTTTAATATATTTTTTCTTTCAGCAATCTCCCTTCTCTTCACAGAATGCTAAATACGCATGGTACCAAGTTAATGTACAGAGATCTCAAGACTGATGGTTTGAAGAATGATTGATGAAAAATGATAATAATTAGAAAATATAACCTTTGTTTATAAAATGAAGTCATGGAAATGTTTAGACACTTGTTTGATCATTGTCACCAATCCCAAAGATAATTTAAATAGAGGGCTAATAATCTTAATTTTAATATCAATTTTTTTGTTTGGATGCCCTCCATTACCCTTCCTACTCTCCATATAAAATGTATGTATATGGTGGGGAAAGATAATTAAACTGATATCAGATCTATATAATTATAAAGTAAATACATCGCGATTTGACTTTAGAACTTAGTGTTTCAGGGTTTTTTTTAATTTCAGGCTATTAATTTGAGTAATATATGTAAGACAAAATGGTAACTATTAGATATGTAAGTGTATTTTTCACACTTGAATCCTATTTCTTAATGATGAAATTAAAAGCCAGAAACTAGTCTAAGGATTTGGGATATTATAACCTAACATCAATGTATCTCCATTGATTACACAGGCTTACAGTAGATGACTACATTAAGGTGAAGAGAATTGCTCTTGACATTTTATAGAAAAAAGAGTGATATTAACTGTCTATAAGCTTAGAAAGCTTTGCTATTTAATTTTGAAAAGTAGTTGGTTATTCTATATGACTGAAAATTGCTAATGATAATAGCCGTTTCCCCCAAGTTATTTATGTAACTGTGCCAACTTGTTCTCCATCCTAGTTTCTGATTAAACAGTCAGTAGAGATAGTTGGATTGTAAATATTTACCTTAACCACCAACAAAGCCAAGCTTTAAACTAACCTGTCTAGCTACATGAATATGATCATGGATCTGAAAACTATACATTTTAAATAACTTCGCTTTGTGATAACTGTAGTCATTTGTAATTTTTTTGCTTTTGAAAAATGATATAAAGCATTACAATGCACTACATGATAATTAGACTGGACAGATTCCAAAAAATACTTAACACTATCAATAATAGACTTAAAATTTAAATCTATTTAAAGCTGTTCTTGATTATATAAGTTAAGAGAGGTGCAGTTAGATATGTGAAATCTAATACTTCTCACTGATGAAAGTATAGATATCTGATTGTAATTATTATTTGATGTTCATAGATTACTCATACTTGCATAAATGAAATAAGAATAGAGGAATATAAAGTGTATTACTGCTACTAATTTAGATTTCAAATGTAATATGCAGAAGTCACTTGTTAAATGTACTAGTTGAAAATTATGGAAAGTGTTTGTATTCCTTTCTTACCAATGGATATTCTTACTATAATTTAATAAATATCATTGGATTATGACATTATTACTTATTTTATTGGTGTAGATAATGTCACTTCAAATCAAACAATCAGCAAGTTACATGAAGCCAATTTTCTTGGACTATCAGTGTTATTATGATTATTATCAAATCAATAATCAACTACTCCATTCCCATCTAGATGGTAATCTCACCAAATTACAAGATTGCTATTAAATCCTTTACCAAGCTATAGTGCAAGCTTATCAAAAATGAACAGTAGTAATATATAATCATATTATGCATGCTCCTCCTAACTTATAGAGTTCATATTTTTTAAAAAGCAATATTGCAACGATTGCACAATTTGTTAAAATTTCCAGAGAATTATCTTTCAAGATACCATTTGAATTTTCTACTAAAGGCATTTGTATTAAATAACACAAGGCCACTGAATCAGAAAATCATTTTATCACAATTTTGTTTATTCCATTTGGATCATCATGAAGCATAAGCAGTTCTAATTTATTTTAAGTATTGAAGATTTATGATGTAATGTGTGTATATATGATAATTAATCATCTTTTACAGCAATAGCCTGCAGACAAATTTATAGGCAAATGTTATTTCACACAGTGAACTAATTTTATCACAATGTGCTACATTAACTTTAATAATCATCAGTTTCATCCAAAATGTTATATTATCAAATTCTTTCTTGCACATAAAGGATATATACCCTGATTAAAATAATAATCTCTTGTAGTGTATCAGAGACATTTTTAATTTGATTCTTAACTATCCATCCATTTTATCAAAAAAATTCAAATCAAATCAAGGTAAACAATAGCCTCAATAACATTGAATATCTGCCCTTAGAAATAAGATCCAATATATCAAATAGTTTAACTGTAGGTGATCATACATATAATAATAAAAGAATATTTTTCGTTAATCTTACTGATGAGCACATTGCTGAGTAATATTTCAAAATTCTTAACAAATATTTAACAATTAATGACTGTTGCATTAGCTACTATCACAAAATAATTCAATTAAAACAATGTATTTGTGATTACTGAAAAGTGGCCCTATTTCCTTCAACCTTTCTTAAAGCTCATAATTGCAATGATAAACTTAACCATAAGGTCAATATTCCAATATCTTTAGGAATCACAATATTGGCAAACACAAAAATGTATCTATAAAAATTAAATACTACCTATTAATTCAATTATATCTCTTTAAAAATTTACTCATTTAAGCAATTTATTTGCTGCCACGTCCATACAAATTGTGGAATTGTTCTGGTGGAGTTATTCTCTGAAGTGACTTTAATTATATTTATGATGTTTATCTTCCATGCAGTAATTCATCATTTGTTTTTTTTTTTTAGTTCTTCATTATATTCGTCTAGTGCAATCATATTTATTGACAGGCATAGATTCTCAATAATTAGTAAATTTTTCCTGTTTATGTGTTTAAGTTATCATTTTCATATGAATTGTTGATTCAATGAGCCAGTACATGTAAATTAAAGACAGTTTCTATACAAAATATTATTCTTTTGCTACACTTTACATCATCACTAAACAATACCCTCAATGTCATTAAATTCTTATATTTAAAACAATCATTGGCATATAGGCATTGTTTGCTATAACATTTAATGTTAATTTGAATTGTAGACGAATACTGTAAAATCGATTAACTTTAACTCATTACTCATGTAAATTTTTCTGATAATTATATATTACTCTCAACTTGCAAGGACTTAATCAACTCATTTTTTATTCACAACTTTATTATTAAGTGAGATGTCTCCATTGATTTAACTATTGATGATGTCTCCTGTTAATTTCTTAATACATCAAAGATATTTTGAATAACAGACTGCTTGCCATTTAAAATATCCTTTATAATAATTGTACTCATTGAATTTAATTAATAAAATCTATGGTTGAATGATTTGTTATTATTTAATTCTCACTTAGTGCAAATTTTTAGTTCTTTTTCTTTCCTTTAATAACCCAAACAGCGTAATTTTAAAATTGTATGTTCAATCCATATTAAATTAAGCTAGAGTTTTATTCCTCATGTTTTGGGGTTTGCTTACAAAAAATAATTTATTTGCAGGAAGCACTATATAAAGACCTTTAAATATCCAATGTTTCTACTCAGCACTCTAATCCAGTAACTTTTCTAATTATATGATATAAAGTTGTAGCACTTTGGAACATTTTTTTATTTAAAAGGAAATTGATCAGAAAATCTTCACACCCTTAAAAAATCAAAATGAACTAATCTTAATAAAGTTTTCCTCTTCAAATCTATTCTAAAAAAGATTAGAATGCCTTTTTAATTAGTTTTCTCATAAAGGAGGCTATCATTTTTAGTAAAAAAATAATAAGTACACACATTTTATTGCTTTACAGATAGTTGCCTTTAATTTTGTGAACTGAATTATTTATTCTGTATACTTTAATTGTTTTTCACAATTATCTTACTAATATATCAATTAAGTTAAAATTATCTGTGGATTTCTAATCCATTTACACCTAATAAAAATATTCCCCAAGATTTGCTACTTGTATCAATACTGTTTGCTATCTATTGGATTATTTTATTAAGGATGGTCAGCACTGAAAATGATTGATTATGCATTTTCAATATTTAATCTGTATATGAACTTCTTTAATTTATTACATTTTAATGATGAAGTTACTATTTTTTTACAATCCATTGGATCTATTGATCAACAATTGAAATAAATCACAGAAAGATCTTTATTGTCTTGATCTTAATGTCACAGTTTCCAACATTCTACTATTTGTTCTTAGCACATTAGATAATTTCCATCTAATATGGATTTTTTTTCTTAGAGCTCAACAAATCATCATTATAACAACTTCTCATGCAAAAACAGCCTCTTATCAATTTGAAGGTAATAGTATTTCTGGGTATTCTTCTCAATCACCCTAAAGTTATATCATTCCTTAAATCAACTATTGATTAATAATTTAATGATAGAATTAAATCATTTTCTTCATGGCTATTCATTTAATTAAAAAATTTGATTTAATAATTTTTTTTTCAGTTGTCAATATACTTACTTGATAAATCTAGTAAACATTAATTAAAGTATGGCATTCTTCAAGTCATTTATTGCTCATCAGTAGAATTTGTTATCTCCATGGTTTGAATTTTAATTTGTCCTCCACTATTTTTATTTTTCATAAGAACTGGAACACACTAAATTAACAAATCCATTCTTTAAATCTGTGCTGGCTCAAACTAACTTGTTAAATGCATCAGCATATGCAGGAAGAATTTTGCATATCATGCTTTCAAGCATACTGATCTAATTGATCAGATAAATATTAGATCATTAGTAGTGTCTTTGGTAGTAGTATAAAGAAAGACATCCCCGCCCCCAGCATATTCTCAACTGGTCTAAAAACAGTAATTTATCTGATTTATTCCATTTTTAATTATAAAGTTTGGTCAACAATGAACACTAGATAATAAGACCACATTCATATTTTCTGACTACTTTGTGGTTATTGGAGGAGAATTTGCAGTCATCCTTGTTTCTCTATCCTAGGTTATTAGCTTGGAAAATGTAAAAAAACCTAAAGATTTTTAAACCAAGCCAATTTGCTTTATATTTACATCAGTCTGACACTAGATCAGTGTCCATATTAATATCAGTTTTCACATGACTCTATCATATGACTTCAGCATCTATTAGTTATAAAAGTTTATAGTAGTTTGTATAACTGTGGTGAAAGAAAAAAAAGTAATTTGAGTTTTATGTTTATTGGACATATCTTTTAACTGACCCATGTAGTTTGGTGCAACAGTAAATTGTCTAATTTGGAATTGGGAAGTCTCAGAATTGATTCGGGTGCTCACAGTTCTAGCACTCAAACTTCTCACAAACTTGTTTAGTGCAGTAGATAGAGTGTTTGACTTGGGATCAGTAACTACCAGGATTGATTCTGGTACTCTAAATTCTTATAAACCCCTGAGCAATAAAACCAAATGCCTTTTTTTTTTATCTTTTAACTTTTGGGAAAGGATAGTAAATATCAAAAAAAATTATCATTTTTTATTGCTAAAATTTTATCTACACATCAACAACTTTGTAAGCTATAACCTTCACTAAAATTTCTATTCAATGACCGACCTCCTTCAAGATAATGTTCAGATTTATTCTACACATGTATGTAATTCTCACAATTAAAGCTACCAGACTTTTATAAACAACCAATCAATCTCAAATTGCTATGCTTATAATTAATTATGTCATATATTTTAATTTTATATTCATATTTTATATTTTAATTTGTATTAATACCTCTATTATTCTTCCTACTTTTAAAACACAAGCAGTTTGCTGTTCTTTATCACAGTAGATTTAACAAACCCCTGTATATGTATTTCCAAACTTCTTTCCACAAATATCTTTTATAATTAGAAGGGATTTGAACCCAGACTTTCAAACTTCATTTAGTCATCTACTCCATCTTATACAACAACCAACATATGACCACATTCATGAAAAAAAGATAAATGATCTCCAAAATATGTATTTCATGCATCATCTCCCACACATAAATATAATTAGTGCTTGGTTTATATTAAGATAGCAAATCTCCAAACTTTAATGAACAAAACATGCCATCATCAGATTTTCAATAATAATGGGCAGCTGAAAAGTTGGAGAATAAAGAAGATTGAAGCCTGTTTATTAGAGTTTGAAAATTTGCTATCTTAATATAAACCGAGCCCTGATTACATACATGTGTGGGAGATGATGATCTGGAACAATTGATGAGCACGAAATACATTGGAGATCATTTATCTTTTCTGCATGTATGTGGTCATGTATGTCGGTTATATAAGATGGAGTAAATGATTAAAGAGAACTTGAAAGTCTGGGTTCAAATACTCTCTAATTACATCTAGCTTAAAAGTATATATATATGTGTGTATTTAAATATTAAATACCTTTTATTTAACATTCTGAAATATAATATACCACCAAATTACATGTCACTTATTAATAATTTTTATTAATCATTTATTAGACTTGAGATTATCCACTTAATGAATAATATTTATTTTGTGTAATTTTCACTATACCACTCTGGTGTAGTGAAAATTACACAAAATAAATATTATACTTGTCACTTATATTTTAATAATTACACCAGCAAATAAATGATTTTTGATGTGTTCTTCAATGGCTTTGAATGTTTCGAAAATGAGTTTTTTTTTCGTTCACTGTTATGATATAATTGGCTATTTTTAGGGTTATCTACCTTAAAGGTTAATTCTCGGTTGTAAATTTTTTATTATGTTTTAGAATGAAAATATTTGACTGTTTAAAATGACGTTTGGTTTTCAAAGTAATTCTCAGCTTAAAGAAAAGTTTCTTAAGGTCACTTAATACAATTATATTTTAATCATTAGTAAAGTTTTGTTTCCGTTATAAACCTGCCAAGCATTAGAAACGCGTTAATGAAATGTTTATTCAACGAACCGACAATGGAGGATAGTTTAATTCCTTTTTTCTTAATTTCAAAAAGTGTGAAATCAACTTAATCACGTGATTATTTTTCACTACCTCTTTATCCGGACTGCTGAATATCTAATTAAAAAGTCTTAATAGGTAATAAACATGTACTAATATCCTAATCTAAAATCTGTGCTGTATATTAAAAATAATCGACATGAAATGAATTTTGTATGAATTAGATTTTGATGGATTATAACTTTTTATCTAGATAAAACTTGTATTTAATTATCTTTATAGATCGTAAAATAAATTGTGAAGTTATCGCTACTACTCAAGATATTACAAAATGTTTCTGCCTACGGTTATCAAACTATCATAAGAAATATCAATTATCGATACTTACTTATATTAATAAATCATTTATAATCTTTTTATTTTAAGATTTATGAATAAAGCTAATCACTTATGTTGAATTAGCAAGGAAATACTTGGGAACAGTAATCTATACAAATAAGCACACACACACAAACTAATATTTCCTTTACAGATTAGAATATGAGGCTGAAGAATCTTGTGCTAAAAAAATTCAGCAAAATTAATGTAAACTAGCAAGCAGCAAAGTGCAAAATATGACTTATAAATTACAATCTATGCAGAAAATGGTCAAAATAACGAGAACACTTTTGATGCATATTTAATATAGTGTAAAATCATCATTTGTAATAAAATCTATTTGAATTTCATATTGGGTAAAATTATATAGCATATAAATAATATTAAGAGAGATATTCATTTCTTATAATGTGGGTAAAATCTCCCAAATTCTCTGAGAGACAGTCATTGTTCGTGATTGGCTCTCTGAGACTAATAACATTTAAATTTGGTGACTTGGATATGGTTGAATAAAAAATAATGTGTATGTCTATATTAATAATCTATTCTCTAATTCTTATGCTCATGGCATTAGAACTTCTTTGTCATAGCATTAACAGTAAAAATCAATTCGAAATAGTAGCTCAACCGTGATTCCATATTTGGTTTTATTTTTTAGAAAAACCCAAAAGTCACTGTTTCCTAAATACTGTAGAATTATGATCTCTATCGTGGTTTTCAGTTTTGAGCTATAGCCTTTTATTATATCTGTTGTAATATTTTTTTCAATGAGGACTGATTTCTTGTCTACAGTTGATTCTAAAAAGTTTCATTCTCCCATTTTCGAAAATCAGTCATCATCTTTGGAATTATAATTTTTTGATTGATTAGTTCTCAAATTTTGGAAGAACTGATGCTTCATATACTTAAGAATAAACAGTTTGACCCATTTTGAAACTCAAACTTCATAAGCATATATCAGCACTTTTTTTTAGATATTACCAACTATTTGCTTAAAGATCTGTTTGGGGAAAAAAAATCTTGCATTGATATATTTATTCATTTTTGATTTACATAATATTAAAATATAATACATTAATTAATTAATTAAAAAATTCAAATAAAACTGTGGTATAACTATCAATAATAGTAACAAATTAATAGAATTCCTTGTCCAAATCATGTTTTATAATTTGAGAAAAATGGTTTAGTTGATAACCACTTTTTTTTTTAATCTTCAGTCATAAGTTTATTCAACAGTTGAAAAAATGTGTGTGACTACATTAATTCTTCTATTCTCTAATCCTTATGCTCACAGCATTAGTACTTTGTCATAGCATTAACAATAAAAATCTCAAAATAATTTTGAACTTCTGATTTCTTACCTGATTTGTATATAGGAATCACTTTAGCAGTTTTCCAATAACTAGAAAAAATTGCTATTATAAATACAAATCAAAAATGTGTAGCAGAATTGGAGCCAAAAATTCAATGCATTTTTTATAAATAAAAATTGATATATTATCAAAAGCAGTGCTTTTTTTATTTCTTGATAGTTTTGTTGCATAGTACACTTCATCCAGATCAAATTTTGATATATTTATACAATCATTATTTGATATAAGATATTGAAGAAATGGGTCTTCCAATTTGAAATTACGATTTAATTTACACTGTTATAAAAAATAAGACATAAAATTATGTTGCACATATATGGACTATTTTAGAATTGTAATGAGTCTTTAGAATTGTCATTTTGAGCAATTTTACTATATTCTTCAAAGTAATGTTTTTCAATAATTTTTTACTACATACCTATAATTTTTATAGTTATTTAGATATAAAATGCATCTGTATTGCCTATGTAAGCTATGAAATTTTTTTTCCTCTTTATACATTGAATCAGTTTCATAAAGAACTATTTTGGAAATTTTAAATTTCTATTTCATTTGATGGTGATAAATCTGTCAACAATATTTTGAAAGCATTCGATGAAATATATTAGAAGCTATTTAATATTAATTAAAAAGTTTAATTAATTAATTAAAAAGTTCAAATAGTCTAAAATTGTAGTGTAACTATCAAGAATAATAATAATTACTATTAATTAATTAATTATTTGTAGCATTTTTTAAAATGAGTTGTTTTTCTATCAAAATGTGTACTTGTTCCAAATTTGTTTTCAGTTTTTATGCTTTGAAACATTTTATATATGGTTTTATGAATCAGCGATTGACATGTGATACAAGTTTTATGGTGGGATTTATTCAAATGATGATCTACAGAATATTTTTAATGTTTTAAGTGTGATACAAAAAGACTTTGGTTTAATAATTAATGTTGAAAAAAAACTCACGCCCTTTGTCACCCAGTGATAGAAGGAAAATCTTCAGTATATTTTAGATTTGATGTCTTCAATTTTGAGAATATGAGTCAATTTAAAATATCTTAGCAGCTTTTTAAGTAAAAATGGATGTTGAGATATAGCACAGACGCCAATGTGTTACTATTTTAACAAATAAAATATAACATTTTATTATAGCAGTGATAAAACTGCTTGATCTAAATTAGCTGTATATAAATAAATTATTATATTATCTAATTTATAGTTTGGAAGTGAGACTTGAACTGCCCTTTATTGATGTATATAAAAACATTAGAAATTATCATTTAAGGATGCTCTTTAAAATTCAAGAAATATGTTTGCAAGATTACATCATTAATCAAGATATTTTTCAGTTTGTTGAATATTTTACTATAGAAACTACTTTAAAAAATTATATGAATGAATAATATGCCTTCTATAAAAAGAAAATATTTATGGAAAACTTGAGAATGCTTTTTGTGAGAAATACAGATGCTGTTTACATATAAAGATTATCTCAAAATCATATTAAAGAAGTGCATAATGATGTTTTTTATTGAAAAGATATGACTGAGGATAGAATATGAAGGAGAGCTTTGGTTAGATAAAATATATAATACTATTGATCAGCTGGCTGTATATATGGACTTATTGAGCAGTCCACAGATTGGTTTATAATTTATATAGTCAGTCAGTCAAAATCAATCTCTCTAATATTTTTGTCTTTCCGTATTTCTTGCAGTAGAGCTACTGCTGCTGATGAGTTAAGATAAATAGATGAGATTAAAAAGCTGAGGCACTAAAAAAGAATATATGTAAAAGAGACCTTGTTACAAATATTATGAACAAAAAATAGAAAAAAAAATTTCAAGATAAAAACATGTTTAATGAAAGATTAAAAAATAAGTGAAAATAAAATTAGCAACTTGAAGAAAACAGTTATAAAATTTTGAAAACAAAATTAAAAACTTAGAGAAAGAGGACTGGGGAGATTGGGCAGAAATTGTCTTTTGACCATGACAACGTGATAATGATTTTAAAATGAAAGTTATTTGATAAGAAAGGAAAAACTGCTGTTTCGATATTCTTGTATATAATTCTGCAAGTGATAACTAATAATTATCATAATGTATTTAATTACTAAAAAATAAAACTTGATTTTTAATTTTATTTAAGGTGTTTTCTCATTATGAACCATTAAATTATTAAAGGACGGATCACTAGATAATTTCCATTATTCATACGGTTAAATATGTAATTATATTGCTAATAATCCAATCTGTTATAGCTAAACTACTGAGTGGGAAGATAAGCCACAGGTGAGTAATAAAGTAAGTAACATTTCTAAATAATAAATGGAAAAAATATTTAAATATGACTCAACATAAATTAAGTAGGCAGTTAATGAAACTATATTATAATTAATTACTGGTTGGATAATTTCTAAAGATTTTTTTTTTCTTATTTGTTCTTTAAACTTTAATGAACTCTATTAATAAACAAAAAATATTTTTAATTTTTCTTTATCCTCTTTTCCCGAAATTAGTCTCAATTGTCTTAAATATTTTTTAGCTTTTATTTATTTTTATATAAAATATATCTTCATACAGTTGTTGTTCAGAGATTAACTGACGTTTGCGCTCAAGCAAAGAAATTCGAATTGGGCGGATTTAATCTCCCTCTCCTTTCTTCAATCAAGAACTATACTAGAAATAAGCAGTGATTCGATTATATAGAGCATATTTAACAATTATATGGCATTATAGATATCCCTTTGAAAAAAGAGAGGAAGACAATAATTAAACATATTTTTAGAATTACAAGTTTTTTTTATTTACATACTGGGATAGTCTGTTCAACTTTATTATTAAAATAACATCTTATTAATTTCAATCTGAGAATTATTTTGAAATTAATGATTTTTTTATTACTATGATTTTTTCTGATTTCTCTAAATAAAATTATGCAAATATATATCATCCACCTGAATGTAATAACAACAAATTACTATCCTTTCTCAGGTCCAGGATGAAGCCCAGAGTCTCATAATCAAGGAGTCTCCAGCCAAGATGTATAATACTTTGGACATTATCATATGCCTTTTTTAAATATTTTGTCATAATGCATTGTAGTTGCTAAACAACACTTCAATAATTTTCCTTGCATTCCATTTCAGAATAATACTGTTTTTAAGTTAATAATCTGACACTAGTATTTATATCTATATTATCTTTGTGAACTCCAAGAAAACAATAAGATAAATAACTTAAAAACATAGTTCTGCAAGTATTTGCAGATGATGTTTTGGCATTTTCATCAGTCGAGTTATTAATAAAATGATATCTATTTATAAAATCCTTGTTTACAATATGTTCTGTAAAAACCAATTATTGAGAAAAGTTGTCTAAATATTATACAGAAAAATTTCGCAAAATGGTTTTATTCTTTGCTAAAATGAATCCATTTTGTGGAGACTTTCTTTCATGTTTTTCTTTCTAATCATAGTTGGCCATTTTTCTTTTCAGATTATAATCTGTGGATGAATGAAAGATTTGAAAGTGATGCTAATATGCACAAGAGAAAGACACTTGAAAATGATATGATAAAGAAGCTGAGACCAATCATTGCTTTTTTCACATCAGCTATTGATAGAAGTAATAGCATCAGCAGTTACTTAGATATATTGACATTAGCAAAAGAAAATCGGTGTATTGGTACCAAAGCTGAATGTATGCATAACTTAAATAAACCATAGCTTAAGACCTTAGTAGTTCAAGCGGTTTTTTTCTCTTTTAGAAATTAATGAAAATTTGTAAAAAAAAAATTCTGAAAAAATATATATTTTTTCTTTATTTCAAATAATAGTAATATCATCTATATTCTTTATTACTATTTATAATGCTTTTTTACAATCCATTACTGACAGTTCTGATTCTCCCAGAAATCTTCTTCAGAACTATAACAAACATAATACAAATATACATGAACATATAATTTTACATTTTATGTAGTGGGTTATAAAAAAGTATTGTAAATAGTAATAAAGAATATAGATGATATTAATATTATATGGATTTGGCAATGCAATAAGAAAGATTAAGTTTATTTCAAATATATTGATTAGATTTAAATATAATTACAATCCCACATTAGTTGATATTGAAATAAGAATTTATTTTGATTAAGGGCATTGTTAGACTATTATTATTAGTGCATTAAATATTAGTTAGTCTATTAATGTATTAAATGTTAGTTTGTGTTTGTAAGAATTCATTTTATCAAATCAGTAGAATGTTATTTGCATTACCCATATATATTTGTGCTTAGCACTGGGAGGACCAATGATTTTTAGATTAGGATTCCACTAATCTTGAATCTGGTCTGCTCTTTCCCCAAAAATAGCTGAAAGATTCATGAAAAAAGTCATAACCTACAGAACAATGTATTGGGAAAATCTGATAAAAATATAATTGAATGGTCTATTGATGGTTCAACCACTGGAAATGACAGAGATGAGCTCATAATCCATGGGCATTACACTTTAGATTCCATCATTCTATTACTGCACTAAACTATGAAAGACAATAAAAATAATACTGTAATAGTAATGATGACAAGTGGTGTTATATGAAGGGATACCAAAGAGACATTACGATAATTTAAAGAGTATATTTGAAAAAAAATGCATGAACAAGCAGGATTCATGGGATTTTTGCTGACATTTGGTAGTAGAGTAAATTTTAAGAAAGTATGTGGTATTTTAATTTAAGATTGAAATCTGAGTGAGGGAGATGTAATGCGAGTTTTTTAAATGTGAATGACACATTAATCAGAAAGTAAAGAGATGAATAGCATTTAGTACAAAGGAGGAATAAAATATTAGAGGAATTAATTTTTAATGATATTATCATTCATTAAATTAAGGAAGAGCGTTATGTAAGAAGAATGATATAATGTTTGAAGCAGAAATAGAAAAGAGATATGTGATATACTTAGGGAAGATAATAAGACAGAGAAAAATGGGAATGATAAAAAATATATATAAGAATAGAAAAAAAAACTTTTTTATTACATTTAGTTGGAAGAAAACTATTTAAATAAAAAGGCAACGGAATAAATTTTAAAACTGGTTTCATAAATATAAGTAAGATGTTACAGTTGGAAGATATTTTATAGAAGAAAAATTAGTTATGTTAGTAGAGATGAAAAAAATTGTATTTTTATAAATGTGAATGAAAGAGAGCAACTAGATAAAGAGAATATAGGAATTATTAATAAGAAAGACATTTTTAAAAAAAATAATAATGCATATATGATAGTTGGAAATGAAGTTGGGTAAAGAGAAATGAAATGTAATAAGAATACTTAGAAAAGTATGCATAAAAATATTGATAATTTTATTTAAAAAAATTAACTGATTGATGAGATGAAATAAATGGTCATATGAATCAAATTGATGGATTAAAAAATTATGAAGTGTGTGAGAGATGCTATTAATTATAGTTTGGTAGACAAAATAGAGTTAAGAAAGACAAAAAAAATTAAAATGTTTGACAAAGGAGAAAAGAAATATAGTGGTGATTATAATTTTATGTTGACAGAATTCAGAGTATTCAAAAGTTTACATACAAAAAAATTATAGAATCGATAAGAATAGATAGAAATAATGGATGTGTACAAATTAAACAGGTTTAGTAATGTTTTGAGAATAAATATAAAGGGTGATTAATATAAAACTTATAAAAAAAAATAGATTGATATTATGAAGAAGATTTGTAAGAAAAGACATAGTAAACATACATTTGAAAGTATATAAAAAAAGACGTGTAAGAAATATAAAAAGCTATTCAGAAACAAATGGATGAGGAGAGAGTAATGACTACACTAAATAATTACTTTTTAAGATATAGAATAAATTTAAGAAAAAAATTAAGCAAACTTATTATTTGAGGGAATCAACAATACAGAAAAAAAAGATTGTAAAAAATTTTCAAGATATATGAAAAAAAGTTTTTTTTGTTTTTTTTTAAAAAGTATATTGTTAAATAAAGAGAAAGAAAAAATGTCAGGATACAGAAAAAAATATTAAAATATTTAATAAATTAGTCATAAAATCTTGGGGTGAAGGGAAGTAGATAATTAAATGTGATTTATTATAGAACTAGATATAGTAGCATTTTAGAATGGAATAATATATATATAAAAGAAAGAGCAATGGAATCCAAGAATTCGTTTTTAAAAAATCTTTAATAAAATTATAGATAATAATAAAATTCCAGATGAAAGGAAGGGTAAAAGATTTAGATTGTTATATATATAAAAGAAAAGATTTTAACCAGTTTATATAGTTTATAAAATATTTACATACATGTTAATGAAGGAAATTCAGAATGGATTTCACAAAAAAAAAAAAAAATACTCGATTGAAATCTCTTACAGAAAAAAATAAAAATATTACGTTTTTAGATATAGAACATATTTGTGATAGATAAAAAAAATTGAATTGTAGAGGAGTCTTGAAACTATAGAAATAGACTTAGACCTAAACATTGTTAAGAATAATTAAAAGTCATTACAGATATTTTTAAAAAACATCAATTGGAAAATGAAATGAAAGTTAAATACAGTATAAAATCAGATTAAAGCAGAGATGTCCATTAATGCTTTCATTATATATTTTATTTTTTAAAAATTGAAAATTGACTTTTATTTATTTTTTGCAATGATGTGGTGTTTTTTGAAAATATTGTAAAATGAATAGAGTTGAGAGAAATGTGGAAAATTAGATAGAAATGTGAAAATTAAATCCAATGAGCATGAAAAATTTTAAATATTAGTAAGTAATGGAAATAGTAAAATTGAAGAATGGAAAATATTAGATAGTTATCTTGAATCAAGTGAATAGTTGAGAATTAAAATTGAGTCAAAAGTAAAAATTAGAATGAGATTGTTTTAAATTTGTCATACTTTTCATGTAACAAATATGAAGTTTGTACAAAACATACACCAAAGAACAAGATATATACTTTAACATTTGAAAATGAGGCTTTTTATATCGGTCAAGGTCTAAACATTTTTTAGATAAAATTCAAAACGAAGTAGGGAGATATGTATTGGGTTATCAATTGTGAATAGCAAATGGGGATATTCAATGGAAAATTGTAATTAGGTAAATTAAAAGCAAATTTAAAATATTTGGAATATCACAGTATATTAATAAAAATAGATTGTAAAAAAAAAAAAAATTTAAAATTATATAGAAAATTCAACAAATTTGTGGGCTACAAAAATATTTGTTTATAAAGAATGAGGTAAATGTATAAACAATATATTTTATGTGTATAATTATAAAGATTGGGCAAATAATTATCAGGTTGGTTAGAGGAAAAGTTATGGCAAATAAATATGAGTTTAAAAAAGTAGTCTAAAGTCATATAAAAATAAAAAATATATATGGAGTATGAACAGTTTTCTAAAGACACTAGAAGGAGTTTATTTGGTGCAAGAGTAGGGCTTTCAACATCAAATCACGGAGATAAAAATAAGAATTGTGATTGCATTTGTGATTTATGCAAAGATAGAAGGGAGAGTTCTGAAGATTTGTTTTTTTTCTTTTCATATGTCATAGCATCAGGCCGGGACGCGAACCCACAACCGTCTGCAACCAACTACTTGCTTGCATGGCGGTTGCGATACCTCTTGGCTAACAACGCAAGATTTGTTTTTGGAGTGTCAATTCTTAAAAGAGGAACAGAAAATGGGAGAAAAAAATAAGGAGAATAAAAGAAGTAAAGATTTTTTTATTTTTTGTTCGATCTTTATATGAGGACAAGTTACTAGAATTAATTAAAAAATCTTTTATTAAAATAGGATTTAAAAAATACAGCAGTGTTGGAAGAATGATTTGATAATTATAGATTGAAAGAGGGTAATAGAGGATGGAAAAAGATGGATATTATACTTTGTTTTTAAAGAATATAAATGATTAATTTGTCAACAGTGTATCTAGATAAATGAGATATTTGACTTCATTTAAGATAAAACCTTTTCACATCATTATGGGCATCTTTGCGAATTTTATAAAGATGATGTCTATATCACTATATATTGATTTTTTTAAATATTGAGAGCTTGCCACTTTAGATGTGATAATATTAAATTTTTTTAAAATTTTACGCAATGTCAAAATTGTTTTTTAAAAAATAATTACCTTTTATACTTCCGAAGATATATATATTAAAAATATGCTGGAAATATATTTTTTAGATGGCATTGATAAAGAAATTATACAGAAAGAAGTAATTTGTGAATATTTTTTATTAATATTTCCCCCTAATTTTTATTCAATTCCTATAACTAAAATTAATAATAAATTTAAAAGGCTACAAAATGATTTTAATTTTGGTTGTTGTTTATATAATAACAAAGTGGATCAACTGATGATTGCTGTTTTAGCATGAAATACGCATATTGATGATTATTTATCTTTTCAACATATATGGGTTCAAACGTATCAGTGTTATAAGATAGAGTGGAGAGTGGTGGGTCGTGTGAAAGTCTGTGCTCATATACCCTATATATTTAAAAACATCTGTTTTTCTTCTACTTAATTTTTTCTCTTATTTTTATTAATGTTTTTTTTTTCTTTTTCAGTAATTTTATATATAAGTTTTCATAATTATTTTTCTTTGCTTTTTCCACGTTGTCATACTACTTTTAGATTTTTGATTTATTTTTCATCATGTCTATCATTGAGTATATAGAAGCTTATTATAGACTCCCATCTCATTATCAATATTTTGTACCTTTCACTCAGATCTGATTTTTTTATTTTTTTAACATTCACTTTTTTAATTAGAGTTTGTTTACTTTTTTTGGAGAAAAAGAGTGTATATTCTTAAATTATAACTCAATTGCTTCATTTGTTATTGTTAACACTTTTTTATAATACATTACTCATTATTTTCATCATTTGAAGTTTAAACCATTTTTTAAAATCATCTAATTTAGCATACTCACAACTATTTTCCAGCAAAAAATATTTATATTTGTATACAAATTTCTTATTTATTTTTAATTTAGTTTTACTTTTTACAATTTGTTTATTCTGGTACTAATTTTTATTTCTATAACTATCCTCCTTTTATTGTTCAACAATTATAATCAAGTTTTTTTCTGGTGTTTTTAAGATTAATTCTGCGTATTGTTTAGTATTATAAAAATACAAAAGCTTCCATTCTATTTGCTTTTACATCTTAAATAAATTTTGTATTAAAATTTAATACAATTATATTGTAACTATTGGAAATTTGTTATAGAAAAATGTTTTGTAAATAACAGTTTTATGTCACAAAATACATTATACTGAGGTTTCTTAACACATTATTATTTTTATTTTAATATTATTTTTAACATAATTTTATTAATTATATCCAAATAGATATTAATTACTCTTTCTTATTGCATTGCCAAATATATACCATATAATACTAAATTGTCCAAGCACTTTACTACTATTACACAATGTTTTATTTACCACCCTTTCTTATAGTTTATAGTTTCAATTGTCCCAGCAATCTTCTTCAGAACTTTACACTTGAGGTTAGGAGATATAAAGTTCTGAAGAAGATTGCTAGGGCAATTGAAACTGTAAACTGTAAGAAAAAATGGTAAATAAAGCATTATGTAACAGTAGTAAAGTGCTTAGACAATTTAGTATTATATGGAATAATAGATACAATAGTAAGTAATGTTTGGTTCCAATTTTAATATTGTAAATACTTTATATTCCCTGTGTTTTGCAATTCTTTAGTAGAAGAATTATAATAGATCAATCAAACTAAAATCATTTTAACATTTGAGTTCAGAAATTGTTACTTCTAATCAAGCATATAAAACCATCTTAGATTGTATGGCTGTTACTATCATTAGGCAAATGATGTGATTGTCTGGGACATAATACTGATATTTAAAAATCATGTTTTGTATAAAGCAGATACAAGTTGATATATAATTTCCAGCTGGACCTCTAATACAATAGAATACTGGGTATTTTATAAACCCAGACATTTTTAAAGGATTAAAAGTTTGTTTAAAAATTGAATAAATATTAAAAATATTTAATGCGGATGATTCTGATATTATTAATATTGAAGCAATGGATCTGAAGTCTGATCCATGCTTCACAGCCTTCTATAAACTTAGTTAGTATTATAGATCTGAATTAAATTTATAGTCCATAATCGCAGGGTTTTGCATTAAAGCTCAAATTAATTATGCTTATTAAATTTGTATTGCATTTAACTATTTCATTTTAAATAAATTCCATTCTAAGATTAGATTTCTGTTAATAAAAATTACTTGTAAAATCTATTAGTCAAACATATATATACATCAAGCGTATATATATGAGTTAATGCAAAATTCTGCTGAAATAAAATGCTTATATTATTAAAAGAAATAATATATTTTTTTGTTAAAATCTTGTTAAAATGTGGCGTATGATTTATTTTGAGATAAGCCCGCCAACATTTTCTAAAAGAATGTATGCTTGTAATTAGTTAGCCCATTCAAGGCAAATTAAAGATGGCTTTCTCTTTCTTTTTTAATTAATAAAATTCAAACTTTAAAGAAAGAAATTTAGAAGAAAAAAGTAAAAGCTATTTTTAGAAAATGTTACCTTGAAATAAAGGAGTGTGGGTGGCTTATCAAGATCTAAGATCATACAAACAATAGAAGGTAGCTGAAAATGAGGGTATAAATAAAAATGAGAACAAAAGACTTAGTTATTCAGAGTTTTCTTGCTGGAATTCAGATTTCTCTTGGGAGAACTCTTGCAGATTTTGCTTTTGCTTGTTGAGATTTTATTCCAAAAAGTTATACAACTGTTGTCTTCAAAATCATGGAGAAGTTTGAACATGCTCAAGCTAAAAGTCATATGAATTTGATGGATTCTACTATGCTTGGCTAGGCAAATAAATAGCTTTGCCTAATGCCGAGGTTATTAAATACCATCAAAATGCCATAGTATCCACCCAATATAATCTGAACTCTGTGCTCTGTCTGTAAGACTTTTCGTAAAAGCATGCTACTTATTTCCAGTTTTCTTGTCTGGACAAATACCTATCGATGGACCGATCAAGCCATGAACGCCGTAGGAAACATGACCAAGGAACCAAGACGGTAATCATATCTCTCCTCCATTGAACTATTTACTTTCTACCCTTTTTTGTTCATACCTTTCTTCATTGAATTATATTTATGAAATGTTGTATTTAATTAGATTTGTAATGTAACCATTTTTTATTAGACTAGTCTTAGATATATATTGTGTGATCATCTATCTATATATTTAACCCTTTTTCCTTCACTATTCTTCATTACTAATATGTATAAATATTTTGTATTCCATTGCGATGAAGTTTAAAAGTTAATTTTTTCATTTAAAATCTCTTTCCAATTTTATTTGTTTCTAAATTCCATATGAGTAAGTTTCCTGTGTTTGCCAACTTGATCTCCTTGATAATGCCATTTTTGTCCGCCGTTAGCTTATTACATATATCTGATTTAGCTATATATGTCTTAAATAATTTTTAAACTTTGTTTTTAGCACAAAGCAATTAGAAAATGCTTTGTGAAAGATTTTTATTATTGTACTTTATCGATGAGATTCAAGTTGACAATTTTAATAAAATTGGGAAGAAAAGATTTAGACTGCAAAAATATTATATCGTTTAATCTTTATTGTCTAATTAGTTTTTCATTAATTCAGGGGAATAGCGGAGGCCATTAACTCATTATTAATATTTTAAAATCATTAATTAAATATCTATTATTTAACTAAAAAGCTGCAGTTTTCTAATTTTATTTTAATGCTTTATTTTTACTTTTCAAATGATCCAGGCACGCAAAACTCATATTACTTTTACACACATTTAACTATTTAGCTCCTTAGATGTTTCCGTCCATGTTTCTCTCCGCTAAGGCTAAGCTTGGCCGGTTGAAAATAATTTATGTATGGCTCAGATAATGTTGTTGGTTCATAATTAGCCTCAAGGATAGGCGAATAGGGCAAAGGTCATAGTATTCTTGATTTAATATCTCACGTATGGGTGGCTTTGAGGTACTTTTGCTTAGTATTCGAACTGGGTTAAACCAACATACATCATCTGACTGTCACAGTTAAATTTTTTTCCACATTCTGGCATCCAATGTGGGGCCAAATTTTATTTTTTTGAAAAAATAGAAATAGGGTATTTGAAAATATAGGTAGATGTATAAGATTTTTTTTCCACATTCTGGCGACCATCATGTGGCTATTCGAAATTTTCCATACCCTGCAATGCCCTGTATAACATTTGTATGTGTGTATAAAGTTTTTTCTTTCTTCTGTTTTAAATTAATGAATAATATATATGTAGAATTTTTTTCCCCTCGGATTTGTACGCATATATATAATGTTTTTTATTAAATAACACAAAATAATAGTTAGTTATACGTAAAAATTTTCTCCGAGTTGTCTCCGTGGGATGTATGTCATTTTTTTAAAAAAAAATAGTACCCTGAGAAGTTTGTTTTAGTTTAACATATTTATATAAAAATATAAGTATAATTTTTCCAAGTTTTGTTTCCTAATGTGAGCTAAATGTCATTTTTTTAAAATTAATTAACAAGTTAAATGTGTCATAAAGTAAAAAAATTTTTTCCAAGTTTAGTATATATATGAAATGAATATTTATATTTAAAAAGTTAACACTCCGTTAGTAGTTTTTTTTTGTGATTATAAAATGAGATTTTAGAGTTATAGCAAATTTTTTTTCCAAATGAGTAGTTTTGGTCATGGCCAGTTGCCATATTGTTTTTGTCATATAAAGTATATAGCTTTAATGTGGCAGAAGTGTCAAATACATACCCACCTGCCCTCCCTTAAAATAGCTTTCGTATTTTATGTTACTTTAGTACTGCTTAAACAAGAGAAGTTTTGAAATAATATTGTTTTTTTGAAATATAGTATATATTCGGTAGTGTTAATATTTTAGTAAAAAGTACAAATAGATAATAGATTTTTTTCCCGTTTGTAAAGATCTAAGAGATAACATTTTTCCGTTAATAGAAATTTTTTTCTAAGATCGAAAGTTTGATAGGTTCTAACTAGCACATGTCAACGTATGGTGTTAGCAAATTTTTTTTTTCACTTTCTCTGCATTCATTTCTTTAAATCAATAATTATAATCATGCAAATTTTTTTTTACTCTTAAATATATTGTAGTTATGTTTCCTCACAAACATATATAAGTATAAGTTTTGTTAATAAAATATCAAATTTGATTTTTAACTTGTGAAATAGTAAATGCGTGTGTTCGTTTTAATAAATATATAAGATATATTTTCTGTATAACATATATGTCAGCCACATTTAGTTAAGATTTTTTTTCTTAAGTCAGATTATGCTATTGAATCATTTATTGAGTAACCGTTAGGTGAAGACCCCTTTGAGTAACCGTTAGGTGAAGCCCTTGTTTTTTAGTGATTGTTTTTGGTGAAGACCCCCTTAGGAACCATTTAGGTGAAGACCCCTTACACTTTAGAGTTTAGGATTGCTGAGTAGCCTGAAATAATAGGTCTACATCTGCAATCATTGCTTCCTTGTCATAGTTGCAACCAGCGTTTACTAGCCTGAAATAATAGAAGTATGCGGTCTGCAATATGACAAATCTTTCTAGTAAAAAGCATGTACATGATAAGAAAAAAATATTTGTATAGGTATATCTGTTTGTATATTTATATGTAGTCATATATATGCTTATTTAATGATGTACATATTCATATATATGGGTGTATATAGTATACACTTTGTTATAGTTCGGTAAAACCCGTTTTTATATAAATGTTTTTTAAACAGTTTTTGATCTCAATGCATGATTCTGTAAAATTGCTTGATAATTGTTAATATATTTCAAGTTGTGACCAAAATGGTAGTTGGTTTCGATCCCAAGTTCATAATTCAGAGTAGCGATTATTGTGGGATTTTATTTTTATTTTTAATTTTTTTTCTGTATATTTTGTTTTGTTAATCATACTTTAGGCTGTTTAAATTGATTTTTTATTGTGTCTTGACCAAAATGGTAGCATGGTTTCGAACCCAGGTCAGACAGATTACCTTACTTAGTTGTTATACATCTTAGATTTAATTAATATTGTCATTTAAAATAGCATTTACTTATTCATGCAGAGATTTTTTTTTTAAAAGTGAAAATCAAAATAAATTTTAATCGCATTTAAACTTTATAAACGTTATCAATGTATGCTTGGATCATTATCCATTAATATCTATGTTTGATATGGCCATTGTCTTGTCGACTGGTGCCCCCATCAAATAAATTTGTCGGCAAGTGCAATCTCTCATATCGGAATACAAATAAACAAACCATAGGAGGTAGATGATCAAAATAAAAAAATGTATGCGTAGTGAGCCAAAATAATTTTTAAACATGACTTATGTATATTTTTGCTCACATATTCCTTGATATATATATATACTTGTATATTAATGTAAATGCATTTTTTAATTGTTTCAGGTGTCAGAGAAAGCCAGGTCAAGCTGTAAGTGGGTTATTTTAATTATATTAGCATAGCAATGACATTTAAATGAAATATAGAAATAAATAGAGTGAGGAGAATAGTATGTAGTATAGTTATTAAAAACAGACATGGCAGGATTTTATATTTTTTTTCATGTACAAACAGATACATATAGGCATAGGTTTAAGATAGGACCTCGTGAGGTAGGCAAAGTTAATTTCTGAAAACATACAAATAAAACAGATAGTTATACAAAATAAAGAACTTAGAATGCTGACTTATTTTAGAAAGAAGTACAAATTTTTTTTGATATACAAAATATACTTATCTAGATTGTTTATAGAAGACTAAAATACATTTTAGAAATAAGGTGGGTTTGTTGTCTAGCAAAATAGCCAATAGTAGGCAAAAATGGAGGAACAGAAGAGGTGAAGTTTATAGGTCAATATGTACTCATAATGATCAAGAGTATAACTTGGAAGCTCTCATCAAAGAAATGAGGGAAGAAACAAAAATGATGATGACCATGTTCCAAGAAGTTATGAAAATTACATCACAAAGATTGGACCGTTTGGAGGCACATATGGAAATCCATCAAAAACAGACTAGTATTGTAACAAAAGTGTTACCAGATGATGATAATCAGGAAAAGGGACAAGACCAGCAAGAGCAAGGTGACATTCAAGTTAAATTATTGATTGATGTAGAAGCATGTAAAGATATTCACCACTTGGACTTGTCAGTCAAATACGAAAGGCAAAGTGGAGAAGGAAATTGTCAGATCATAGAGGATGGCAAGAGCACAATGTCTCTTCAGACTTTGGATTTGGTAAACGAAACTGAAAAGATGGGACAACACTTTAACAATAGAATGAATAACTTGACTGGAGCTATTCCAATACATTTGCAGTATGGTACAGCATGTCTTCAGATATTAAAAACTAAAATCTTAGTGGAAGAGGAGAAAATAGACCAACTAGGAAACCAAAAGATCGCAAGCGAATGATTAAGATGGGCAGTGCTGCATCGGAAGACAAAATGAAACCGCCAATATCAATTCAGGAAAAGGAAGCAAGTATGGCTGAGATATCTGAGCCCAAGTAGTATAGTGTGGAGAGAAGTAAAAGTTTTTTCCAATGTATAAAGGCCTGCACACATTAAAAAAGTGTGGAATAAATGTTTTGTTTTGGAAAAATAATCTCGGCCTAAAAAGAGAGTATAATATTAGAAACAGAAACTTAAAACCTTAGGTACCACCAGACCCCGGAAAATTTAGAAAGTAAAAAGATAAATATAGTTTGTTAGACTAAAAACAACACAGACTCAATTTAAGATAAGAAGATTAAATTATGGATAAACTGTTAGTTGTATAGTAAAAAAAAAAAGACTGTTAGTCCGTAACAAATTAAATATTACAGTAAATAACGAGTAGGCTTGAACTCACCTGGCACAAAATTTTTACCTCTGACCTGAAGCAACAGCATTTTTTTTTAAATTTTTTTTTGCTCACTAATTATTGGGAAATGAAGCAATGGATCTGAAGTCCAATCCATGCTTCACAACCTTCTATAAACTTAGTTAGTATTATAGACCTGGATTTAGTTTATAGTCCAATATCAGTAGGGTTTTGCATTAAAGCTAAAATTAATTATGCTTATTAAATTTGTATTGCATTTAACTATTTCATTTTAAATAAATTCCATTCTAAGATAAGATTTCTGTTAATAAAAATTACTTGTAAAATCTATTAGTCAAACATATATATACATCAAGCGTATATATATATGAGTTAATGCAAAATTCTGCTGAAATAAAATGCTTATATTATTAAAAGAAATAATATATTTTTTTGTTAAAATCTTGTTAAAATATGGCGTATGATTTATTTTGAGATAAGCCCGCCAACATTTTCTAAAAGAATGTATGCTTGTAATTAGTTAGCCCATTCAAGGCAAATTAAAGATGGCTTTCTCTTTCTTTTTTAATTAATAAAATTCAAACTTTAAAGAAAGAAATTTAAAAGAAAAAAGTAAAAGTTATTTTTAGAAAATGTTACCTTGAAATAAAGGAGTGTGGGTGGCTTATCAAGATCTAAGATCATACAAACAATAGAAGGTAGCTGACAAAGAGGGTATAAATAAAAATGAGAACAAAAGACTTAGTTATTCAGAGTTTTCTTGCTGGCATTCAGATTTCTCTTGGGAGAACTCTTGCAGATTTTGCTTTTGCTTGTTGAGATTTTATTCCAAAAAGTTATACAACTGTCATCTTCAAAATCATGGAGAAGTTTGAACATGCTCAAGCTAAAAGTCATATGAATTTGATGGATTCTATTATGCTTGGCTAGGCAAATAAATAGCTTTGCCTATCGCCGAGGTTCTTAAATACCATCAAAATGCCATAGTATCCACCCAATATAATCTGAACTCTGTGCTCTGTCTGTAGGACTTTTCGTAAAAGCATGCTACTTATTTCCACTTTCCTTGTCCGGACAAATACCTATCGATGGATGGATCAAGCCACGAATGCCGTAGGAAACATGACCAAGGAACCAGGACAGTAATCATATCTCTCCTCCATTGAACTATTTACTTTCTACCCTTTTTTATTCATACCTTTCTTCATTGATTTATATTTATGAAATGTTGTATTTAATTAGATTTGTAATGTAACCATTTTTTTATTAGACTAGTCTTAGATGTATATTGTGTGATCATCTATCTATATATTTAACCCTTTTCCCTTCGCTATTCTTCATTACTAACATGTATAAATATTTTGTATTCTATTGGGGTGAAGTTTAAAAGTTAATTTTTTCATTTAAAATCTCTTTCCAATTTTATTTATGTTTCTAAATTCCATACAAGTAAGTTTCCTTTGTTTGCCAACTTGATCTCCTCGATAACGCCTCTTTTGTCCGCCATTAGCTTATTATGTATATCTGATTTAGCTATATATGTCTTAAATAATTTTTAAACTGTTTGTTTTTAGCACAAAGCAATTAGAAAATGCTTTGCGAAAGATTTTTATTATTGTACTTTATCGATGAGATTCGAGTAGACAATTTTAATAAAATTGGGAAGAAAAGATTTAGACCGCAAAAATATTATATCATTTAATCTTTATTGTCTAATTAGTTTTTCATTAATTCAGGGGAATAGTGGAGGCCATTAACTCATTATTAATATTTTAAAGTCATTAATTAAATATCTATTATTTAACTAAAAAGCTGCAGTTTTCTAATTTTATTTTAATGCTTTATTTTTACTTTTCAAATGATCCAGGCAGGCAAAACTCATATTACTTTTACACACATTTAACTATTTAGCTCCTTAGATGTTCCCATCCATGTTTCTCTCCACTAAGGCTAAGCTTGGCCAGTTGAAAAATAATTTATGTATGGCTCAGATAATGTTGTTGGTTCGTAATTAGCCTCGAGAATAGGTGACTAGGGCAGAGGTCATAGTATTCTTGATTTAATATCTCGCATATGGGTGGCCTTGAGGTACTTTCACTTAGTATTCGAACTGGGTTAAACCAACATACATCATCTGACTGTCACAATATATTATTAATATATAGTAGTGGTAGTAATATATAGGATATAAGAGCACAGATTTTCACATGACCCACCATCACTCTTCACTCTATCTCATAACACTGATACACTTGAACATATATATGTTGAAAAGATAAATAATCACCAACATACATATTTCATGCTAAACCAGCAATCATCAGTTGGTCCAGATTACCATCTCTACACCTATATGTTATAAGTGCTCATATATATATATATATATATATATATATATATATATATATATAAGATAGATAGCCAATATTTATACTTTAATGGATAGGCTTCAATCTACTCCACACTCCAACTCTTCAACCATCCATCCAATTGAAATTCTGATGATAGAATGCTCAAAGGCCACCCTGAGGCCAAGATTCTTGTCACTCCCATGTTGATCTAAGGTCAATCTGACCCCTCATGTACAGGACATAATCCATTTTAATACATATACAAGGGATATATTACATATATAGACACAGGTATATAATAAACCTGTGTTTCAGTTATTACATAATAGAGATGTCTTCCCATCCTTGGATATGTATTAAAATGGATTATGTCCTGTACATGAGGGGTCAGATTGACCTTAGATCAACATGGGTGTGACAAGAATCTCAGCCTCAGGGTGGCCTTTGAGCATTCCATCATCAGATTTTCAATTGGATGGACGATTGAAGAGTTGGAGTATGGAGTAGATTGAAGAGTGTCCATTAAAGTATGAAGATTGTCTATTTTAATATATATCTGAGGATTTATATCATATATGTGTAGAGATGGTAATCTGAACCAACTGATGATTGCTGGTTTAGCATGAATTATGCATATTGGTGATTATTTATCTTTTTGACATATATGTGTTCAAGTGTATCAGTGTTATGAGATAGGGTGAAGAATGGTGGGTCATGTGAAAGTCTGTGCTCATATACCTTATATGTTACATATATAAACACATCTATATAATAAGCTTGTGTTTCAGTTAGTAGTATTATTATGGATTTGTAATTTATTTGATCCAGCTTTCAGAATTCAAACAATCCAGATGGTTATGACTTAACTGAGAGTCATTGGGATGTGATCTTCATTTTTCTAATGTACTGTTAGTTCTTATGATTGTCTGATTTATAAAAATATCTCTATCACATAAATTTATATTTATTTATTCTTTTCAAATTCAATCCACTAGTAAGTAATACTGATATATAATGTTTTTTGAATGTGTCAGCCAGTTCTTAATAGTTTTGTTAATCATTATTTTTATTTTCTTCACGTTTTTTTGTTTTGTTGATTACTTGATCATAATATTATTATTTCAAATAACATGTTAATTATTTTTTAGGAAAGATTCACTTTTTATACACACACATTATTTCTGACAGCATTGTTTACTGCCTAATTTTTTTCTGTCAATATATTGCAGTCATGTTGTACTTCACAAGCAATTTTTTTATTTTTAAAAATACCTCCTACAAGAACTCTCACTCCAGTTATTATCAATTTTTAAATGACATATTTTGAAGGACAAGGATTTCTTTATTATGTCATTGACCAAAAACATTTCTACATGATTTGGTTTAACTATCCAGAAACAATATCAACAATAACCCATAATGAAGGGAATATTGAATGTAATACATCTCCTGCTCTAATTAAGAATCAAAATTTGCATTTAATATGCTAATATTAAACAATTATAAACATCAAAAATATTCTCTCCTTAAATCATCAAGTCTGTCTATTATATAAGAATCGAATTCAATTCCAACGAAATCTTTATATTCTTCTTTTAATATCACTGATGTCAAATCACGATTGTCAATAAAAGATCAATTACATCATCTAAAATATACAGAAACTGTAATTAAGGAAAAACAATATATACTAAAACAAAATTATTTCATATTGTTTCAATTCAGTGAACTTCTAATAAAAATTATATTATTTTTTTATTTAAAATTAACTTCATTATTCTATAACCAAACAAAAATTGTAATTAAAATTAAAACCAATAATGAATGAAATGCATCCTGAAGTCTTAATTCATTTCACCTGGCTATTAATTAATAATTTAATATACTCAATTAATGCATGATATAAAAGAGGAAAAGAATGATTTCACTCCAAAATCTTATCATATTTCTTCATATAACTAATCATTTTCTAACTAATCTTTCTCAAACAATATATATATATATATATATACTAGCAAAAATAAAAATGCAAAACCATAAAACAATACAATACTAGATTAAATTCAAAATTTTACCAAAATCCTTACACAACCATGGTTTCATCTACTACAAATAGAAGGTCTGTTTGTAGTAGATGAAACCATGGTTGTGTAAGGATTTTGGTAAAATTTTGAATTTAATCTAGTATTGTATTGTTTTATGGTTTTGCATATTTATATATATATATATATTGTTGAAACATTAAGCTTTATTGATGAAGACATTTATGCAATTTTTAAGCACGAATTTTATAAAATGAATAAAGGGTGGCCAATGGGTCTTCCTGCAGTTGCCCAAATATGTAATTTTGTTATATCAACATATGCAGAAAATATTTTAAAAAAGGATCATTATCAGAAAGATATTATTTTATACAGTCGATATGTTGATGATGTTTTTGTTTGTGGAAAGCCAAATGCTATTAATGATTTGTTTAATGAATTAAATAATATAAATGGTTTAAAGTGGATTAAAACAGATGAAAATTCAATGAGTGTTCAATTTTTGGATCTCAAGATTACTAGAAATAAGGATAAACTGGATTGCTATATGACTCTTAAATCAATAGCAAAAAGAGGATATATTCCATATGAATCAAAAGTACCAATGTCACATAAAATGGCAGGTTTGAAGTCCTTTTTATTTAGAAATGATAACCTTTGTAAATATGCATCAGATAAAATTAAAAATATTGAAATTTATTGTAATGAGTTGTTAAACGTTGGATACAATTATGATTGTGTATATTATACTGTTAAAAATTTTACTTCTAAATATAAAAATATTAGTAATGATGTTAATTTTTCTGAAAAAAAGTTGTGGATATCAATACCATATATATCTAATCAACAGGCAAATTTCATTAAGAAAATTTATAAAGGAATATACGATATTGCATTTTATGCACCACCTACATTAAATAAATTAATAAACAATTCAAAAGATAAAACTTTATTGACAAATAAAAATTGTATCATTTACAAATGGACATGTAGGTGTGGTAGTGTATATATAGGTGAATTGAGGTGCACATTGGAAAAAAGAACAAAAGAGCACATATTATTATTTAAAAGGGTTCAAAATATGAAACAAAATATTAAAAATAGCGATAATTTATCAGCTTCTGTTTTTTATGACCATAATAAATCATGTATATATGTTTTTGATTTTGATTATAACAACATAAAAATATTGGAAACTGAAAGAAATAATAATAAAAAAAAAATTAAAGAGGCGATGTTAATATATAAATACAAGCAAAATTTAATTAATCAGCAAGCAGCAAACGTTAAGATCACAGAATTATGGAAAAGTTGACATTGAATTATGAGAAAGTTGACATTTTAAATGTGATAGTTGACAAAGCTACAAGGTAGTGAAAGCGCTTCTAAGTTATAGTTATACATATAATTTTTATAGACTTTTAATTACTGTATTTTCAAATATTTATTTATAAAGTTACATATATTATTTTAAAGAAATACAGACATCGATTTGAAATATTATATATATCAACAAACAAAAGAAATTAGCCTTCTAATTATAGAAATAATATTTTATTATGTTTCTAAAATCAAATATTGTAATATGTATTTCAGCTAACTAAAAAATGTTGAGGGAAAAATGTTATATTTACTTCTAAAAATATTTTTAAAAACAACCACTTTCAATAGATTTGGATTTATTAATATGCCAAGAAATAATGAGAATCAACAAAGTATTCATCTCAAAATATCAAAAACTACTTCTATAGATAATACATATGAATCATGTAAAACAATATCCAAAGAAGATCTAGCCAATTCAAGTTCAGTTATTTTCCCAAGAATAAATAAAAAAGATAAACTTTTTATCACCTGACATCATAATCTTAACAATTCTTTATGTTTTGCTCTTCAACCCTTGGTCCACGGCCTGGTGCCGGGCCGCGGAACTTTTCTGCAGGTCCACGTGCTAGACCGGCAGTAAAAAGTTTGTAATAATAAGAGTTTAAACTTTTAATTAATATAGCCAATTTTTATTTATTTTTTCATCTCATTTTTACCCAATTAAAAAAAAAAGAAAACAGAACGAAAACAAAATCTAATCAATCATTCATAAATTAATTTGTTTTTCTAGTTATCACAGATGTTTATGGGGGGGAGGGGTAGAAATAAATTTTTTATTACTTTTCTAAAAAAAATTAAAAAAAAAGTTTTTTATTATATAAACTCCATATATATATAAAACTTTATCTTATATATTTAACATTGTTGTTTTGATCAGTTATAACAATTATGCTTATCTTTAAGAAAATTTATCTATAGACTTCTGCTGGTCTGCGAAATCTTATCCTTATTTTTGCTGGTCCGCGGAACCTTATCCTTATTTTTACCGGTCTGCAGGTGTGAAAAGGTTGAAGACCACTAGTTTAATGCACTGGTATATTCTAGAGCTCACATCCATGAATCATGATTCAACTCTATCATTTCTGGTGCTCAAACTTTATATCAACTCCAGTATTACAAACATGATTATATAACTGCAACTCCCATTAATTATACTTCAATAATCAAGCATCACTCAACTATGATAAGTAATGGAATGAGACTACCCTTTCTTTAGCTTTGATAGTATTTAAGTTTAGTTTTTTGATAGTTGTTATGAATCAGAGTAAAATTTATTTTAATTTGATTAATATACAGTGTATATGCTCTGAAATTATAATTTAATCATTTAAAAGACCAAAGCAGTGTTTTAGTTTTACCCCAAATGACAAATGAAACATTTAATTTTACCCTTGTTAACTTGAATTCAAGCATTTAATCATTAAACTAAAAGATCAAAATATGATTTAATAAATTTTTTTTTATGTGTCAAAGCATCGGCCGGGAAGTGAACCCACAAACCTGGGACAACTGTTTGTAATCAGCTGTGCTGACCATTTGGCCATCAATGCTTGACATGATTTAATAATTTTATTTTATATTTATCAATAGAAGAAGATATACTTTTAATTGGAATATTCTATTTTTAATAAATACATACTAAGTAGTATAGTATTCTATTTAACTATGTCAAAACATAAATAAAGTGTTATAAACTAGAATTTTTGTACTCTTAAGCAAAATTTCAAAAATGAAAATGTTTTAAATATAAATAAACAAAATAGCCACAATGTTGTTATTGGGTTCATAATGACTATACAATTGCATTAACCCCATTTACTAGATATCCATCACTGATTCAAGATCAAATAATAATATATAATACTTGTTGTTGGAGATAATGTGTCTGGATTGTTGAAAATTATATCATTGTTAAATAAAAAGTTATGTTTGCAATTATCGAACATATTAAAAAATAAAAACCAGTGCTGCTTATCCAATAATAACATAATTGTCTTTCAGTATATAAAAATACAGTTATATTTTGTTTTTCTGTTTCCTAAGTACTTTTTTAAACAATCAAACTTTTGATAGCTCAGTTCTATTATTGTAGTGCTAGGTTTCTCACTTGATTCTTTTATACATAAATTGCAACCATAATGTTAAAAGATCTTGAAGTTGTTTGTTAAAATTATTCACTAGAAAGTAAATATTACATCAGCCATGAATATTTAGTGGATTGTTAAATACCTAAACATTTGACTAGAAATAGCAAATACATTTTTTATTCAATCATGCTATTAAAATTTATTTATTATAACAATTACTTTTAAAAATTATTTATCATAACAATTACTTCACTTTTTTGTTTGGTGTTTATATAAATTCTTTGGTAATACTTACATGGATTGCATGGTCTATATTAAATTGTTCAATTAATTCTGTAATATGTTTTAATATTATTAGATTTGAATCTAACATTGGATTTAAATAACATAAATGGTATAAAATTTTGAGGGAAAAAACTTCGATTATACAGTAAGGAAAATCAGCTTTAAAGCCATTAGCAACAAGGCTTCCAGCTTTTTTTTTTCATGACATCTCTAATTAGTGTTTGTTTTGTTTTTGCTACTGAATATGTCAAAAATGACAAAACATTAATCTATCTAAAAAGGTTTCAGAACAATTAACCTTCTTATTGTAATGTCTGGATAGAACTTTTTTTACATTATCAGTGTGATAAATAATAAAATTTTAAAAGTATATTTTATCAGAAAGTTTACATTTTCATTCATTGTCAGCAACAGAGTTACTCCTAATTTCTACTACTAAACAAAATGGCATGAGTGATTCTAAATTACAGTAAAGCATTATTCTCTAAGAGGAAAAATGATTCATTATCTTGATTATTTTTACTTAATTTCCTTTAAAAAAGCATACTTTTGTAGCTAGTTTAGCTTTGAATTATATTTACATTGAAAATAAAATAAATGTAGAAGCAATGAACACTTCAAAGATTTGACTGATTGTTCTAAAATTTGAGAATGTTCATATGCTTTTTGGAACTACATAGTATTCACCAAAGAACAAAAAGCAAGATAATAGGTAAAAAAAAATATTATTGAAATTATGGTTACAAAAGTATATTAAATAAGTTTGGGAAAATAATTTTTTTTTCTCATATGTCATAGCATCAGCTGGGAAGTGAACCCGCTAACCCGGTACAACTGCTTGTAAAGCAGCGGTCACTGTATTTTGCAATAAAAATAATTCATTTACCAAAAGAATATCAATTATTTAACAAAAAATATATTGATGGCAATTAAAATGTCTACAGAAATAGAAATCTATAAGAAACATCTGCATTTATTTTTGAATTTATGATATCCACAGCTACTCTTGAATTTACTGCTACAAGTATTTTAATAAAGAAAATAATATATTTTGCAATGAAAAGTACGTATTAAATAAAATATCCACACATAAAAAAGTATGAAATAAAAGTAAAAAATATTTAATATATATTTGCCATAAATCAGCCACAAATGCTGACATTTGTAGATATACACCACTCCCAAGCATCTGACTTGTCATTGATTAATTTTGTTCTTAAATAATTGATTAGGTTATTTGTCTTGAAAAGCATATTATTTTCTTTAATATACTATTGTAGCTGTAAATTCAATGATAAATACGGTATTCTATTTTTATCTGTTAATTTTTCTTTCACTCAGTGATAACTTATTTATTATTGTACTCTATATTAGCAGCAATTTAAGTCTGTTATCTCTCAAAAAAAAAGGCTATGTCATTAATCTGTTATTAAATTCTTCAACAATTTTTTTTAATGTTATGATGCCAATTAATTTGTAATTAAATCATACATTTGTAATAAAGTTTCAAACTGTATATTTTATTAGCAAGATTTTGAGGTGTTTTTTTTTTTTTACAGTAAGCAGAAAAAATTGAATATTATATATTAGAGAAATATACAAAAAAAAGTCAGTTGTAAATTTAATATTTTTATTAATTGATTAACAACAATATTTAATATCTAAAACAAACAATTCGTGTTGGCTAGCATGTTTGATATAAGGATTTTTACTATTGCTAGAATTGATGTGGAAGATCAAAGAAAGCCTAGTAAGTTTAATGACTTTTAAATTCTGTTACCATGGCTATTTATGAAGATAAAGTCATATTCTCATTGCATGATAAAGCTCTTCAATCCACATGTCTGATCTACTGTTTTTTTTCTTTCTGTTCAATAGAAGTCTAAAGAATGTGCTTCCTATTTACATGTAATCTGATTGGATTCAATCTTACTTTTGATGGATATGGAATCACTTCTTATTTCAGTTTGATAATATTCCATCAAATCACTGCACTGTTTACTTGATTTTGTTTACTAACTAAAAAATGTCCTCATAAAGAATGGTAACATATGTATCTAAAAACAATTATAAATATATATTAAAGTTAAATGAGGAGTTTGGGTATTAAAATTTCTTAAATGATTTTAATAGTTTATCATCTAATAAAAATGAATATTAATAGACAAATTGTTTCTATCATAAAATCTCTTACTCTCATTTAATTTTTCTTAAGCAGAAATAGAATTGCTATTTTGAACTTTGCTCTTCTATGATTTTTAATAATAAAATTGTATCAAAGTTATTCAATTATGCAATGTTATCATTTTGATTTTTGATTTTTTGTCAGAGATATAGTGGAGTGGTGGGCACTATTTCTAAGCACATTCTAGTGTCCTAAAAATCAAATATTATCTTTTATTGGTATTATAATAAAATAATAGATAACTTTGCAAGAATAAAGTAAAGATGGAAAAAATTGTTGTAGTTAATAAATACATTTTACATATTGCTTCCTTTTATTGTCATTCTGATAGGATGGCAGATTAGACTCAAAGTTCATGGATCACAACCTTGCTCATAATTTCCAGTATAAAATTTCTTATGAACCCCTAAGCAATAAACAATTTAACTGTTTTTGTTTTCTTACACTTATAATAAACTGCAGGCAAATCATAAACAAGTAAAGTGGAAACAAAAAGAAATAAAATATTAGAGAGTAATAGCTAAAAATATATTTTAATAAAAGAAACTCAAATAATTAATCATTATGCTTAATTTTTTAAGTTGATGGACATCAATGGATTTATTTAAAAAGCTATTCTTTTCTTATAGAGATTTGACAAATAGTTTCTATATTGCATTCAAATTTTCTTCTTTTGATAAAATTAAAGTTAGGTAAATGAAAAAAATATATTTGAAGAATCTTGTATACATCCATTTATAAGATATTTTTTAGCAAAATATCCTAAGCAGTTAACAGATAGAGAAATAAAAGTTTTTGAATTGATCTTTCTTACCATTTTGAGGTTTAACATTTGCAGTGGCTCTTAACTATAATAAATAAATTTTAAAAAATCAAGAAATATTTTTTCATCGTTTCAAACTAAATCATTTTTTATCAAAGAAGTAAATTTGTCTAAACAGAATAGAAACTTCTTAGAAGTAGGAAATAACTTATGATAAATATTAAATATTAATTAAACAAATTGTCATGCAAATTTCATGCATATGTCATTTGTTTTTGATCAAAGATGTAATGAATATTATTATAGTTGATGCTTTTCATTTGAAGAACTAATTTGGAATTCTATTTAATTTATAACTAGATATCAATATAACATTCCTTAATTATTTACTTTTTGCTTTGACTCTATTAACAATGGGATATTTAAAATAATAATATATTGTGTATTGAAAATAAAGCAATAAACTAAGTATTAATTAGCTAAATATATGTGAATTAATAAATAATTAATAACTTGCTGCTATTGAAGTAATTTTAAAAAATTTAATAATGAATGTTAAGGGGTAAAAACAAACTACTTCCAACTAGAAATTTTATATTCAAAAAACAGAACCTTCTCATTACTTACTTTTTAAATTGAAGAAACTAATGGGTTTATTTATAGGAATCTAATGAACACTTTAAATGAGTGGTTAACCACTTCAAAAAGTCCACGATTATTACTAATCATATTTATTAAACTATAGTGATGACCAAATTTGTCTCTGCACTTATTTTCTTAAAAAATAATCTTAATCCTAACCCTGTCATATTACTTTATGATTCAAACTTATAGGTAGTCATTCTTAGTACTATTTTTAATTAATAAAGAATTTCAATGAAACACACATCATGTTATGGACTTATTTTATGTAAATTTTTAAAAAGACATATTTTTTATTGTTATTTATGCATTAAATAGATAGATATAAAATCAAATGCACAAATTCTGGCAAAATTTAGACTGTTGGTTGGGGCCTTTTACTGAGTGTTTTTGAGGACAGAATACAGAGTAGATGGACAAGAAGAACTCAAGAGGAAAACAGAAAATTATCAGCAGTAGAATGGTATGCTGTAGTTTCTTCAGAACCAAACAGAAGAGTGAATTATTGAAGATAATAATTAACCAAAAGAGTATACTCAACTCCTTTGATAGACTTCAGCATTTTTTAGATTTTGTTTATATCCAAAGTGCAAATATACTGGGATAAACTTAGTTGACTCATTTTGGTTTTATTAATACAATTAACTACTTCCTCAACATATTTACCCATTGATGGTTGTTGTTTCCTAGATATACCCTAAATAATCGACCCAACTCATGCATAAGTCTCTCACATGGGTTAGATTGAGGGTTTCTAATTGAGCACAAAATATGTTTTATATTCTGTCATTCAATCCAAACTTTCCATCCCTTAGATAGAAATGATGTAGCATGATCCATCAAAATAGCTCTAGATTTCCCTATTAAAACAAACTTTGATCTTCTAAACACTTTATTACATTTCTTGTACTGGTTTTGGTCACAGGGTATGCCCCTACAAATTTTGAAAATACATCATAAGTGACCAAAATAAACTTAAACCTTTTAAATAGTGACAAAGGCTCATAGAAATCAATGGCTAAGAAATCATTGGAGTGACTGGGTAGTATTGGTCACAATATCCCAGGATATGACTTGTTGGCATATTTTGATCTCACACAGACTTCACAATACTGGAGTCTATTCACAATGAATGCATACAGTTCAGACCAGTAGAACATCCTGCATACAACATATTCCACCTTTCTGGGTCCATAATTCCCATAAAGACAATGTACATAATATATTAGCTGATTTCTAAGACAGGATAGGACTACAATTCTCCATGATTATTCATGCAAACTTAAATATTTATACTATAATAGGTATATGTGTGCACAAATATATATAAAGTTGAAAGAAAAAGTAGAAATAAACAGAGACATAAATTTGTAGATATTTTTCTACACTATCTTGGAATAATAAAGGGTTCAATAACTCTAATTTAAAATAGAATCTTATTATTAGTTAAAACATTTAAAAGAGTCTAATAAATATTATTATTTGTAACTCTGATTTTGAAATTTAAAAATAAGCATGCTTTCTGATAACTATAAAAATATCTATTTTTTAAATCTTTTAATTAATTGGTAAATCTCTAAGTAAAAACATGTATATCACACCTTGATAAAACTTTAGAACTTGTTTTCAAAAAGATTAGACAGATTGAAAACAATCACTATTATTTTGTCACCTGATCCAACCAAGATTATAAAAAGACTGATAAAAAATATCAATTTCAGTTTGACTTGCAGTTTTTGTAAGACCTAGCCAAAAGAGTTTGGTTTTAATATTTTGAGCAAGTGGCCAAATTGACCAGCTATAAACTTTAAATAATAATTTTTTTTGAAAACAGTTTCTTATCTTAATATTTTTATGAAGCAGTTGGCTCATAGCCAGATGCAAAATTGGCTAAAATATTTTGTGAATAGTTTGCTGCAGTTTGTTGGTAACTGTAGCAGAGAGTAGCCACAGTAAAGTTAGTTGCAGAGATGGCTGGCAGAATTATACAGAGGACTCTCATGAAGATATAAGAATGCAAGAAAGTTGACCCACTTCTATATTCATTAGACTGCTTAAACATGGAGAAAACAGTTTTCTGGCCTGAAGACTGCAAGTCCAAGACTGAAGGAAACCTAAATTAAGACCAACTTACCTGGATTATAACCTCCTGATTATGACTTTCCTGAACTGGTCCCCATCAAGAGAAACCAACAGTTGATGAAGTAGTTATATGTATGCTGCTGTGGTTATATCCAGAGAAGCACAGATAAAGGTATATACAGTGAGTTGTATTTTTTTTAATATTCCTTAAAAAAGACATTTTAACTAATAACTTAAAGTAAAACAAATAAGTAGTTAGCTTGAATCAAGTGTCTAAACGAGAGACAGTTTGCTATATATGGCCAGAACAATTGCAGAAAAGAACTTTAAACATATTTAGGGACTATTTCAAAGACTAAAAAATAAAAAATAAAAAATACAATTATTTATTTTCTTTATTCAAAACATCAATTAAATTGTCAGTACAAATAAAAGCAAACTTTTTCCCACAGAAATGCTTTCCAATGATGAACATGTTATAAAATTGAGTTCACAATAAAAAAATCTTAGAGAAAACATTAATCCTTTGTTTTTTGAATTTCATCACAGTGCCAATAGATGAATTTGGCAAAATTGGATGGTAACATTGCTATTCATTTTTTATCATTTTTTCTGTATTCAGAAATGACCTTCATCACTAGACGCCTCCTTTTAGTGATAGATTTAATAACATTCATAACCACTGACTGTCTGTCACATGTCATGTGTTGCAAATTTATCAAAAGGATAAAAATCTGAGAATGCCTTCATATACAAGGGCTTGATATATACTAAACTCATAATTGCAGCATCACCAGATTTAATAGATTTTGGATTTTCTTCAAACATTTTATCACTAAAGCAATCACATTTTTTTTTGGAAATTTTCAGACAAAATGAGGGGGGGGGCTAGTATAGAATATATCTATTATTAATTTATCCATTCAATAATTTTACTTCTTTACCTTTTAATGTAATTCAATATAAAATGTTTTCTGTGTTTAAAAAAAAAAGATTATTGTTTATAATATGCAATGTTTCAAATATGACTTCAAATGGTCAAAAACATGCTTAGCATTGCAAGATATTATAAATAATATTTTATTTTAAACACAGAAAACGTGTTTTATATTAATTTGTTTGTGATAATTTAGTATAATTATCTGTGCAACTGCAGTTAGTCTCTTTAGGAAGTTCATTTCTGCTATCTCAAGAAACAAATCCAGGTACAATTCCTTGACAGAAATATTTTAAACGTTAAAATCTATATTTTCATCAGGTCAAAAAAAACTCATACTACCAATAAAATCAACAGATATCAGATAATGAAATGATTTGTGGGTGAGAGTTAATAATGAATAACTGATTTAAAAAAAACTAACTACAAAAAAAATCTGCTACTGACTTACGGAATCAGATTACAGAAGGAAACATAATTGATGAAATTCATTGTAAAATTAAACTTGAATGGAGTGTTTTTGATAAAAATAACTTAATATTAAAAGAAATATGCTTAAGTGTTTGGCTTTCAAAAGAAATCTTTTACAAGTTTTTTACTTATGGATCTGAGAGTTGGATCCTAATCAGAAGAACAATTCAGAGACTTTATCCATTCAATGAAGTATAAAGTATTGTATGTTGCTAGGAACAAAAGAGATTGAATGTGAAATATTTAAGTGAGAAAATAAATACATATTATTGCCATCATTGGAAAAGTTAATGGGCTGAAAATGGAGCTGCCATATATATTACTAAAATAGATGATGAAAGATAGATACCAGATCTTAAACTGATATGAATGAAATAAGGAAGTTTGTTAGTGTGATATGAAGAAGGGAGATTATAAATCAGAGAAATAAATTAAACTATATCTTCATTTGTTAAACTAGAAAAGATATCTTCATTCTGCAGTGTATTAATAATTATTAAAAATGATGATGATTATCATATAATCTTATAACTGTGAACATAATTTATTTTCATGTTTCATTTAGAATCTCTATTTTTCCATACAGAAAAATCTCCCTTTTTGTTAAGAATAAATAACATTTTATCTGACATAATTATCATTGTATTATTAATTAGTCTCTGTTTTTAACTTTTATATGTCCCTGTGTCCTGTATACTTGAGTTCAGTTGGTAGAATGTCAAGTCTAGAGTGTAAGAGTCTCAGATCAATTCCAAATCTGATACTTGGAGCACTCAAACTTCTTATGAACTTCTGAGCTACTAAGCCACTCAATTATTTTATTTTTATTATATCTCCTTAACAACATTTTTTCACATCATTTATATATTTATTTATTCTATATAAATGATTGTTATTATTTTTATATATTTTCTTTTCTGCATACATTTATTGTCTCAGTAGAAGAATTTACTGCTAATTGTTATTTTCGGGAATGGGTATCAATGTACCTCTTATTTTTTTTATTGGTATTTAAGTGTAACATTTACCAGTATTTTATAAAATTTCATATTTTTATCTTTCTATTTTTGTAGTAATACTTTTTTTTGCACCTCACTAACTAGCCATCACTACTGGGCAGAATCTTGAACACATTATAGTCTTAAAATACAAATGTGTTTTTAGATAAATGTACTCTAATTCTATTAATATCTTTTATTAGTCATTGATTAGAGTAGACAATGTCCACTTAATAAATAATATTTCTGTAATTTTCACATATAACTCTCAGGCAAGATAGAGATTGTTTTCTATTTGCTTTTAACACCTTGTGGAAGGATGTAATCATAAACATCTCACCAAAGACATGAAAAAAATGTATAATCCCCAAGATGCACATTTCATGCCGAACCAGCATTCATCAGTTGACCCAGATCACAATCACTTATACATATCTTTATAATTGTTTAGTTTATATAAATAGAAAATTACTACAGTTTAATTAATGTGTCAAACTTATTGCCCTCACAATTTTGATATAGATAATATGTGTAAGAGATTGAGATCTGGGCCAACTGACAAGTGCCAATTCAGCACAAAATGTATATCTTGGGGGTCATACCTCTTTTTCACATGTCTTTGGTCATATGTATATGATTATACCACTCCACAAGTAGTTAAAAGTGACTAGAAACCATTTCTCTAACTTGCATGAGAGTGGTATAATGAAAAGAAATATTCATTAAGTACTCTTATACTGTTAATACCTTTGAAGGATTCGTTTATGTCTATCGTCTCTAAAGAGTTTTTTAAATACCATTTTTACTAACAATATTGTTTTAATTTTTTTATTCTCATTATCTGTGCTTTTATAATAAAGTATATGTTCATTTTCAAATGAGAAGTCTCCTCTTTTTTTTTTTAAACTTTACAATGCAGTTTATTAAGTAATGTTTCTACTTCTTTGTTGCTTTTCAACTTATATTAATGACAGAATCCACAGATTATGGATGGTAGAATAAGCAGCAATGTCACTCTTTTCTGATCTCTCTCTTTTGATTTCTCTGTTATTTTTTCTTTCATACCTTCCCATTTACCTTATTCGTTTTTTTTTTTTACCTTATTGTTTTCAATCATTTAGTTTATGCCACTGTTTATCTTTCTGTACTAAATGCAATAATATTATGGCAATTACATTTCCATTCTTTAATTAAATGTATACAATTCTTACTCCAACCTTATTTATAAGCATTTTATTAAAAATCTTGAAAATAAATTTATATTTCTGAAATAAAAAATATTTTTATTTACTTTTTTAAAATAATATAAACACTAATAATATAGTTTGTTATATGAAAATCATGTTATTTAAAAATGGAATTTTGTTTATTTTAATCAGTCTAAGGAATAAGTTTACAACTTTTCAGTTTTGATTAGGAGTGGTTTATTTACGATAATACAGTACTAAATTTAAGTAAATATTTAATGACATTAAAACGATTATTTCGCATTGTTTTCTAAAAATGACTTAATATTTATTTACTCGTAGTTTTTTTTCTTTTCAAACCAGTTTTATAGCTACATGTAGACATTATTTATTTTCAAATAAAAAATAATTTTAGAATTAACGTGTTAATTAATATTACTTACTAGTAGCGTTTAAATATTGTAATATTTTATTATATTCAATGCTTTTATTTTATTTTAGTATAGTATACTCTTTAATTGTTAGAGAATAATTTTAACGTAGATAAAATTAAACTCTTTACTACATATAATACACGTTATTTATAGCTGCGGATATACGAATATAGTAACAATATGAATATATGTGTATATAGATAGATAAATTCATATGCCCAACACATACGTGTAAATCTCTAAACAACATAAGCCTGACACACATAAATCCATATTTACATAATATATTATTTATCAAATTATATGTAATATGATATAGCTTTATTTTATTAATTTAGTAGTAATATTAATAAATTAGAAATTAATTATTGATAATTCTTTGGTGCGATATATGATCACTTATTTTCACATATATATACTATTACCGAAAATGAAGGTATCTTCAATAACTGCATGAAGAATATTAAAATATCACAAAAAATCATATATTTAAGTGTCATTCCAATAAAACGAGTCTCATTTTGTCTGAGATTCCAAGAACTTGTGTAGAAAACAAATTTAGACAATGCAAATAACTAACTGAAATGTGAAATTTAACTTATTGTGAGTGTGGTATCTAAGACAAAATGAGATTCATTTTGTTTAATTTACAGAGAAACATATAAGGTTGCAGGGATATTTAAACATTGTTTAAGTAGCAGTTGAAAGATCCTCATCTATCCCAATACCATATATTCATAATATTATATATATAATAAATACAAATAAAAATATTATAGTAGACAATAAATTATTTATTAGTTAATTATTATAACAATTTTTTGTTAAATATAGCACTTTTGGTTTTTAATACTACATTATATATTTAATTGAAAACAATAAACATCACATGATTACCATTTCTTATGCTTGCTTATAACTGTTATTAAAACAGGCCAACTCTCTATATGTCTTGCCACTCTATACGTACTGCATTAGATCCTACGATCTAGGTGCAGTGCTCTCAGATCCAAAGCTCCTCACTGATGACAGTCACAAGCCAGAAACTAGTCTGGGAATATTGGATGAGTAGGCACTAGATGGGATTTTATGCACAAGCCTTCTGGCATCCATTGATTACTCTGGCTTGCACTGAGTGGCAATACGTATAGAGAGTTTTGCCTGTTTTAATTGAAAACAATTTAGGCAAAAACCTTAGATTATATTGCACTCACAATAAGTTAAGTTATTAATGTTGAGAATAAATTTCTCAAAATAACATAATTAGTACACACAAAAAAAAAAAACAATAAAGACATATATATATATATGCACCCATATATCAATTCTCCTCACCAATTAAGTCATTTCATTTTAAAAAAATAAATGTGTTTATACTTTAAATCAACAGTATATGTTTTGTTTATGAAATAGAATACAAGCAAAAATTAAATTCATATTTAAAAAATATTATTGGCTATGAATCTGCTTGTCACTTAAATGATAATTTTTTCATAATTGATTTTTTTATATAAACCTAAAAACTGTTAATGGAAAAACTTGTAATATATATTTCACATATTTTTCTGTTTGATTTTGTGATTTTTTAGATGCAATTTGTCTCTTATTTATTGATTTCTTTTACAGTGCAGTGATTGACAATTAAAGAGTGCACATTCAAGAAATTATTTTATTTTACATGAGGGTGTAAGATCACTGTATTCATAGAAATTTCCCAATAATAATTTTGTTCGTAAGCTTGAAATTCATTAGTTGTCTAAAAGGCTCATGCCAAAATTCATGAAGACAGTTTGATGTTAACACTACCATGATTTGCAATAAATCTGTTTTCAGTAGAATCTCCTGTAAAAAATTATATTTCAAGAATAGAACAGTCTAGTTACTTTCTATTTTAAGATTTTGGATTTTCTGAATAAAATTTCAAAGTGAAAAATTGTTTTTTAATATTATCTATTCCCTTCACTTTTTTAAAGAATATCTAATGAGAAAAATCTTCAAGTTTTTTAATATGTCAATAAATAATATCAATATCTTACTTTTTAATAAATAATACATAGAAACTTAATAACTAAATTATACAATTTAGAAAGATATAGGGAATAAATTATATCACTGTCATTTTTAAAACCAATATTTAAAACCATAAATTTTACTATTTGGTATTTGAAAATATTTTACCTTATGTTGAACCTAGTTTCCAGAATATAGTTACACTTTGATGTACTCACACAAAGAAATGATTGGATATGGTGAACATTATATGGCTTCCCAAATCATGACCATTGCTATGTTTCACAATAGAGAAAGATCTATGAAATGAGAAACTTATGTTAGATATCCCTAAAATAAGTGGTTAAAAAAATCATAATTTTATTATTCATCCACCTTTATGACATATACAAGTCACAATTCAATTCTAATTGTTCAATAAGAAATCAAAATCCTTGAAATGGCAAACTCCTTATGTGTTTTATGATAGATTGCTTTAGTAGACATTGAAATATTTAAATAACCTTTGCAGTGATTTGTTCCACTGCTGACCATTGATCACTCTCAGTGAGTATTTATTTCTAGCCATAGTTGGTTCAAGATCTCATCTTTTATAAGTTATGCATTCATCATTTTTGAGACTTGATCTGAAATAATAAACAATTCTACATTTTTGTATATATCTGCATACTTAAACTAATCAATCGTTAATCATTTGTTATATACTACTTACTTTCTTTTTATGGGTCTACATATAGAAGAAAAATATTTCATCAATAATATTTTTCATTTCTATGCTGCACATCTATAGGGTTAATTAATGTTAAATATTTCATTTTGCAATCTCTTATACAGAAGTAGAGAAAACAATTTATCAAAAATTTTTATTAATAACTACATATCGGCAAACAGAATCAATAATCAAAATATAAGATTTTTTTCGTCTAAACTAATAGTTTAAGAACTTTAAAAAGTAATATATAAAACTAATTGTTAAACAGAAAGCAAAAATGTTTTACTAATGAGAAATCAATGAGAGATGCTCAAAAATCTAATATCTGACGTCTTTTTTTTTTTTTTAGCATAGAAACAAAGTGAATTTTAATGATTTATTGATCACGTTGAGTTAAATTTTACAAGTATGTTACTTGTCCACCATTAGTAAGTTATATTCATTAAAATTTTAAATCCAGTTTTAATTTTAAAATTAATCAACATTGTATGTATCTTCTAACTTATTATTTCACTAAATGTTTAAAAAGTAGCTTTAAAATATTTATGAATTATTGCACATAAAACAAATAGATTAATTCACATTTAAATTGATTGAATTATATATATATATAGAGAGAGAGATTCAATAATTAATTAAACCAATTACACAAAATATATAAAGAAATAAAATAATAAAAAATTATTTATCTACATCCATGTTTGATATTTCAAAGAATTGACTTTTATTAGAAAACTACAATTACATACAATTGATAAAAAATTAAGTTAAAACATCTCAAATTTTTTTTAAATATTTTGAAGATTTGTAAAGAGTAGAATATTAAAAGATGAAGTCATGTAGGTAATGTCAGAAACCACATTTTTTATTAGGCAAATATTTTACCCATCATGCATTTATTTCAATTTAAATATGCAAATAATAATTGATATATATATATATGTATGTGTGTGTGTGTCTATGTAATTACTGTACAATAGCATTATGATAATGGTGCTAATCAATCATAAAAATAAGACAAAATAATTTACAACAGATTCAGGAATAAATTAAATTGCTGTTTATTAGTCAACAGGTTAGAATTTAACTATACAAAATAACTAAATGCATGTGTGAAGATTCTCTTTAGCCATATTTATTACTTATTTGTCTATTACATATATATATAATAGCTATATTATAATTACATTATTTGATAAAAAGAGAAGTAAACATTTAGAATAGCTGTATTATTAATTATTACATATATACAAATTAATAAGATTCAGTGTCACAGATAAAAATGAAAAACTCTCTCTTTTTTGTGATACGTAAGCTGAACTTGTGCAAATAATACACAGTTCAAGACCTAATTTAGATACAGACTTAGAGAATAAGTTCTATTTATAAGTGGACTATCTATGATTTTTAATCACTTATTGACAGGGAATGTGTGTCAATTTTCTAGTATGTATGCTGAGTAGTTATTTCCACAATTTTATTGTATACATATAACTATTTTTTTAGCTAAATTATTTAGCACACACAAATCTACTATATATTTACTGTATACATATTTCCAGCTATTTAGTGTGAACAGTGACAAAACACAACCTCCACTTTAGAAATTATGTTTTCTGAAATCAAATCTAATATGAGCTGATAGTTTTATATAGAAAAAATTTATCATTCAGTTATATTCTATTTCTTATGACTATTAGTCTCAATATGCATTTTTCAGGTTAAAAAATTTGTACCATTAATTGCTCATTGTACTTTCTTTTATTTTTATATTAATTTTAAGATATATATATATACCTTTTTTTGTTATTAGTATAGTTTCTAGTATCTATGTGAAGGATAAGGTTTTGTCATTTACTAACCTTTGGTTTTGAAGTTCATTAATCAAATTATATACATTGTCATTTTTCTAAGTTTGCATATCTAATTGAATTTCATTTGGTTTACTAAGTATATCAAAGTTAGAAACTCTACTTACTTATAATTATTGTTTGCTTCAGAGCAATAATGATCTAATTTATTAAACATTTTACATTTAATCTGTTTATTTAGATCTTTTGATTCACATTGTTAAACTCTAAACATAATGCTTTTATGCCTTTAATTTTTATAAAATGGTAACATTTATCTCAGTAAATGATAATGAGATATTTGTTCAACAATTTTACTATTATTTAATTTTATTATAAATTTTTATAAGTTAGATTATATATTAGAGATAAGTTCCATTCTATACTGATAAGGTTAGCATAATATTATTTGTTATTCTTTAGCAGATGCAGTAAAATGTATTTAAGCAGTTTATGCAAGACATAGGAATGGTTGATGCCAAGAACACTAACAGCAAGTGCCTCTTGGATGCAAAAAGAAAATTACTGAGCCATTCTTTTGAGAAGTTTAAAATGTTGAGTCTCTTTAGTGGTGATCTGAGCTATTTTATGTGAGGTATCATGGGGAATATTGGCAATTAAAAACACTATATTTGTTTTTTCATGCATTTTTTGGATGTGCAATTTTTATAATAACTATATAGTATATAATAAAGAATATATAAAATATTAAATGCTCCACAAAATTAATAGAGCATAAAAAACAATAAGCTGACAAAATATAATAATTATCATGTGACAAAAAAAAAACTTGAAACATTTTTAAACTTAGTAATTTTAAATTTATTTATATTAAAATTTTGACTTTTTAAAATTATTCTATTTTAAATTTACATTAGAATGGCATATTATAACTCCAACTATTATTAATAATAGTTTATATATATATAATTAGTCTTATTGATTGCTCCATCAAGATATAAAGCCTAGATAAAAGACATTCTTTGTAATATATCTTTCTTTCTTAACAAAATATAATAGAGATAAAGATTGAAAACAAAAATTGATTACTAATTGAATTTGATCAATTTATTTACAAATACAAATATGCATACATATACATTGCATGCAAAAAATAATAATATTATTATTATATGATCAATCTTTTTATAAACAATTATTTTAATACCAATAAGCCAATAAGCTAATGCACATGCGCTTTGTAGATGTCACTATATAAATGAATACTCCCACTTTTTCAAACACAAAATAAATTATTTTAAAACGTTAATCAATATTGTATGATAAACTTAATTTTTTTTAATAATTAAATTTTACAATATGATAATTTATTTTGATATAATGTAAAAATATATTTATTAATATTATATATACCTGAAAGTATCTACCAATATAGTCTTAAAATTTTATATATGAATTGCTGTTGCTTTTTTTTTTGCCTTTAAAAAAAAAATTTTTTTAAACATAATTTTTACAAATAAATGTGCAAAAAAAACCCCTCTAAGTCATAGTGTCATTTTGAAAATATAATTGAAAAGAGGAGTTAACTAACTATCTATAAAATGACATATGTGCATGTATAATAATGATAACATTGTTGAATTTTTGCTTCCAAATGCTGATGAACTATTAAAGAACAATAAAATGGTTATAGGTTTTTTAACAAACCAAGGTATATTGAATATGAACAACATAAGTCACGTTAGTGTGTTTTGTGATTTTATGTGTGTCAATCAGTTTCTTGGGTATATTATTTTTTCTGATAAGTATTTATTAAATATTAAAATTGTATATATTTGTAAGATAAAATACTAAATTTATAATATAAAATATAAATAAATATTATTATATCAAAAACATATATATGAAGATTTTCATGGTTACCACTATAAATGATATATTTTGTGGGTTCATCCATGTATAATTTTGATTATAAATATACCAACATTTCAGCTTGATTAGGCCATCAACTTATATATTTGTTTTTTCTATTAGTGGAACTTTAATAGTGTTATAAATAGTTTTTACAGTGCCTCTACAACTATCTTTATAATATTCTATTCATCACCCAGTTGATGGCTTGTGTGATCAAGCCTGAATTTTGGTATATTTATAATCAAATTTGAATTACAAATACAAACAAAAGGAAAAATCAATAATATATATAATATTTCAAACATTTTAATGAATATATATGTGTGCCATTATAAGAATAATGCATAATGAAAACAAGAAAAAAATTCATTTTCAAAAGAAAACTGAAAGAAAAGCTCTTCAAAAACAAATTGAATCAATTGTTGTGTTTTAATAAATAAGATCTATGACTAAAGATCATCCAACTCTTTACAAAAAGAGATTTTTCTACATTATCAATATCTATAAACACAATAAATACTTCAAAATTAAATAATGGTTTGTGTATTTTTTCAATGTCAAAATTGTTTGATAATAATGTCTCTATTATTCAACATTAGATAATTATGTTCCTCACAATAACTTATTTAGAGACTAAAGATGTTGAATCTTTCTTCTTTACTTTAGTTGAAAATATAACATGCTCTTCAAAATAACTGATGATAATGTGTCTACTGCTCACACTTTAAATCAATCCTATTCATTGAAATCAATTGATTCCACAGTGCCAAAATGGTCTTAATGTAAAAATTATAGGAATAATAAATATTAGTATATTTTATTTATTTAATGTCTATTTTTAATTAAAGTTATAACCAATTAATGTTAAATAGTATAATAGCAATAATTTTAGGATGCCATATAAATTCTTGCATAAGAGAACCAAACACTCAAGTACTGGCCTTTTTCTTTAGTGAAGGCTAATAAATTTGAGTCTTTAAATAGATAGTAAATAATTTCCTTTGGCAATTTTTTATTATTATATATAATTAACTAAATGGAAAGATATGTACAAGATTTAAAAAATAAAGCATCTTTTTCAAAAAAGAAGTAATTATTTCAAAACAAGAAATGTTATTCTAGAATTGAAGATAAACAGAAAATGAAATAAAACCAACTTAAAATCTCATACACATTTTCAAATATTGAGGAGGAACACTGAGATTTATTGACTGGTTATAAAAGTATCATAAACTATATTGTTGAAAGTATGTACATATGTAGAATAAATAGGAAATATCTTCTGAACACTTCTTATTAAGAAAATAGGTAGAATGGAAATTAAACTTTTATCTAGAAATAAAATTTTGTTTAATAAAAATAACGTTTTGAAAAAAATTGAATAGAAAATTTTGTGAGAGTTATGTAAAAATTTTATGTTTAAATTAAATTTTCAAAAATCGAAAATGACATTCAGAACATTGTTATATAGAGCACAATATTAATTACATTCAATGAATCTAATTCTTTGAGATACAGGCCAAAATCAAGTTTTAAATGCAACAATTATTTTGCTTAGTTTTTTTATCTTTTCTCAAGTGGAGTCTTCACTTTTTTGTCAAAAATTATCCAATCTTGTAAACGATCTCAAAATAAGGTAGTTCTAAAGGAGCTACACTTTTTAAAAATATATATAAATTCACAGATTAAACGTTAACATGATCAACATTATTAACCGTTACTTGATTTTACATCACTTTATTAAAATTTATTTTAATCAGCAAATTACTATTAATTAGTTGTTATCAATTATTTTAGAATTTTTGTTTCTTTATTTTTTGAAATGGCTAATGATTTTTATTAATGTAGTTATTATAATAGGATTTATTCTAATTTTCAGTTAGTATTATCTTTCATCAGAAGTTTCATTACGTTTCTCAAATAATTATTGGGCTTCTAAATTCATTTTAATCGTTTGATGAACATTGATTTTTAGTATTGATATCTACTTCTGCTTAAGTATTTATTAATTCTTAGATAATCTTGTAGTTAAAACATAATATAGATGTATCTATATTAACTTTTAGATGGCATAATTGTCTTTATACTTTATCATTATTTTATTTAGTTAAATGTTTACCACTAGATATTGATAAGCAGTAGTAGTTATACATTTTTAAAATTATCAGCAGGCGCAGAACATCTTACTATATAATTAATCACTTATGGTGTCCTTCATAGAACATAACTAAGCAGCAATGAAAATAAAGATATATCAAAACTATATTTGCATATAATTTTTGAAGTAGTAACTATATGTATGGTTAAAAATTGGAATAATATGGACTGCACAAATTCTTTTGAAAAAATTGTTGCTCTACCATATTATTAATCTTCTTGTTTTGAAGAAAATCAGAAAGTTTTCTACATAAGTATGGCTGTAACCCTATAAAAATAGTATAATAAATAAATAACTATAGTATAGTGCAGTAATAAAATGACAAATTCTAGAAATCAAGATCCATGGATTATAATTCAGTTGCTCTTCCATGCTCAAACTTTAACCCTTTTGATCATTTTTCCAATTCGTTTTATGCATTGGTAGAATGGCAGATTTTGGAAGTTAAGTCCATGGATTACCGTTTTCAGTGATCAATCTTTTTTATGAATTTTCAGTAATAAAACCATTTGAAGTACAGACAATAAAGGAGGGGGGGGTGGAGAATAATTGATATGTAGATAAAACACACATATATAATAATACATACATTATTATAGAATTTTTTTAAAAATATATATATATTCTACTAACTAATATCCCACAGTTCAATTTCCAGGTGGTGATTAATAGTGTTTCAACAACCACTCCAAGCTCCTGCAAAGAATAAAATTTTAATCGCAAAAATAATAGTTGAAGCTGAGACAAGTGCCCTATTAAGTGGGTAAGTGACTTTTCATCAAATCCTAAGTCATGAAAGGGGATAAGAACCCCAAATCTGCTAAAAGCAAGAATAGAAATCTTTCCGATAATATTTCTAATATGGCCGATATGTACTTGAATAATAGTAATGACAAAATAGACAAAAATTCTGCAAAAGCTGGAAAAAGTTCTCACCAAGTTAGAAATTTACCCAATTCATAATTCCCTAACTCTAATGATAATTACTACAACATCTCTGATTCACAAAGTATCAAACCTCATGAAAAACAAAAGAAATCTGAGGAAAAAAATCCTAGTCTATCGGTAGAAATCAATAAAGTCGTTATAGAAGACAACATTACTAATCCAAAAGTTATTTAAAATGAGACAGAAGCACCTAAATTAATGATTTCTGAAACCTTGAATAAATCTTCTAATTATCACAGCAACTATACTACCACATATAAAAATAATAGCAACATAAATAAACCAAAAACACTTAGTACAATTCGTTTTAAAAAACCGTTTGAGGGCGCTACTAGTGATAACATCGTTATGAAAAATCCTAAAGATGGAAAATTGCTTCCTAGTCAATCTGTGGATTCTAAATACAATAAAATCAAAGAAAGTGCTTCTCCACACCAAGAGCAAAATGAAAATATAGATATAAGTTATAATAGTAAGAATAAAAGTAAAACCTATGCCAATGTCCTTAAAAAAGAAAGTGATAAGCTAAGGGAAAATGGAAACACAATAAATAACAACCAAAACTCCATACTGAATTTTCTGGATATGGAAATTGATAATACATCACAACAAATAAAAGCTCACAATAAAGCAAATAAACAGAGCAAAACTCTCCATATAGTATTGCCACCTGTGCTAAACAGAGTAATCAATGGATCCAGAAGGCTTTATAAATCCCTATCTAATCCTCTCATCCATTCCCCAGACTGTTTCTCTTGGCCTTCATCAGTGAGGAGTTTGGATCTGAGAGCACTGCATCTAGATCTAGATGCAGTGCTCTCAGATCCAAGCTCCTCACTGATGACCACAAAGAAACTATCTGGGATATTATGAGCATAGAAGGATTTTCACAACCTTCTCATCCATTGATTCTGTTCACAGGTGCAACTAGGTTTTGTCTGTTTATCAACAATTAATGTGCTAGTATAGGAAATGTGATCATGTGATGCTTAATAAAGCAAATACAATACAACTTACTGAAGAAGAATATCAAAGAATAATTAATCAATTTAATAACTCAATCCCTGATCTCTTACTAAATTCTTTTACAAACTATATCAATGACAAAACCCTGATTTTGGCCATAACAAATCATAATGGAGGATTATTTAAATTCCCTATTGAGAAATTTTACAACATGATCTTTGAAAATGATATGTGGATGGGAATTAATAAGATCTTTTTCCATCCAAATGATAGATATATAATTACCGAATTTACTTCATGGTCTACTAGAAATTGTTTCAAAAATAACATTAGACTCTTGGATGGGAAGATCATCTGCACAATTGATATAAACAGAGCAATCACACTCAATGGAACCATCAAGAACTGTTTGATGAATTTTGATCAAGCAGAACTGGATAACATGCTTGGGAAATATGGGAAAACAACTGGACTAACATACAGATATGACCATCGAACTAATGGCCGCATTCTGACCAACACTGGTACTTTCACTATCACATTAAAGACAGGGGTACACCCCAATGATATACCCGCAGTGGTCTACTCCAGAGACTCACCGATGGTTCTAACATTCCATGGAATTCCACCATGTTTTTTTTGTTTGGAATGAAATCACCTTATTAAAGACCGCAAAGCTCGCATATGTAATGGATGTGGCTTGAAACGGAATAGGATTCACAAATGCAATAAGAAGGCAAGGAAGTCAACAATGGTCTCAACACTGGACTCTGAAATAGTTGATGAGGACAATCTGGACAACTTGACACAATTAGACTCAAATCATGAAGAACTCAATCAATCTGATCCAACACTGACAATGTTAGAAGAAATCCCGATTCACACTCCCATATATAAAGTGTTGGATCACACACCCTTAAATATGCCAATCAACTCTAATACCACTGAGCCACAACACTTCACTAGTGGGGTGGGACAAACCCAACCTCATAATTGAATTGAGAATGAGACAAACAGACCTGAGAAGATCATTGATGAGAGTGGATCAGACTCTGATGTGACAGTCATTGGTGACCAAAAAGAATGGGTGCATGAAGACCCTAGCCCTATAACAACTCAACAAAATAAGAAAGATATTACCAAAGAAGAACAAGAAAAAAAGGAAATCAAGACAACAAACCAGATCCAGTTCTGATGAAGATATTACATCAAATTCAAATGATAATTCTGAGAAACTAAATAAACAATACCATGATGTATTGAGACAAATCAGTTGAATGATAAGAATAACAAGAGAAGGAAAGGCAATATTCAATCCTCTATCAAGATCTCATCCAGTACCTCTAAGACAGTCAAACAAAGCATGAATCTGGATGACAGTAACAGTCAAGAAGAACTATTACTATATTCTTTCATAGGTCTTAGTGACACTGAAATCTCCCAGTCAGACTGGGCTGCTTCTGAGATGGAGAATCAGTCTGTGCAATATGAAGATACATGGGACTAAGTGCAGTAACGAAGTAGTCTGGGCAGAAATAGATGAATAATGGAATGGCAGATACCAGCCAATGATAATGGCAGGGTCAATCAGGGACAAATCACCTCATACAAATTATATGAAGTTAAATTTCTATGGAGTTAATGTTAGGGGCTTGAACTCAGTTGACAGGGCACTCGCTATTCAAAATTGGATAGTCAGATGACAGCCAAATGTCATATGCATGGCAGAGACCAAATTACATCTAAATTCATGTTGTAATATTGATCAGATTCTCCAAAATCTGGGCTTCTTCAAATACTCAATTTCAATGATACCAGCATGAGGCGTAGCTATTTTAATCAATTACAAGAAAGATCCTCCTACTAGCTTCAAAATTCTGCATCTAGATTCAAATTGCCTAATTGCTAACCTAAAATATAACCACTTTCAAATCAACCTAATCTACCTCTACATTAAAAATAACCACAATCTAATCATGAAAGGAATCACCACCATCAACTCAGTCATGGCCTCAAACCCATTCCCAATCATCCTAATGGGTGATTTCAATGTGACGTATAGTTCTTTCAATAAAAAATATATTCACCTCTTTAATCATATACTGATGAGTGGAGAAGGATTCTTCCCTATAGATGCCTTCTCCTTCTACACTAAAAATGCCAGATCCTTGATTGACCTTGTCTACTATTCCCCAAGTATTCACTTCAAAATCAATGCAAAACTCTGACCAGTGATTTTTTTTTTTGACCACTTGGTCCTAGAGTTATCTCTTGAAACAAACATTGGACATCTGATAGTTGAAGAGAATAACAACACTATTCGAATGTTGCTAAAACAGACCACACCTGAATGGCTCTTTTCCAAGGCCTACATCTACTTTAAAAAATTGATATCCTAAGGCTACCGGTGGAGGAGGCATGGTTCTCCTTCATTGGCATCCTCCAATCCATAATAAATGAGGTTTCCCTTAACAAGAAAGGCTCTAACCACTTATTAGCCGATCTTGATGCTATTGACCAAAGACTAAAAGACCTTCCACTCGATGATCAATTTGTACCTCTTGCCCTTGCCCTGAAATGCCAATACCGGATAAGCACAGATCTCTGGCTGAATATATGTCAATAAAGTGACCAAGAGATTCCTGCCAGATCAACAATGCTGATCCAAGAGTTACTTTTGGTGGGCACTGGGAACAGGTAGCAGGAAACTCATTCCACTGTCATTAACGATAGATAACAACATTCTTGTGAGCCCGGAAATGATCTGTGCAATTAGAGAGCACTTTAGGGCAACACTTCAATTTGATCAGACTGGGAATGTCAATGGACTATTTGGCTTAGATGAGAACCTGACTCATGATATCACTGAGGAAAAGATCCGCATCAAGCTAAAAAGTCTCCCAGAGAGGGTGCACCCAGGAATACACAGCATACCAAAATTCATCCTCCTACATCTAGAGAAATATTCAGTGCCAATAATTAAAGCCATGATAAACCACTTAGCAGAGGGAAGTCGAGAGATTAACAACTTTTAACAACTTGTATCCAATATCTCTCATACCTTTCCTAAAGAAAAAAGATGGAAAACATGACTTGAATAATCTAAGGCCTATCTCAATGATTCCCTTTTAATTATCATCATAGAACAATTAATTAAGGATCAAATTCAAGTGAAAATTTATAAATACATTTCTACCAATCTATATGCAAAAAAGGGGAATCATCAATTAATGCCATTGGCCAAATGAAACTCTTTATTGATGTTATTAGAGCCCAGAAGATGTCGAAACCGATCGCTGTCCAACTCGACATCTCGGCAGCATTCGACTCAGTCAGGCCAGACATTCTGATTGATGTTCTCCGGGAATAAGGGGTTCGTGTGTTTATCTGAGGATGATTGCAAATCTATTAGCCAACAGAATCATCCACATCACAATGAATGGGAAAATTGCACCTGGGTTCGAACCCTCCATCTCTATTCCTCAAGGATCTCCACTTAGTGCACTATATTTTATAGCCTATATCAACCCACTATTGATGGAGATTGAGAGATCACTGCCTGGAGTGTATGTACCTGCCATGGGAAGAGAGATTAAACATCTCAGTTATATGGATGATATAATCATCTGCCTGCCTTCCAAGAAATATATTACTAAACTAGAGCAAATACTAGCATGGTACTCAGACAAATATAAATTCAATAAAAAGAAATCAGCCTCCTGGAGCTTGCTAACTGGCAGAAAAATTGCTTCAAATTTTACAGCTGACCCACAGAAATTCCTCGGCTTTAATTTTTCAAAATCCAATAGTGCTATGAGGAGAGAAATCAAAGAATCCCTATTAACAGAAATTTGCCATACAACTACCTCCCTTTCTAAGATATATGTTTCACTTCATGGTAAGGTAAGACTTTTAAACTCATTGATATTCCCAAAAATTAACTATTTCCTATCTGGTATCTGCCCCTCAAAAAATTTATCAAAAAAATAAACTCGCTATGCATAAAACTATTCTGGGGCCGAAAGGTTGCTGCCATCAGCCTCTGAAAACTTCAAATGCCTAGAAGGTTCAATTGCCTTTCATTACATTGTATCAAAACCATGATATTCCAGAGAGACTATAACCTACTATTCTGGCTTCAAAACAAATATTCAAGTATATCATATCAAGAAACTGTCACACCAACTGATAGACCACCACCCACTAATAAAAGTTGGTGGAATTTGTTATTTGATAATATTTGGAAAGTTATTGATCTGAATGAAAATCCAATTATATCAAAAATTAAATACTGGAATGCATATAAAATAATACATGGGGAAAATAACATAAACAAAGGGTCTCTCGGGATCACCAATCAGCAACTGATTTCAAGATCAAAATTTTGGTTCATTGAGGCAAAATTTCTTAATTAAAATCAACCTGGACTCCCTCCCTACAAACTCATTTTTGGCATACAGGAGAAATTTCAAGAAGATCAATCCTGTGTGCCAGGTATGTGAGAAAGAGAAGGAATCAATTGATCATATTTTTCTTAAATGTCCCATTATGTCCAATTATAGATCGATATCTCATAAATGGTACAGCAATACAAGTGCAAACTACAAATCAATTAAAGATTATATAGGTCATGGTCTATTTACGGACATAAAACTGGCAATTTTAGTGAATTATGCCCTGTGGTGTGTCAGATGTAAAGTCACAATTGAAGGAATGAGAGACCCACATGGGACTAAATTTAAGAATGTTATGGAGAAAATCATGAAAAAGGACCAACTAATTGCTCCAAGCTATATCACAAGAGCAACATGGGAGAAGGTTGGACCTACTTTACTTCAAATAGATATGTAATTGATATCATTTTTGTATTTGTAACATTCAATATAGCTATAGAATAAAAATTTTCTTAAAAAAACAAAAAAAAAACTAATATCCCACAGTTGTGAATTTAATTTTAGAAAGGAAAAAAAACTTAATTAAATTAATTCCTTGCAGTAAAAGACCTAAATACCATTTGTTTTCGGATATCTAAATTTTTAACTTAATTTCTATTCATAAAACTGCCCCTCGACGCCCTCAAACAATTTATATATATTCTCTTGGGTTTATTGCTCAGAGTAGTTTAAAAAATTCGATCAAGAAAATCGTAGAATTGGACCGCGCCGTAATTCACGGTCCTGGAGCTCCAGAGCAAACTAGTATACCACTACGTCAAACTAGCTAGCCATTTATGAATATATATATAGTATATATACGAGCATGCTAGTATAAATTACAAATCATTAAGATATATAGAAATACTCACACTCGGACTCATAAACGGTAAAAGGATATAATTATACGTCAATAAAGAAAACTTTTACAAATAAACTTAATAGAATAAATAATTCCTTACGTATTATTAAGTAGTCTAATTAAAATTGAATTAATAAATACTTTCCCATAAAAAATAATAATGTTTATATTTTTTTTTTAATATTTTAATACATTTTTATTGGTCTTGTTATTTATTAAAACAGGCAAAACTCTCTATACGTATTGGTGATCATATGATGTTTCTTGTTATTTATAAATAATAATAAACTTAAGAATGATTTAAAAACAAATAGTTTATTTTCTATTAATTATTTTCCATCAGTGCTTTTACAATGAATTTTAAACTTAGTACGTACGTAAATCTGTAGGTTGAGTCCAAGATAAGATTCAAAAATCAACGTAATAGGATATTATGATTACATAGTCATGATCGCCATTAGTAACAAAATTTATCCTGTTTCCAGTTTTGATCTCCATTATATTATTTATGATAGCATCTTATATTGAAAACTGCAAGCTGATGTCATATTGTTTAATTAAGAAACAAGTTCTGCATGCGAATACACACTTATCTAGATCACACATATCTATCTAGATAAATGCATATTGCGCATTAAATAAAAATTAATACTTAAGAAAAAATACATAAATTACACCGACTTATTAATAAACAAATTGACATTTATTATTAAATCTATTATTATAATGCAACATCATCATCATAGTTAATCATTTGCTGAAAAGCAGGTTCCATACGTTATTCGCAAGTCTTATCCAAGCCTTTAAGTCATTTACTCTATTTATATAATTCCATAGCTTCATCCTCAAAATTAGCTATCAACTTTTTTTTAACTACAAAAGTATCATCTAATACATCTATCAAAAATGCCTACTGCTAAGTATATAATTAGTCTTTCTCCCTCCCCCCATTTCTAAAATTCTTCAATAAATCTCTTTTTTAATAACACTTTGCAATGTTTTTTATGTTTCTAGCATATTTTTTCCATTCTTCTTTATGTTCACAAATATCTTCTATCTTTCCTAAATCATTGAAATATTTGTGTTCTGTAAAGATTTACTACCAATCCCATCCCTCCCTTATTTAACTAATGTCTCTTTAAAATAGATCACAAAATTACTTTCTAACTTAAACCGTGTTAGCCACTGCAATTTTAAACTTTACTTTCTTTATTGTTGTTTCTATTTTTATTGCCTTTATTTTTATAGTTTTAGTTCCCACATACAACATAGTAAATCCAAAAATCCATTTTACTTCATCTCTTAACATTGTGCAGTCAACTATATTACAACAAACAATACCTTATAAATGCTATGCCATAGATCAAGAATAATCATTAGTTATCTTTCCTATTTATCATTAGCATATGAATATATTCTTATTTATAAAATCAACTCACTAAACAGATCTACATAAAATTAATGCAAATTACATTTTTAAAAATCGTAGAAAAAAAGACAAAATTGACCATAGAAGTTCTTTCAATTTTATAGTCAAATCTTTAAATGCTTCCATATTTATTAGCAGCATTTATACACTTCCATTATTAACTTGATGCAATAATATCATGCTCTCAAAAATAGATTCCAATTCCATATCACTTTACCCTATGCAAATAATAATTCTAATCAAATTCCCAGATGAGTTTTTGGTTATTGGTTTTTATCTATCTATTCAAGCTAATATTTTATACATATTTTGAACACAAAGCCAACTTGTTTGTACAGTTGTATATCGAACCTAAGGAACTAAATATATTTTAGTAATTTCAATCATATATTAACTATAATAATTTTTGACTTTTAAGTAAAAGAATAGTATATACCAAACAAAAAATATTATAATTCTGCTACCTAGCACATGGCGTCTGTTGTTTAAAACACAGTGATAATATAAATTATGATATCAAAAAAAGTTAACTGTAATCTAGAAACATCATAATATTCTTTATTTGGATATCCATCCTTTCTTCAAAGACTCAAAAGTACTACAGTTAATATATAACTAAAGTCATTAAAATATAATTATTAATTTAGATCTAGACTTACATAGCTTTTGTGAAAATGCTGTCCTAATTTCAAAACCGAAACTCTTAAGTCATTAGCTTGACTAGTATAAAAAAAAAAAAAAACTTAAAGAGTGGCTACTGTATTATTATGCTAGTGGCCACTATTGTTATGCTCAGTAAAAAATGCTCCTCCATGCTGAAATATTACAGGTCAAACCTAGTATATAGATTCAGTTGGCTCTGTCGTCTGGTTTCCATTAATTATATTAATGCTCATAAAGATTACTTTAGAATAAAGTGGATTACCAATTTTAGCAATATTAACTGTAAACTAGCAAATAATTCAATGCTTTATTTTGTAAAATTCTGTAAATAGATGTATTGTATAATATTGCTTATTTTTATAATCACTGCGTCTATAAGAATATAAAAAAAATTAACACAAAGTAAGTTTGAGAAATCATCAACCTATCTATATAAGAGTAAATAGGAGATTAATTTAATTTACTTGATAACTGTAATACATACTTGAATGTCTTTACTATCGTATTTTTTATTTGTAATAGATTATGAAGTTGAATATGCTTATTTTTCTAATTACTATGTCTATAGGAATAAAAAAAAATTCAGTACAAAGTAAGTTAAAAAAAATCGTCAATATACCTATACAAGAGTAAATAGAAGATTAATTAATTTACATTATAATTGTAATACATGCTGAACCATATATTTATTATTCTATTTCTTTCTTTGTAATAGATTTATGAAATTAGAGGTGATCCCCAATATATGTATTTTCTGTTGAACTAGCACTCATCAGTTGGTTCAGATTATTATCTCTCACACATATATGTAATTAGTGCTCCATTTCTATTAAGATACCAAATCTTTTGATCATCTCCACCCTCCAATTCTTCAGCCATCCATATTAATTGAAAGTCTGATGATGGAATGCCCAAAACCCTTGTTGTTGCCAATATTGTTGTCATACCCATGTTGAGTTTAAATCACTCTGACCCCTCATATATAGGACCTCAATATATCCACTTAAATTAAAAAAAGAGGGATGGTCAGAATTAAGACTAAATTTATAATATTTGAATACAAGTATAATGTAAACTAAATTTTAAATGTAATTAGAGGAGATTTGAATACAGACTTTAAAGCTACCTTTAACTATTCACTCCATCTGAAAAAGATAAATAATATCCAATATATTATTTTGTGCTAAACTAGCACTCATCAGTTGGTCTATATCATCATCTCTCACACAAATACATAATCAGTGCTTAGTTTTTATTAAGATAGCAAATCTTCAAACATTACTAGACAGACTTTAATCTTTTTCATCATCCAACTCTTCAGACATCCATATTTTTGAAAAGATGATAATGGAGTGCTCAAAGCCCTTGTTAACACCAATATTGTTGTCATACCCAGGTTGACTTTAAGTCAGGGTTAGAGTCAAAATTAATGTGGGTATAACAACAATATTGGCATCAACAAGTGCTTTGAACATTTCATCATCAGACTTGCAATAATACGAATGGATAGCTGAAGAGTTGGAGTGGAGAAGCTCAAAGTTTATATATTAAAATTTGAAGATTTGCTATAAGCACTGATTATATATGTGTGTAGGAGATTATGATTCTGGGCAACTGTTGAGTGCTGTTTCAGCATGAAATATGTATATTGGAGATTTTTTTTTCACATGTATATTGTCATGTATATCAGTTATATAAGATGGAGTGGATATCTGAAGGGAGCTTGAAAGTTCTGTTCAAATCCCCTCTAATTGCATCTAAAGTTCAGTATATTCATTATACTTATATTCAAATATTATAGATTTAAACTAAATTCTGCCCCATTGCTCTTCTGGGTATTTAAATGGACATATTAAGGTCCTATATATAAGGGGTCAGAGTGACTTAAAGTCAACATGGGTATGACAACAATATTATTATCAACAAGGGTTTTGAGCATTCCATCCTCAGATTTCAATAATATGAATGACTGAAGAGTTGGAGAATAGAGAAGATTGAAGCTTGTCTATTAAAGTTTGAGGATTTGCTATTCTAATATAAACTGAGCACTGCTTGTATATGTGTGGGGAAGATGATAATCTGAACCAACTAATAAGTGCTGATTCAGCATGAAATATGTATACTGGAAATCATTTATCTTTTTCACATATATGTCGCCATGTGTATTGCTTATGTAACATGGAGTGGATAGCTGAAGGGTGACATCCAAAAAATTATCAAAGTCATCTAGTTTTAAAATTAGTGAATCTTATTACTTGTAACCATCTAATTGGTCTCTATCAATTGTAATACACCCCCCCCCAATAGACAGTTATTAATTAATAACTTCCATTTATTACAGTTTGTGACTTAATTTACCATAAATTACATAATGAAAGAATAAATCTTGTTTACATATATAAATATATTTATTGATACAGATAGAAATTTGCTCTTCCAGAAAAAAGTAATTTAGTGGAATGCAAATAAGTAGATATTAAGCAAATAATAACATACAAGAATCATCAAAGTTGATGACCAATTATATGTAAGATACATGAAAATTGAGAGAAATAATGATCAATAAACTACACATGCAATTTCAGGAATTCTTTATATAGACAGCTCATAGTCAACTTAAACAATATTAATTTCTAGATTAATTAGAATTCTGGTAAAAGTTCAATAGCCTGAGCTAACAAGGTAAAGATCAAGTCTCTAATTTAAAAAAACAAAATTACAATCATAATACATTGCAGTCCTTAAAAATAAGGTAAGGTATATACACTTACTGGTATTGTGCCCTGGTTTATATTTACACTTTTAATAAACCAGTAAAGAGTCCAAGATTTCTGCAGCATTCCAGAAACTGGAAATATTAACTGTAAAAACTTTGTCATTTAGCTTTGTCACAGTTGGATATCTTTCAGATCATCAAACATCAATTTATTTGCATCAAAATGCAATAAATGTCAGCTATAATATTTGATACCAGTGATTGCAAGAAAGCACCAACAATTAGTGTAAAGAGGTTAATATAATATTATAAATGTCAGCTCTGACAGAAAAGGTATTCATTATGACACAATGTAATTTTCAAGCTATTATCATTTATAAAAGTTGGTGGAGATAAACACATATTATTTATGTTTGATTATTTTATTCAAACAGTTTGAATGAGTAAGGTTTTTTTTTTATCCAAAGATAGGTTCAGTAAATAATTTACTATGACTAAGCTAACAATAAAGTCTTAATCATCACTGTCTTCCATACTTACATAATAGTAATAATAACAAAAAAAAAAGAAATATATCTTCAAATGAAATTATTTTTCAATAAGTAGATTCTACATTTCTACATATCATTGCTTTTTAAAAGCCTTACCCTTGATTTTTTTAAAAATAGATAGCTATTTTTTTTATATCTTCTGCTATTGTTTCTAACATATTCTTTGTCATTTCTCTACTTCTTGTCACACACTTTGTTACTATCTTGACAAATCATGCACATAACAAGTAATGCTTGTAATAAAATAATTGTTATAATTATCTTAAAAATTAAATATGTAAAAACTTTGTGAAGTAATTATTAATAGATCTTCCCATTATAATCATAATATGGGATTCAAAATCAGTGAACCTCCAAAACTCTTTAGGTTACAAGCAAACTTAGATACTCAATAGCTAATCATCCTACCTTGGTCAGTAAATGGGTGTCTAGGGAAAATTAATTAGACAATAAAAATAACAGATTACTCTGTATTTTATCAAATGAATGTCAATATATTGACTGTGAAACAAATGATATAACAGTAATATAATATGTAATTGACCAATAATAAGAAGATTTTATACTTGTATAGGTACTAAAATCATGGTTTTTCTTACCTTTAACAATTATAAGTTAATTAATAATTAGTATGATGAAGCTCTGGTTATATTGATAAAATAAAATAAACTTATTTAAATCTTTTAATGAAATTGAAAGTTGCACTATTCAGAATAATAGAAAAATATACTTTAAAAAGGTAGACAGAAAAACAAAAAGATAATACTAAAAGTTTTAAAATATATTAAACCTCAAAAGTTCTTATTTACAAATAAATATAGGGGATATGAACACAGACTTTTTAAGCACCCTTCATCTATCCACACTATCTCATAACAGTGATACACATGACCACACACATATAGAAAAGATAAATAATCAGCAATATAACATATTTCATGCTGAACCAGAACTCATCAGTTCATCCAGATTATCATCCGTCATGCACATATATAATCAGTGTTCAGTTTATATAAAAATAGAAAATTTTCAAACTGTAATGGGCAGGCTTCAATATACTCCAACCTCCAACTCTTCAACCATCCATACTATTGAAAATCTGATGATGGAAATCCCAAATCCCATGCTGATGTCAATATTATTGTTGTGCCTATGTTGATCTCAAGTCACTCTGACTCCTCATGTATAGGACCTTATCCACTTAAATACATAGAAGAGGGATGGGAAGGATGCAGGCTTAATGTGTAATATTAGAAATACAGGCATTCTTCATATACCTGGAGCTTAATTGTAAATATAGGGGATTTGAACAGTTTAAAAACTGATGAGTGCTGGTTCAGCACAAAATACATATATTGGTGATTATATCTTTTCTACATGTGTGTGGTCATGTACATCAGTGATGAGAGATAGTGTAGATAGATGAAGGGTGCTTGAAAGTCTGTGTTCAAATCCCCTATATTTACAATTAAGCTCCAGATATATGAAGAATGCCTATATTTCAAATATTTACAAATAAATAAAAAATTATTTGCTATATCCATCTTACCAAAGTATTATTCAGATATTAGTAATTACCAAAAGAACATCACTTTAGATACATAGAAATGAAAGAATAATGCTAAATAAATTAATGTACAATTTATTTAATATAAATAACCTTTGCAGCCCAATTTGTTGTGGAGAATGTAGATTTAGTTAGCCAATTATTTGATCAGGTGGGAAGAATATACTTATAACCTGTCTTTGCTTTAAAGACTAATCATGAATAAAATAAAATAAAAAACTCACCAATGTAAACATGTGAAAAAGATGTTCCTACTTTGCATAAGAATGGTGCAGTGAAAATTAAACTGCAGAAATATTGTTCATTAAATGAATAACCTCTAGTTTAATGAATGTGTTGTTTTTTTACAAGATAGCTTTAAAATATAACTTGGCAAATCAAAACCCCAAAAATATATCTGAGAAGTCTCCCCAATATTTGCTCTCTAAAAATCAATAAATTTGTGAGGTAATAATATACTGATGTGTAGCTTACATTATATAAATAATATTATTTAAACTATATAGAATTGTTAAATAAATAATTGAATAATTTGTTGTTCAAAAAATTCTAAAGTTTGAGCACAAATGACAGGACTGGAGCCATGATCCATGAACCTTGACCTCCAGACTCTGCTTTTGCACTAAATAACACAGAGCTATACAATTGACTAATCACATTCATCACTGTTTACATTTTAATCTGCTAAATATTCATTTAATATTATAGTATTACTATTAACTTGTATATAAAATAAAACAATCCAATAAGATATGCATCAAATGGCTTCTCAGAATACATAAAAGAAATCAATTTTCTAGTACTTTTATGACTACACTCAAGCAAAACTATGAAAAAGCAAAAAATATTTTGACCTATTAAATCAAACATTAATATAAGCTCTGAATATGAAAATAAATTTTCTATTGGCCCAATTATAACAGAATTCTCAAAAGTGATTCAGTTTGACAAACAAAGCATTGATATGAAGTTTTTTTAAAAAAAATTCTGGGTACTGTATCATGTTAAACAGATGTTTGTGCCTCCAGATTAATCAAAAAATCTACATTGCAGCTGAAGCATATAGAGTTAATCTGTTTCCTTTATATTAGGTAGTCAATGATTAGCTTATCAAAAATTTAAATTTGTATCCCATATTATTTTACTGATTAATACTATTAGATTTAAATCTGCCCTGGATAACATTAAAGTTTGTTCTTTTTCTTGTAATGCTATTCAGTTTAAAAACATATTTAGGTATATACAATGGTCAGCAGAGTATTTCAAAAGAATAACAATTCATCCATCACTGATAGCAAAATATCATTGCTGATTTCAATTATTATTTTTTATTCCCTTAAATCTTATTATGAATGCATCCTTAAATGAAAAATGAAATGAAGCAACATTGTTTAAACTATTTTTTCTGCAATTTGCAATACTTCTTAGGAAAGAATTTTTAAATATATATAAGTAATTATATAGTTATATGATTTTGCCATGTTTATATATGTCAAATGGTATTTATTTATATTTTTTAAAAAACAGCATCTTCAATTATGAGAATAAAAACTTTAATCAAATTTAAAGCATTTTACTAAAAGATCATTATAACAGTAGCAAACTCTCCATACAGGAGTTCAACCAAGTGCAAGGTTTCATAATCAATGGATACAGAGAGGTTGTATCGCTATCTAGTGTCTACTCATCCAATATCCCCTGACTAGTTTCTATCTTATGGCTTTCATTAGTAAGAAATCTTGGATTTGAGAGCACTGCATCTAGATCTTAGCATTGAATGCAACCCTACAGCAGCCATCTTTTAATATTTGGTTAACCATAAAGGTAGGAGCCCACGATGAAACCTCAATAATATTTTCAAACCAAGCTCATTCACTTGTATAGTCATATAGATCTGAACTCAGTTCAGCATCTATACAATTTGGTGTCCTTGGTTTTTCAAAAACCACAGTCACAATTGTCCTATGGGCAAGATTGGTATAAAACCATCAAAACATCACATAGTCATCATTTTACATGCTTACATGGACTGTTAATAACAGTAGCAAACTCCATGCAGTAGTGACACCAAGTACAAGCCTTCATAATCAATGAATGCAGGAAGGTTTTGTGCATAAAATCCTTATCTAGTGCCTATTCATCCAATATCTAGGTGCAGTGCTCTCTAATCCAAGACTCCTCACTGATAAAAGCCACAAGCTAGAAAGGAACTGGGATATTGAATGAGCATGTACTAGATAGCAATTTTATGCACAAACTTTTTTGCATCCATTGAGTATGAAGGCTTCCATCTGTTTGTACTATTATATGGAGAGTTTGCTACTGTTAATAATTGCCTGAGTAAGCATATGAAATGGTGACCATATATTGTTTTAAAGGTCATTGTAATTTATGAAGTATTTATTATTTTAATGTGAAAAAAAAACTGAATTAAGGTGATGACAAGCAATGGCAAAATGCCATTATCAGTGTTTAGTCTTATTATTTCATCATTATCAAAGTAATAAAGTGTTCATTTCAACTGTAGGTCACACGTTATTCAAACATTGAAATGATAGCTTTGAGTGAGGGATCAATACAGGAATGTTAGGTATTTAACTCTTAATCCTACTGCTTTACTTCTATATTAAATCACAATGAAAGTTGTCTAGTGACTTATGCTTTGCCATATTTATAATATATAATGAGCATGCTAATAGCTCTTAACAGCTTTTTTGAATATCCCTATCCCCAAATCAGTTTCTAGATGCTGATTGTCTTCAGTGAGGCACTAGGACATTCAGACATTATATCTAAAAATAACAGTTAAAGTCTAGCACTTATCTAATAATTAACTATTAAGTAGAAAATCTGAACTTTTCAGACATCTATAAGTCTTCAAATCCAGCTATCCAACTTAAATAGCCCTATTGAAGTGAACTAAGTGCAGATACACCATATATTAAAGCTTTAGCAATATAACATCACCAAATCCCAAGATCAAAACTATAATTGCAAGAAAATCAAATCATACATCACATGCTTAATATAATAAGCTTGTATTAAAAATGTTATATAATAAGCATGGTGATGCATCTGATCTTAGTTCAGTCCCATATGACTATTTAAGTTAGATAGCTGGATTTGAAAATATATAGATGTCTGGAAATTTCAGATTTTCTGCTTAGTAGTTGACTTTTAGATAAATGCTGGGTTTGAGCTGATATTTTTAGATCTAATGTCTGAATCCTAGTGCCTCACTGATGACAGCCAGCAGTTAGAAACTGGTCTGGGGATAACAATGATTGGAAAAGCTTGTTAAGAGCTATTATCATGCTTATTATATAACATTTGTAGTATAACCTTATTAAATTAAATCACATGATATGTCTTGCAATATAACAATGATCGGAAAAGCTTGTTAAGAGCTATTATCATGCTTATTATATAACATTTGTAGTATAACTTTATTAAATTAAATCACATGATATCTCTTGCAATATATATATATATATATAATAAATATATTGTCTGATATAATCTTTAGTGATTTTTTATCTAAAAAAATCATTGCACAAAAAGTTTATTAGTACATACATTCTTTGATTTCTTGCTCAAAATCAACATTAAGGTATTTCTAATAATTCATATATAGGTGGTTTATGTCCACTAAGCTATAAAAAAAAATTAATCCCCATTTTCTCCATGAACATGGAAGCCTTGCAAGCTCATTATTTTAACAATATACAGGAAAGCAGATCTTGCTACTCAGACTCTCCTCACAAACTTCATAAAAGATCCCACCACCTAACATAAGAGTGACCATCTTTATATGCCTTACTAGGCACAATGTGCATCTTTATCTATATGCACAAACCAAACATTACCTAAACAAATAATAAACTGAAAGTGAGACTCAGAGTTAAGATTATCATCAGAAAATATATATGTGATTACATGGGCACCCAGATGATATAAGAAAATACAAAAAAACCCAATGACTAGTCAAAACATAAATTGACAATCAAGAAAGCTGATTAACAGAAAAATATATAAATATTTTTTTTAAAAATCACATAAACTAAGTAGTTTTGTATAATGCATGAAATGGACTCGATATAATGTGACTAGTCACGACAATAAAATCAACAATGTTATCACAGTTAGACCCTCAGAAACTTTGCATTTAATGTTTTACATATTTTCAATTAAACACATTATATTACTTCTGTAAATAGTCTTTTAATGTAATATATACATATATTGTGATTGTTCCATAGTACTCTTGTTCTTTGTTGTTGCTTTTTTAATATCGTTGCATTTACAGTTAATACATAAATAAAGAATTCCTTTAACTAAAATATGTTATTAATTTAAAAAGAATCATTTAGTGTATAAGTTTAATCTTAAAAGGTAAACAACTACTTAAACTGGCAAATATTATTCAATTAAATATGGTGAGATCGTAACTTTATGAAATACCTATCGCCGTTTATGAATGCTTTTCTTTTTATAAAAGCAAATAATTATATATGAGGCTTTGCCCTTAGCCATAATTAAAATTTGAAAAAAAATCTGTACTTGCACATAATCGCTCAATAAAATGATTAATAAATCTAATGAAAAATTCCGAACTTTTTGAAGTTTTTTGCTCAATGTATTGCCAATTAATTCAAAGATGTCTCAATATTTAGAGATATGTCATAAATTTTAATAAAGATCTATATATATCATTAAGATGCTAAATATATTCCTTTAATCAAAAAATAATATTTTTTATTTCCAACTATATATTCAAGCAAACAAAAAGATAGATGGAATTCATAATTGTTAAATCATTTCAAATTCACTAATGAATTTCACAGTGGAAAACTAAATTTATTTCAACTATTTTAAATATTTCGTAAAGAGACTGTATTTTTTTAATATTATGAAAATGTCTCATTTACCATTTCCAATTTAATTTTTTTTTATTACCATTGAAAACAATTTTTAAATGGTACGGTATTTACCTTGATTTATGGCAGAAAATAAAATGTTTTCCTAGATTCAGGAAATCCCTTTACGACAAAGTAACTTCTCACGATTCCTGACAAATATATATATATTAAGAAAAGCAAGAATTAAATGCAATTACTTACTGCGTTTCGGACGCACAGCCTTCGTTACTTTTAAAATAGTAATCTGGAAACACAAATAAACAGTCAGGTATCTCCATTGTGAAGCCATATTCATAGTTTAAATATTATTTTCTTTATTTTTATATATCCCAATATAAATTCATAAGGAAAAAAAATCTACTGAAATTCGCTGAATCATTTTTTTAAGTAATTCTTTTAACTATTTTTTTTTTTTTTTTAATCTACTTTATTTTCTCAAAATGTAAATTTCTTATTAAAACGGTATAGCAACAACTCCGATGGGCTATTGTAAAAAAAATTAAGTCGATTTTAGTAATAACTTTCAAATCCAAACATTTGAGAGATGCTGATAAATAGCTCCAAATGTTCCGAACGCCACCATTCCTGTAGTTAAAATCATTTTTACATATTCGTGTTTCAGGTATATAAAAAAAAAATTCCAAGTTCTTAACAAATTCACCAATCCCAGTAGTTCTACATTTCCACAATCCCGGCATGCTTGGCGGCTAACTTAGAAAGGAGAACTTAAGTGGACACGACTGACCAACGCGATCCTACCAATTGAACGTAGTTTTTACTTTTTTCTTAATCGACAAGTTATATATCTTGATATAAGTCAGGCGCAGCCAACTAACCTCGTCTACTAGGTGTGTTTCCTTATCAACTACTATGATCAGAGTAATCGCTTTACAGTTAATTCATCAAGTAAATGTCAAGATTAAATGTTCCACCCGCGTTCTATTGCACATTCAGTTCCCTGAATTAATTTACTTCTTTTTAAAAAGAAATTATTATATAGATAAATTATCGTATCCAATGTTAATTTCACTGTATTAGTGAATTAAGTATCCATGTTTGAAAAAAAAACTAATATTTTTAATACAATTATTAAAACAAAATATTTAATTTAAAGCTATTTTAATTGCTATTCTTATATTTTGGGAATAGTAAGTAACGCGAAACAAGGTACTTTGACTTACATCAGAGCAGTTTTAATCGTCTCCGAATGGAGATTACTTTCGATTTATTTTTTTAATGACTTACTATATGCATCTATTTATGAATAATTTTATATAAGATTAAAAAAAATTATTATTAAACAAAATCTATAATAAATAATTTTTAATAATAGAAAGATATTTTTTATACAAAAAAAAAAAAACTCTGGTATTACAAAATTAAGCATAAATTCTGTGCTCTATGCATTCTTAAGAATATATGTTTTGTTTAATTTATGCTAGTTTGATCAATAAATGATAATTATGAAAGTTGTGCTTATAAAATTTGAACGATTTTAAAATAGCTGCTCTAAACAACGAGATATACTTCCAGCAAATTGTTCGAAAAACCGAAAATAGTCTAACACATATACTTATACCCATACGTCAACACAGCCGTTATACAAATGAAAATTGTTTTTTTCTAAATAGTGATAACACTATGACACGATACCAAATGTATGTGTGGCTTTCTTTATAAGAAATGATTTAAGTGTTTAGTCAATAAAATAGGATACTATAGCCAAGGATCATCTTTTTTTTTTTTTTTCAAAATGGGTTTATTGATCAAACGATGCAATTACATGGATAAAACAGGAGAGAAAACATAAAAATATATACTATAAGCAAAATTACTCAGCTTAAACATTCAATATGTATGAAACAATAGTAAATATTAACAATTAGTTGGTCAAATGATCCAAGTATATAGATAAAACAGGAGAGAAAACATAAAAATACATACTATAAGCAAAATTGCTCAGCTTTAAACATTCAAAATCATTATTTTTTTTTGATACATCATTAAATCAACGGGAAAAGGCAACATTCAGATGACTCAATAGTCAATATGAACAATTAGTTAATTAAACCTGTCAATGTCAAGCATTTCCCATGTTGTCTTGTATATTAATAGTGGGGCTAGTCTACTATCCCTTTCCTTTATTGTTTTGATATTCTTGACAAATATTTGCAGCGCATCGATGTTATTAGAATCAAACAGGAATGCACATCTCGTTAACCAAATACAGTACTAAACAGCAAGAATGTCGCACTCCTTATCTCTGCAAATATTTCAGCTTTAGAGATATTTTGCCATTGCTAATTCTCTCATTGACACATTAACGTATAAACTTTATTGAAAGTATTAACTGTTTAATAAGAATTTGCATCATTTACTAATAAATTAACATTTGTTCAGCTCTCTATATATTTATAAAAAGATTGCTATTTAAATATGTTAGTTGTAGAAGCTTCAATCTTAAATCAGCTGGTAGTAAAAAATAAAGGAAGGTCAGTTCACTCTGATGCTATCAATATCAGGCCCTAACTTTCATTTGGTTAACTTTATCCAAATATTTTATTAAAAAATGAATAAAATGGGTGTTTAACCAGAGAAAATCTTAATATTAAATTTAAATCTAGTGATAATTTAAATAATTCTTTAAAATATAAAATTCAATTTTCTGCACTCATGTATGATTGAGATGTGGTGGAATTGATTCAGATGCATTAAAACAAAGTAAAAAGGGGAAGGGGGGGTAAAACAGGGGTATGGAGATTTAGGTGTTTGATGTCTGTAACTCACTTGATGAGCAAGGATATTTTGCAAAATGCATGCATACTGAGAGAGATTGATCTGAGTTTCTGTAATGGCGAACATTTATGACATGATGGAATTAAGATAAGGGATGCACTGATAAAAAATTTAAAAAACTTAAGAATATCCAATATTTTTATATAAACAAACACTATATGAAACTTTTAAGATGTAGAAACATATATAAAAATAATAAAGTTTATAAATATATTTATTATAAAAATAAAAAAAAGTTATAAATCTCAATCATTTATTTTAATAACATTAGTTAATTTTGATTTAAATTTGTCAAAAATATATTTCAAATATCTTGCCAAGCATTCAATTGAGATTTTTTAAAACAAAAAATAGCGTCATATTGTTTACATATACACAATTATTTTATTTATTTTACAAATTTTTTCGATAACGTTTTTTATTTTTATTATTCTACATTTCCACAATAAACTTTAATTTTTGACTTTTTTCCCACCATAACTACTAACTTGAAGACATTATAAATTATCTTCAGCAATTTTTATTGATTCTATTATAATGTTTTTAGAAAATATCTGTAAGTTTGTAAACAACTATCAAATAGCTATATAAAAATCTCTGATGAATCATTTTCTCCCCACTCTTTTCTAGATGCAAATTAGAATCTGTATTGAGTTGGGAATGCACTCTACTGAGTCACAAGCTTATGGGCCAAATATATAATTATTGTTGTTAAGTAATTGAAAACACGCTATGCATACCTTGCTAATTATATAATTTAAAGTTTTTTTTCTAAATAAGGTTGTACATATATTTTCTATTACATTTTGGAGATAAAGTTCATTGAATTCTTAATAATATTAGTACACTATATTTTATATCTTAAACAACTATGCTTAGCTAGCTTTTGACTAATACAAACTATGTCTATGATTTGTAATAGTCGAATGCTAGCAAAGCCTAATTGTTTAAAATTACTTTTTGTTAAAGCTTTTCTCTGTATTTGTGCATATATGCATTTACATCAATCGGGATAAAACTCTCTAATATGGTTATATTTTATGCTTCATTTTTATTTTAATTCATCTTTATTTATTTCAAAGATTTTTATACTAGTGCCCAACCACTATTCACTCACATGAAATAATAAAAAATAGTAATACCTGCATTAAGTAATAACCAGGTATAATTAATCATTTAGCATTTAGTTTTTTTATCACTTAAGTGTTAAATAGTTAATCATGAGATCTTACTATAGTTTTAACAGTCACACGATCCAAACATTACCACACATGCAAAATACAAGAATTACCTTGCCAAAAAACTGTCAGCAAATATGACTTGAAAATCATACTATTGAGAAGAGACTATATATTCAAAAATACATAATGTGATTTATCAAATGCAGAAAAAAAAATCCATCTGTAATAATCATTATATGTACATAGACTATGGCACACTAATAAGCCTGTATAAACATACTAGATAAAACATCCTATCCCCATTGCCTATTAAAAAAGCATCAATATTGAATAATTCTGCCTCATAATATTTCTATAGATAGCATTCCTAGACCAGAAAATTCTCTGTATGATTACAAACAATACCATTTTCCCTTTCATGTGTTTCATGTTACAAAGTTCAGTGTAGGAGATAGTTACTTTCGTTTCAGTTACAGATATTTTTTTTAAAAAAGTTATGATTAATTATTAATAAAATACATTGTAACTTAAAGCTTAAAAATGCTTATTAAGTAATTAATTATTAAGTTCAAACTAAAAAAAAAAAGATTTCATTCTCATTTGATGAAATATTCATTACCTAGCTAAGAATATTGGTAAATGCAACCTCATAAGCATTCTAAAATAAGTATAAACATTGTTAGAAAGGTGTGATATGTATTAAAGAATTTATATCAAGATGGGTTTTTTTTTAACTTCAAGAAATTAAAATAAATGTGAAAATGTCATCTTCTTGGTTACCAAATTTATACTATGCTAATGATGTGTGCAAATGCAGGTTTACAACATATTCTTAATATTCTAAATACAACTTACAAAATTTTTAATTGCTTTATATGATTTGGTATAATGGCAGAATAGTCCATATAATGCAATACAGTGATATCACTTTCTGTGGTCAAACTTCTTATGAACTCTTAGGTAAAAAATCATTTGATTATTTTTTAAGACTTTAGTTATAATTAATGTTCAAAATACATGAATTCTTTATCATCTATTGACATAAAAGACATTCAGTAAATTTTAGCTAGAATAATTATCAGCTTTAAGGAGAGAATCATTAAAATATGTTTGTGCAATATAGGCACCAATGTACTGCTACATTTAACAGATTTTTCAGTATAGAGTATTTCATCATAGTGTTATAATGATTTCAAATAAATTAGTTGTATATAGGATTGTTATTTTATTAAATTTATTTTTAAAAATGGCACATACACTTCTTATCATTATAACATAAAAGCATTGGAACAATTTTACTTAGTAATGTACTATAAGATTATGAAAATAAAATTGAAAAATTATAAGATCAATCCAATGTGTTATTCAATGTGATGCTATGACTGAATTATTATTATAAAAGCGTATCTTCATTACATGGTTATATAAAATTAATGAATAGTTAATAATTTCACAAAAGTAATAGTAACAAATGACTTGATTTTTTAGCTTTCATGGTGCATAATAAAACAAAAGCAGATATTTACTTTAGTGCTATCTATAGTAAGCTTGAATAATCACTGCATTTAAATCCCCATTTTCAACTATTTTCTGAATTTTATCTTTATAAATGATACGAGATTAATGTTACTATAGATGACCCCAGAACTAAGAGCTGCTCTAGTTTTATTCAAAAAAGAATTTTATAGCAAACTTGATTATAGCTTGTGTGAGAGATATTAATACCCATTTATCTCAAAGTCATCCTAAAAAGATGAATATTTTTAGCTTTCATTAGACAAATGTAGCTATTAAGATGATATGAAATGCCAATAAAATACTAGGCAAAAAATTAATTAAGAAAATTTATTATAAAGTAAATTTATCCAAAGATTAATATCAGAGTCTCGCAGTAAAATGCTTTAATTTAGCATTAGACTTTGTTTTATTAATAGCTGTGAAATTCTAAGTTATATATGTATTGTAACAGAAATACATGTGGTGAGTTAAGTAAAATTTTACTCAAGATTGGAAAACCACTTTTAAATAATTGTCAATAAGTGACTGGTATCTCCAATTATGATTTGGATTGATAATCTGATTATTATCTAAAAATATGATCACCTGCTTTATAGAAAAATAGTGTTAACTGATAGTATCAAGAAGGTAACCTGTGAAAACTAACACATATTGTCTCAATACAATATCCCAGTATAATTCAGTATGTAGAATATAAAACCACAGTAATCACAAGATTTTAGAATATAGAAACTAAAAAAAAATTATAAAAATAATATTTAATTAACTAACAAAATAATAACAAAATTGATATATAATTTGGCTTTTACAATTTCAATTATATTAAATAATAATGAATATTATATAATACTAACCAGAAGGTTGAAATAAATGTATTAGTAATAAAGAAAATATTCTAAATTCCAGACTAACAATCTTCTGTCAGTTCCATACCAAATTTTTACCAAGTTAAACAATTCATTTACAATAAACTTTGGGTTCTAACCAATCAAAAAAACAAAATAAGTTTAAAAGTGGTTACAGCACAATGGATGACATTCATGTATTGACAGAAATTATAAAAAGATCAGTGAATATGAGTTGTCAATATGCTTTGGATTTGTAGATTATGAAAAGACATTTGATTCTATAAGCAATTCTATAGTTATTAAAGTATTGGATCATCAAAGTATAAATCTGGATTATTATCATATTCTGGAGACTATTTATCAGACTGCAAATGGCAGTTATTAGATTATATGGTAATTTATTCTGAAGATTAGCATTGAGATAGATAATAAGACTGCACAACAAAATTCCATATTTTCAAAACTTTTTATAATATTTTTACAAAAGTATTTTGTGAATTAAAATTGGCAGCAAAGAAAATAAATGGAAATTATTTATGTCATCTACATTTTGGTGACAATAGGTTGTCTTTGAAAATAATGCTGCAGAACTTCAGAAAATATTGCAAGAGTTATCAAATAAAAGTAAGAAAATAGGACTAATAATAAATGTTAAAAAAAGACTAAAGTAATGTTCAATGGGTTTTTTTTTTTAAAGAAGAAAATAAAGATCGATAATTGTGAATTAGAAGTAAATAAGTACAAATATCTTGGTCAGATTATTAATATAGATAGCTTCATAATGAATGAAATCGATCATGGAATTAAATTTGGATTCAGTGCTTTTGGTAGAAATAATAGTAAAAGAAACTACATTTATACACTTGAGAAGAAAGTTTTTTAAAAATGTGTCTTACCAATTTTTATTCATGCATCTAGACTTGGACACTTAAATAGAAAAGCAATTTAGAGACTTCAGACCACCAATGAAATATGGACAGATGTATGGTAGAAATAATAAAAAATATCAAAAACATAGGTGAGCACAGGTCTTATTGATATTATTGAAAAATTAAGAGTCTGAAATATTGTAGTGAAAATATTGCTAGAAAAGATAATAGATGGACAGTTGATATTTTAAATTGGATCCCAAGAAATTGTACTGACTTAGAAAGAAATCACAAATGAGAGGATGGGTGAACAATACAAACTTTCTAAAAAAGTTTTATGGTGAACTTGAACTTAATTTTCATGGGAGAGGTAAACCCTGTTCAGATTACATGGATTATTTCAAGGTCATTTTAAAGAGATACAACATTAATTGTTTTCAAAAACACGCAAAACTCTCTATATATTTTGGCACTCAGTGCAAGCCAGAGTAATCAATGGATGCCAGAAGGCTTGTGCATAAAATCCCCATCTAGTGCCTACTCATCCAATATTCCCAGACTAGTTTCTGGCTGGTGGCCTTCGTCAGTGAGGAGCCTTGGATCTGAGAGCACTGCACCTAGATCTTAAGATCTAATGCAACCCTCAAGAAGCCACTTTTTATCTCTACTTAACTACAAAACTATGAGACTTAAATTGAAAACACCATAATATTTTCAATCCAAGCTCATCAACTTATATAATCATATAGTCTGAACTCAGTTCAGTACCTATACATTTTGGTGTCTTTGGTTCTTTAATAACCATAGTCACCACTATCCTATTAGGCATGGTTGGTTTTAAGCCAATAAACATCACATGATCACCATTTCTTGTGCTTGCTCTTAACTGTTATTAAAACAGGCAAAACTCTCTATACGTATTGCTACTCAGTGCAAGCCAGAGTAATCAATGGATGACAGAAGGCTTGTGCATAAAATCCCCATCTCATCATGTGATCATGTGATATTTATTTGATTAATTGTTTTCATTGGAAAAAATAAAATACATTGGAAAGTTACAATGAGATATGGTGTTGAATATTTTAGAAAAAGATTATTTTCTGCAAAAAAAAAAAAGTTCAAAGACAGCACTACACAATATAAATAAATAGAAAAATGAACTGGAATGATCTATATGTGGACATATTTGTAAAGTGACAATTTGGTTTGTATAATCAAAACAAACTTATATCTAGAAAAGTTTTTTATTTATTTATGATTCTTTTTTTAATTGCAAATGGCCATATTTGCATATGAATAGCTACTGATGTATATTATTATGAAATAATTCTGATTTTGGGATCTTCTAAAAAAAATTGAGGACTTACTAGTATCTATATTCTTATTGATAAAAATATTAGCCACATGGCAATATATTATAACTGCACAAATATATGCATATGTTATTGATATTAAATGTAATCAAAGGTTCTTCAGTATCATATTCATTGTTGTTATTTTTGGTTTTCTTCTTTTACTTTCAATCTTTCCAAAAAATATACACTTTTTTGTATTCATTTTTGAAGATAGCTTAAAAGGATCTGAAAAGATTCTAAACAGATCATAGATTCACTAAAGGCTTTATTAAGTCTTTCAATTCTTCCATAGTAGCCACAGTTTTGGAAATCATTACCTATGTGATATGATTTTGTCTATATCAACATATATCAGTGGCTATTAAATTCTATTGATAAAATAAATAAGTATAATGGCCATGGATTATTCTAAATCAACTGATACTCCAATTGCATCTAGGAATGTCAAATTAAGCTGGCTTTATTATTGGATTTGGATTCCATTTTTATACCATAATTCTTCTATTATCTGGAGAAAAAAAATTGTTTGAAATCAATTCCATTTTTATACCACAATTCTTTCATTATACACTTGCTAAATGTACAAATAGGGAATATTGATTTCAGATTCTTAGGCAATGAAACTATATCTTGAGTTATATCTGATTTGCTTAATAACTTTTTATATATTTTTCTTGATGCAACTTTTTTATATATTTGGTTGAGAAATAAGTGAAAAAATAGAAAGATATTATAAAGAAATGGATTCAACAGAATGGGTTAGTGCTAAAAAAGATGACCATAAAATACTTGACCCACAGATCTAAGTAATGCCAAACTTTCAAGGTTATTCTTAAAAATTAATTTTGATATAACTTTAGATAAATAAAAAAAATAAGTTAGATTATAATCCAAGATTACTTTTAAATAATATGGGATATGATTATATTTCAGTCTGCTATATATTGAGATTATGATTTGCTCCCATGTTGATTAAAAAAAACTAGCATACTGTCTTTAGTGGATTATGAATGAAGATTTCAGTCTTTGAAAAAAAAATCATATTTTTTTACATCCCTATTGAAAAGCTTTTCGATTTTGGAAAAAGATTTATTTGAGAAATCAAAGCAATATTATCAGCATAAATGAATTTCCTGCATCGCTGATGAATACATTAAATAAAGAAAGTTAGAGAAATAAACATTATGGAAAACAATTTTGTAAAATTTAATACTTGTTATAATTATCATTTAGTATTGTTTTAATTTTTCTATAGGAGAATATTGTCAACTAAATCCATGGTTTTTCTACATTTTAGAATTTTGGAAACTTTAAGAAATCTATTTTTTTCAAGCAGAATTGTAAGCCGAGATGAGATCAATAAAAGTAGTACTAATTTTTAATTTACTTTTAAAGACTTTTTAATATGAGTGGTTAAAGACAAAACTTGTAGTTCTTCCTGGCAATATAACCGAGTCGGCTCAACAATTGGCGAAATTCTTGCTAGCACGATTCTTTCAAAAAGCTTATAGAAAACACATAACAATGATATTTGATAAATTGTTTTAATCACAGCTTTATTGTTTTTAAAATTTGATTTAGTTTTGTTTTTATGCTAAATTTTGGGAATCCTTTATATATGAATAATGTTATTGAATAGTTTTTGCAATCATACTTTGGTTATAAACCCTAAAAATTTTAAAAACTATGGAAATATTAAATCAGCTTGTTAAAAACTATACAATGATAGAGCATAATATTTACTACATTTTAGAGTATATAGTTTATAGAAAAAAGAATCAATCAATAAAAGCTCCAAACTGTGCACTACAAATGCTACCATATTGTCATCAAGGACTTTAAAATTCTTCACAATCTTCCATTTTCTTTATCATTGTCTTGTTTATATTTACTCATAAGAACACTTTTTACTTAGATTTTATTATTTTAATGAGTTGATTTATTATTTTTGTTTATAATTGTGGCTGTTGTTGTCTTCCTTAAGTTCGGCATTCTTTATTGTATATTTTTTTATGATGACATTTATGTCATATATGTGTTTAGATTTAAAAAACAACAAGAAGAATGAAGAAGGATTTCTGAGATTTTGGCAACATCAAGAAATAAAAATTATATTTGTTTATATTAAACTTACTATTAAAATTTTTAATTATATAATATTCCTAAAAAATTACATCTCTGCCCTGTGTAGTTTTAGCATAGTCATAAAGTGGCAGATTCTGGAATTCAAACTCAAGATCTCTCATTTCTAGTGTTAAAACATTTTGTGAATCCTTGAGCAATAATGTATATGGATATTTTATATCCTGCATAGTTTAGTCTAGTGATAAAATGGTTTACCCTATCTTTTTTACTTACGTGGTGCTTGAATTTTTCCAGTACTTCTGAGCAATAAAATCAGTTTTAGTTTTTGTCATACTAAAAAGAAAATAAGTCATTTTAAATATTGATGACATATAATTTTGAATAAAGTCCCTCTTTTTAATTAAAATAAAAAATATAAAACAACCATTAGACTATCAGACTAGATAGATTATCAAATATGTTGATTAATTATTTTGTAAATAAATTCATCTATGTAAAAGGTTTGAAGAAACACCCAGTGTTTTTCAGATTAAATATGTTTTTCAGTAAATTAATAAAAGGCACAAATTAAATTATTATAGAAGAGTTACATATTACAGTCAGATGAGTGTGAAAGCTAGAGTTAGAAGAGTTAAAATTTTATAATATTACAACTAAATTAAGAGATCTTATACTCTAAGATTGTAATTAAATCAATGCTATGCAAAACTAAAGAAAACTGAAAGACTGAAAATGATTAGTCAATGCATGGAAATAGCTTCCTCGTCATAATGCCTTTTCCTAAAAAAAATCTGCATTATAGAAAAAAACCATTAAAGTTTCATTAGACCAAACCGTGGACTACCAATTAATTGCATTTAAAAATTATTGAATTTATGCTTGCAAATTATAAAGTCAAATTAGAATTGAACACTAAGAATAAATAGTCATTTAAAATAAATATCTACATTAACTTAATAAAAAGGGTATTTTTTAATTTATTCAGGTAAATCTGTTATTATAATATTTACAGCTATAATAAAGTTTTATTTAAATTATTTAATTTTTAATAATTATATTCAAAATTTTAAGATGTTACTGTTATACATCTGTGTACACTGATTACAAGCATACAATCAATTTATATGCAGTTGCAGTCAAAATCAATGATAAGTTCTGAGAATATTAAATTATTTTATAACTTTTACTTGCAAAGATTTAATACCATATAAATATAAAGGATAGGGGATTCCACATTTGTATTTCAATTGAATCAATTAAAAGAAATCATTTTTATCTTTCAGTTTTTATAAAAGAAAAGCGTAAAATGAGGAAAAAATATTGTTTAAAGTATTATGTAAACCTTATTTGATAGATTTATTATTTTAATTAAAAATAAAAAATTTTGCTTGTATATTTATCTACTAAATAACTATACTTTATGAATTAAAATTAAAATCAAGAATTATTATTAATATCTATATTATAATGAGTGTTTATAATTACTCATTATAGATATATGTATAAAAAGACAAATAAGTAGAGAATTGGTAGGCATAAAATATTCTTTACATTAATCAAAGAGAAATGGATATTCTGTTGAGGATTCAAGAAATGGTTTCTATTTTTAAAGTATTGCTTCATTAATTATATTATGGGTGCAAAGGAAGCATTTACTATACAGATATTTGTCATCCACTCATGGCAATCTAGATGTATAGCTGACATATTCCCCTTTTTCTGCGTATTGTGATTATTTAAATCAGTATTGTTATTCATATTTTGGTTGATAATGATTATAATCATTGGTATCATCATTAGTGTGTACATCATTTAATTATATTTATCATATTATCATTAATTTCAGTTACATTTAAATGATGCACCTTTGTGTGGCTATATATGTTTCGGACTACATATTTCTGGTGTGGTGCATATAAATGCCTGCCAACTATAGAGCCTGGCTTAATCCTATTATCTATAACCTCATCATCATTATAATACATTTTCATAAATGGTATCCAATATGGGATTACATATATATGTTTATTTACTGATATTAAGTTTTTGTTACATATAAATGGATCCAAACTATGGATCCTGAATGGATGTTTCTATGATTGTCTTTTTCTCATCAACAATTTTTTTCCATTAATAATATATAAATTGAATGAATAGCCTTTTTGAATATATTTGCCAAGGCAGTTTACATAACTATATCCTATTATAATAGTAACTTCTATTCCCATATAGAGATATGTTCAAAAATAAGAGCTGGAACAAAAATCTGGTTTATCACTTTCAAATGGAGTGTCATTTTTTAAGTGCCAATATACATATTATAATCTAAATAATAAAATCAAATATAATATCCAATGAATTTATAGAAAACCATTATCTCAAATACAGAATTGCTTTTGATGAAACCAACTACATATATTCACACACACACACAAAAAAAAGTCTTAAATAATAGAATATATTAAATAACATATTTTTTGGATTTCTTCTGGATATTGTCTGATCTTTACAATTATCCAGTATATGTCAACAGTGGTATTTCTTGTTCTTTAATCTTTCCTTAATTAAACCAACTTCTTCTATTTAAAGTTCTCATTCATGTAAGGCTTTTATTTGTACTACATTACTTTTTATATAATGTAATTTGCATATTGTGCTAGAGAGTTGTATGTTGTCTAAATTTCTTTCTTTGCTTTAATTAGTAGGCAATTGAGTAGGTTTCATATTTCAGATTGTCATTTTTATTGATTCTTCCCTAATTTCCTGCAAAATGTATTATAAAGTGCCAGAAATTCCTTAGCATTAGTCCTAAGAGCAAGTTGAAATTCATCTTTCATTAAAAAGACTTCTGGGTGTAGCTAGTTTGATCAAAACCAGTCTTTTTACTGTACTTTAGATAAAAGATTTTCTCTATATTTTTTGAAATGCTATTTGACTTTATTACTTACAGTATGTACATTGGCATTTAAAAAAAAAATCACTTATGGATAAGGATGAAACTTCCCTTTAAATTAGTGAATCTTCAAAAGTAAAGACATATTCTTGTTTTACCAATGTCCTTGCAAACATTGTTATAATATTATTCCCTATTTTTTCTGGATATTATTTGACATTGTTGATTCATTTTTCTCAAAACCCCTTTTAATATTAATTTTCTTTTCTGTCTTTCTCTCCCCTCCCTCTCTTTTGGAATCATCTTTGCATTATCTGATAAGCATTTTGATTTTTCTAGCCAAGTCATTCACTGTTGAGCCTTTCTAAGCTTTACTTTTAATTATTTATTTATCAATTACATCATACTCTCACATTAATTTCTGTCATTGTTTTTAATAGCAATAGGTTCTCTAGTTTTATATTTTTAGGGCAGAATAAGATTTTCACTCAATGATGTTTGTTCACAAATAGTTTTTGACTTTTTTCTAATCTCTGATCCATGCATATTTTTTATTATAATTGAACTTGTTATTTTTTTGGTGAGAAGATAATAAAATAGTCTTTACTCCAATGGCCCTTTATAAAAAATATCATCAGACTGGCCAGTTACAAAGTGTCACCTAAATCAGAATTTGAGAAATGGGTGGAAATACAAATTTAAAAAGCAGAATAAGTTAAATAAATATATAAAAACAGTATGTCATAAAAATTATTCATCATATTAGAGGTAATATATATTCTGTTTTATCACTAACTTTTTATTTTAACTGTTTCAGACTCCCATTAGAAGTACTAATGCATTCTATCAATGAATAGTCAGACAGTTTTAAACATAAACATGAATACTTTCAATTAACTAACTTAAATTAATAAGAGCAATATATAAATCATACCTTTCTTAAGTTAACATCTCTAATATTTGTTGAGCTACTAATCGATAACTATAATACTTCTTGATTCTATAAAAACCATGTTGAGTCTCTGGTAACCAATCATCTATGACTAATAGCAATCTATTCAATACATTTCTTGAAAATATTTTTGCTATAGTTAATAGCAATGTTATTCTATGATAATTACTCTAGTTTTTTCTATAATCTTTACATTTGTTAATTTGAATAGTAAAATTATTGTTAAAATCAGATAGAATAAATTCACTGATCACATATTTTTTATAATAAAATCCAATATTATTGATAGATAACATATTACGATTGTGTTTTAAAACTTCATCAGATATTTTATGACTCTATAGTAGATTACAGAGAGCAACTTTTAGTTCTTTAAGCTGGATATCTCAAGCCTAATCCTAATAAATAAAATAAATATAACACTAAAAGAATTTATCTCAATTTTTTGTAATATTATTCTCAAATGGGGATCAAATTATTTGCTCTATTTATACAAAATATCATAATTATCATATAAAAAGACATCATCTTCTGATTTAAAAAGATTATTACTTTCAGTGCATCAAAAAAAGATTTAAAGTGATCATATTTTTTGACTGTAGTTATTTTAGATCAGTGGTTCTCAACCTGTGGGTCGTGACCCCTTTGAGGGTCAAACAATCCTTTCACAGAGGTTACTAAGACCATTGGAAAACACATTTTTGATTTATAACAGTAGAAAATTAAAGGAATTCACAGCATTAGGAAGGTTGAGAGCCACTGTTTTAGATCATCAAGCAACTAAATGTATGCATTAATTGTCTTTAAAATCATTTTTTTATTCAAAATGGTGGATGTTTATTCTTGATCAAGATGTTAAGAATACAATAAACGTCAGAGAACTATTCTTTTTAATGAATATGAGAACAAATATTCTTGTATCTATAATATACATATTAAAAAACTCCATGCCTCAGTAATATGACAATCTTTGAGAATTCAAATTGATAATTATAATATTTAATAATTTTTGAAATTTTGCATAAAAAGCAGATGCGTTTAAGAAAATATCAAATTTTGGATAGAATCTGCTTTTAATGAATTATTATTTTAATTTTCAATCATACTATTCTATGATCTGCTTAACAATCTGTTTTTGTAAATGTTTATGCAAACCATTCATGAAAAAGTTGTCTGAATGCTCATACAATAATAATAATTCACAAGTCAAACTCATATAGAGTCATTTTAAACCATCATATTATTATATGGTAAATAAATTAGGAATTTACATTTGAAAATAGTTAAACTTTATATTAGCAGCAATCTTTCAAAAGTATTCATCAAATTGGGTTATGATTTCAAATAATAATCAAAATGTAAATTTTATTAATTTTAATGAGCATATTTTTAATAATTTTATTAAAATGATTCCATAAAAATTTTACTTATAAATTATTACTGTTATATAAGCATTTGAACTTAATTGTTCCATGAATGGATTCTATATACTCATCACTAATTATTTAATAACTGCAAGCTATTTAAATGATTATTAAAATTAGTAAAGTGTTCATATAATATATCTTCCTTTAAATTTTGATTTCATTATTACATAATCCATTGATGCTATTATTCTGAACATGGTTGCATTCAAGTTTTTTAAAGTAAATCTTTTTACCAAAATAACTGTTCATGATAATTTAATTCATGTATCATTAAAAAATTCACCTTTTTACTGATATTCATGCAATATTATTTACCAATAAAGAATAAAAATGTCTTCTCTAAATTTTCTGAATCTAATGATCGACCATTATGTGAGTATAACAATCTACAAACCAAAACACATCATATGATTCCAGCTTATACAATAATTTTCAGGGACAAACTCTACATAGTCTACTCCAATGTTGCCATCTAGTGTATATTTGAGAACTTAATAGTTACTAGATAATAATTCTTATTGAATCAACATCAGATAATATCCATATCTCCAAGCTAGTTTTCGATTTTTAATCTTTATCAGTAAGAAGCTTGAATCTCGATGGATCTATAAATTTAGATCTTATTAATCTTCTGCACCTTTCATCCAGTGATTTACTTTTTTACTATCTGATTATTTGTCCATATATAACTATCTAACTACCAAGCAAACAGGATTGAATTCAAAACTGTAAGATGTTTCTGAATTTCAGACTGATAGCTTCATAGTAAAAAATGTAAAAATATCTACCAGGTGGAAATCTAAAATATCTAGATACATTAGATCCAAGACCACACTCCTCACTGATAAAAACCATAAGCCAAAAATTGGTCTGAGGATAAAAATAAAATAGCAATTTAATAAGAATTACCATCTAATATCCATTGATTATTTAAGTTTATAATAGATAGGAGTACTAGAGTACAATAAACATGGTTTGATTTCATTAGCCTTTGATTTCATTAACTTTTTATTACTACATTTAGAAATTTTAGTAATAAAAGGTACTAGGTTGCACCTCATTGCAACTTCGATAACAAATAATTATGTTTTACTTGATGATTCACCTTTCCCAAAAAAAAGTTGTAACTAACATCTGTTCAATTAAAAATAAGTTTTATTTAAAGTCTCTATATTAATTTTAAACTTTGATACTTACTTAGCTACAAGTGTCATTCTAAGTTTTGAACCATTCACGCCAAGCAAACTTCAACATTCTTTAAACTAGTATGTAGAGAAAATTCAAATAATTATATTACTAGCATTACTTCTTGCTTTATGATTATTGTCATTAGTGATATTGTACTCTTTCTACCACTCTGTAATCAATCTCCATATATAATGATGTAGTCAGTAACAGTTCATGATTAGATCAACTTTTCTAAAATCTTTCATGTTCCCCTAGACAGAATTCATCTCTAAATTGGATTATTTAAAAAGATAAAAATTGTGCCGAGTAGAACTGTTTTAAATCCAATTGAAAAGTGATCAATATTGATTGTATTATCTTTTTTAAAAAAACATTTTTTATATATATGTCAAAGCGTTGACCGGGGAGCAAACCCGGCCATCTGCTTGGAAGACAGCTATGCTAACCACAAGACCACCAATGCTTGACTGATTGTATTGTCTTGTGTAAGATCCAACTAAAAACTTATAATCTGCTACGACTTGTTCTTGTGCTTATTTTCTCCATGATTAAAGCTTTTGTATAAATAAAGAAAAAAAAGATTCGAATCAAATTATTTTTCATATAAATAATTAAATGCTGAAAATATGGTTGCACAAACAATTTCATTATTGCAATGAGTGCAGAGAAATGTCTATTTGTTATGAGAACTTATAGTGACTAGGTCTTATAGTAGCATAAGCGACAAAAAACAATAATGATGAAAAAAAAATAGATAAAGAATTGAAAAAGTGATTTATATGTTAGTATCAGTTAAAGCCAATGGATTGAAAAAATCAACCGAAGAATGTCAATGGTGTGTAATGTTTGTTCTTTTGCTAGAAATCGCTTATTAACTACGATAATTTTAATCAAAATAAAGACGCTGGATATTTTTTAATTTCGAGAATAAAATAAAGGAAAAACTTGATTAAACTCAAGTTTACATTACAAATACGCTGTCACTGAATAAAAAATGACGTGGTTAATCATTATATACGTAGAGATCTGATTTCCCCGTCAGCTTTATCTCCTACTCTAAAATAAATGATAAGATCAAAATTTGTCCTCGTTATAGTTGACCGAGTCTAGGTAAATTTCCACGTGAAATAGCGAGTATATAGGAGTTTGGGGTTGTGGGAGAAAAAATGTAAACGTTGTGTATGCGTAAAGATAATAATTAATATAACAATGAAGAAATAAATAAATAAATGGATTCTACAGAAATAAATCGCTTTAATTAGTAGCTTTTAGTACAAATATATATATAAATAAGACACGTACTACGCATGTTTTATTGCATTGGTTGATCGCTTATCTATTACGATTTGATTATAAGAATTGATTTTTTTATTGTCTATTGTTTGTGGCAGCGGATGCATGTACTCATTTAAGTAAAAACTTAAAAGAATGTGAGGAATAGCAGATCTTCGTACTCATATGGTCCCCACTAGTTTGCCCCAAAATGTAATCTGGCATTATAAAGCTATCATATTACCGGTAAATCGGTTACCAATAAAGGTGTATGAATATAATAAAAATAGTCAAATTATAAAATCAAATAACTTTTAAAAATAATAATAAAAAACATATCAAACTGTGCTTTCATATTATTATTTGTAAATATGCATTGCTCTGCGTGGTTTAGTACAGTGGTTGATATCAAATTCTGGAATGTAAGAACCTGGATCGATTCCAGTTCTGATACTTCCGGCGCTTTTTAAAAACTCTCGAGCAATAAAACCAATCAGTTATTTATTTAATATTCGTTTATAAAGAAATTTGTTTCCTAAATATTTAATGTTTTGTTAACCATACTGCTGAAATGATTATGATGATAAATTAATAAATTGTTTTTCTCTTCACCAATAAAAATTGTAATTATACATATGCGATTTTTTCGCATGTGTTAGTGAAGCTGTAATTATACTATAATGTTTAATATGCCTGCTTAGCGCTTTTGAGATTTAGTATTCTAATCTCATACTCATAGCTTTACGAATGAAGACTGTTGTGATTTATTGTACACATATGCAAATGATCTTGAATTTTTAATTAGTTAGTCCATTGTTTGGAGAGAGCAAAGCATGCCTCTCTTCTATTAATGGCACTGAGATCATTTGCTATATAAAAAGCTTGACTTTTCTTTTGGCCTCACTCTTCTCTGTGCAAATTATTTGGGCAGTACTGGGTTCAAATACATGGCCTGTAGCTGCTTGGTGATTCCAGAAGCTCATTTGCATATGTGTATAATAAATTACAACAGTCTTCATTCATAAAGCTATGAGTATGAGATTAGAATACTAAATCTCAAAAGTGCTAAGCAGGCATATTAAACATTATAGTATCATTACAGCTTCACTAACAGATGATAAATTAAGTGGTAACTCACTGAGCAAAAAATGCTGATGAATGAATTTTAATCACGATTGATATTTAAAAATTAATGAACAGAAATCAATTTAAAAATCGATTTGATGAGATGAGGATAAAAAAGGTGAAGAATGATGAATAGAATCATTTTAAAAATGATATATATATATACGACTATATCAATATTAAATTTAAAATCTAACCACAGAAATAATAAGAGGAAATGCAAAGACTAATAAGTGTTGTTCTATGGAAGAAATAAAAGTTTGTCATATGTTCATTTCCTTGAACCCATTATTAAATGATCATTTAAACTTCTAAGAGTACTTTAATGAGATCTTTAACCATTACTAATTATAGGTATATTGTAAACAGGAAATTTGTCAAGTAATATACTCATCATATTTTTTCTTTATAAGGGAGTCAATATTTGGAACAAATATTGACATTCACCATGTTATTATTTCTTACTTTGGATATACAACTGGGTCTCGTTTTATGCAGTAGATAGGTTCCACAGAAAACCTGCATTAAAAAAAATCGCACAAAAATAGATTTGACTTACCTTGAAAAAGGGGGGATAGGGTCTGTATTTTTCAGAATTCGCATTAAAGCAAAGCAACAAGGAAAAATTACTTTAAAATTCACATTAAAAAAATAAGGAAATAAAGTATGACTAATAAAAAACATCAAATATTTGAAAAAAATTGGCACAAGACAAACTTTTTTTACTTTTTTTTTTATTAGCAACAGTATTTAATTTGACATTTTTTCATATGTATTTTTTGACGATATACTTTTTTGACGATATGCGGTTCGTTGGTAAACGGGTAAGAAATCAGATTCGTCGATGTGATGTGATGTAGCTTCTTCTTGAACGAAGTCAAGAATCTCTCAGCAATTATGCCCAGAGAAACTTGTTAGCCACTTTATTTGCCATTCCCCACTCTAAGTTTTCCCATATTCTGCTCCATCCCATTTACACAACTAGTGCCAATTTCAATCTTGTGCTGTGTTAATGGTTTTCTGTTGGCAACTGATTTTTATTACTGAAATAAAATTTAAATGTTCACATTATTTTCCACTTATAAAATCAACAAAATCTTCGTTATTCATTTTAAAAATCTACATTATTTATGTCTGTTACACCTAATAAAATACGTAAAAGTTTAAAATTTTTGAATATTTATTGCGATATTTTTATATGTAAGTATAAATCTATTATTATTATTTACTCATTAGTATAAGTAGGTTATTTATTCTAAATGCAGATTCAGACCATATTCACTTTAGCTGCTAATACACCCGTATATTTTTGAAAAAAAAATATTTCAAGTCAAAATAAGTTATTAATAATTTAAATTTCTTGATATCTAATAAATATAGTGAAATATGAAAAATATTAAGAAGAAACATGAATCACATAACTTCAAAATTGCATTAAAATAATCCGCATAAAACGAGACCCAGGTGTATATAAAAAATAATGAAGTTTTAAATTAGAATCTCAGATTATGAAAATCTCATATTTTTTGCAGTCTTAAAATTCTTATACTTAAAGTTGCAATACACAAACTGTTCTTACCAATGCCTATTGAGCTTTTCAGAATATTTTACAAGTGTTTTTGCTTTTTTAAAAAAAACGAAAGATGAAATACAAGATAGTAATTATAATTAAAATATCAAATATTCTTCCAAACAAAATGTTTATATGGTTATGAATAATTGATAGATTTATAAGATTATATTTGTTTAATATAAAACAAATTCATTTAAGAAAACTTCAAACAATTGTTGTTTGGCAATCAGAGATTAATATCATAATCTTTGAAGATTTGATTTAATTCACTAGATTGCTAATCTTGTTGATTTTGGAAAATAATTGCAGTAATTATCTGTTGTAGATGACAAATATGTGATGTGAGATTTAGAAGCAAAATGAGCTTTTTTGGTCAATTCACAATAAATTGTATCGGAGAGAGATTATTTTCTAGAATATGATTATCTACAAAAAATGAATCATATGATTATGACAATATTTGTTTATAATATTGGTATATTTCATTCATTTCATAAAATAAAACTAACAAAACATTTTGTGACTACAGCTTGCACAATATGTTACACCAGTTTTGCAGCCTATTCAGGTGTGTGCCAATACAGCGGGCAATGCAGGCGATGGACATAAACAGCAGGATAATAAAATTGCCAAAGATTCCAGATGAAGAGGAAATACTAAAAAAAAAAAAAAAAAATTCATTAATTATATCAAAATAAATTAATTTTTGTTTAAATGTTACTATACTTTATAGATTTGTCTTAAATAAATTATTTATAATCATTTATTTATTATTTTTCAAAACTCTAAACATATAAGAAAATCTGCTGCAGTTTTTAACTTTATTCTATATTCTGCTGTTACAGTGTATGTGCTGTATAGTATCGTTAATCTAAAAAGTATCAGTTGTAAGTTTTTGTAATTAGACTTAGGATAGTAAAGTACAGTGCATCAATAAAAACATAATAATAAGAACAAGAAGTAAATTTGAATTTGAATGAAGTTATTCATTTTTTTCTCATACATTCAACATAATGTATTTATTTTTTATTTTTGTTAATAAACTGTCTGGAAAAAATTAAATTTTCACATAAATATTTCGCTACAGAAATTATTATACAATATATATTTATTTTAATAATTTGACATTTTCTTTTAATATTAATTTTTTATTTAAGTTAGTAAATTTATACATAGAATATTAGTTGAATTTTATACTAAAAATATTAAATATTTTTGTATTCAAAATCTTGTAAGTTTATCTGTTTCTTTATATAAAACTGTATAAGATGCAAGTTGTAAATAATTTTCTTGCCAAATAACGTAAATTATTTTTTTTCCAAATTATTTTTGTTTTTATTTTCGTATCTTTCTTGGATGTTTGTTTTTTATACATTTTCATTTGTAATTTCTGCTTTTTGTTCAATAAACTTCATAATTAATATATTTTGTATTTCATTTTTAGTCACTGATTCGTTTTTATAAAGTGGATTTATTGGGGGTGGGGTATAGAGGCACCAACTAATGTTTTGCATATAGGCAACAAACACTACTGGAACATCTTTGCACCTATTGTAAGCCTGACTAATCAGTAGGTACTATATGGTAATGCTTATTAAATCCTTATCCAGTGCTGATCTATCCATATTCTTATACTAGTTTCTGGCTTATAATAATATTTAATGAAGAGTTTTGAATCTGGATCTTATGCATCTGGATTTTTAGTATCTAATACATCTTTATTCCAGTAGACTTGGATTAAAAATATTTTTAAAATTGTTGTCAAGTAGCTTCTTTAAAAAATGCAATAAAATATGTATACTAAAAGAATCATATATTAGGTCCCAAAAATTCAGCTATACAAGATGCAGATCACCAAGGCCAAAAGACAAAAACTCGTCTGGGGATAAAAATAGAGCAGCACTGGGTAGAGATTTAACAAGCCTTTCCATCTGGCATTTATTTATTAATCAAGCTTACAATAGGTGGCCAACTGAAGAAATTAGATTTGCATTTGAAAAACAGTGCAAATAGATTGTAAACTTAAGCAAAAATGGCTTTAGAGTAATAAATGTAGAAAACTGCTCATTGAAATATATGAGAAAGTCATTTGATATTAACACTAATATAACCTATTAATAAAATTTTATCATTTATCACAACTATGACCATTTATATTGTCAGCAATATGTCCAATCCTTGTGAAATGAAAGCAAAAAAGTTTATGATCACATAAAATTATTGTGATTATCATCTGCAAATGGATAACTTTATAATGCATTATTTAATAATGTGTTTCTACTGTAATTTCAATATCAGTGTTTGCATGATTTAATGCAGTAATAGAATGGAAGATCATGGAGCTCATTGACCATGTATTGTGGTTTAGGCTCTGACATTTTTATGCTCAAACTTCTTACGAGTCCCCGAGTAACAAACTATTGGATTTTTTAATGAAGATCTCATGGATGATTTTAAAAATAATTTTTTACGTATATAATTTTCAGCCTACATAAAATTAGATAGATTTGATAGCCAAAAGGATAGTATATCTGATGCATATATTGATATAAAAAAACTAAAAAAGGCTGTTGCTGGTTTGTTGGCATTGCTTCAAAAAGTTTGCAAAAACTAAAAAGTCAATATAAGTACTAATTAAACTAAGCCAATTAATCTAAAAGTATTCAATGGCCTACAGATTGGAAAAAGATCATTTTTTTATTTTTAAATAAAACAAAGAAGTATTGACAGAATAGATAACTATTGCAACTTATCTCTTATACTATAATATAAATAAGATTAGTTTGAAAAATATAAAGCATATACTAGATAATTTCTAAATGATCAAAGTGGCTTCAGAAAAGATTAGAGAACTAAATATATCACTGAAATGATTAGAAAATAACATAAGTCTGTGTGTCTTTCATGAAACAACAAAGCCTTTGATTCAGTTAATAATGCTAAGATATATGTTTTTTTTAAAAAAAATAGATGTACCAGAACATTTTTGTTTTCGTAAAAATAGGACTAAAAGTTACACTTAAACAGGACATGGTGAAGTGAACTTGGTTTACATTGGCAAAGAAGTTAATGTGGTTGTGATTGTTATTCTACATATTCAGTTCATGTAGCAACTATGTAATGCTAATGACATCACTCCTATAACTGAAAATATATTAGACAAAAGAGTGGATTCTGATTAAAAATTGTGTAAAGAAGATTTTGATTATGAAGTCAGTAGATAATTTCAAAATTAGCCATGAAGCAATGAAATGAAGAACAAGTTTTTCCTATTTCAATCTTCATTAAAAGCAAAAGATCTAAAATTTCAAACTAATTAATAAATTTATTGCTTTAATAAAATAAAAAAATAGAGTTTTGTTGCTGAAATTAATGGCACTGAATGCAGAGTTTCAATGAAAGATCTGAAAAATATTTGTAGATATGGGATGATAACATTAAAAATAAAAATCAGAATTCTTCAAGTTATGATATTTCTAATAACTGTCTATAAATGTGAAAATTGGATACTGAAAAAGAAAAATATTATTGCTTTTGAATTGTAATGTAGGCAAAACCTTGTGAGTGGATAGCGAGAAAAAATAAACAAGCAAATGTTTGATCAGATTAGACCTGAATTTTCATTTGAAGCACAGATGATTGTGTTGCCTTTTTTTGGTCACTTGAAACACAAATGACCAGGTTGCATTTATGCTATTGGTCACATCATGAGATAATTTAATTTATTAGCAAAATGAATTATTTTTTGAAAGATTGATGATCAAAAATAAGAGACGAATCAACAATCAAGTGGATGAATTCCATCACTATAATAATAAATGGTCTCTTGAGCAATCTGAAAAACAAATGATAGTAAGAGATTCATAGAAACTGATATTCATATGATCAATAGGAATCGATGTTAACTTAACAGCAGCCAATAATAGTAATATCAATAATTTAAAAATATACATAACTCAATCTGTTTTGTCCTTTTTATAAAATTTGCGATTTTTGCAAACAGTATAGAAGATAAGAAGCTGTTATTAGAAAAGTATAGATAGGTAGAAAGAAATATGAAAATTAAATTTAGGAGGCAAAAAAACAGTTAATTGTTACGTTTTGTTTATTATTATATTATAGTATGTTTGAGAATTGACTTTTGTAATAAATTTAAAATATAATTAATATTATCTATATTTTCCACCTATTATTCCCATGGGAAATTTTTAAAAAATTAATAGGAAGGAATTTGATTAATGAAGTTGCTGTTTGCTATTAATTCATCTGAAGTATCCAGAATTTCAACATTTTTATTTTATTAACGTCTATGAAAACATTTTCAAAAATTACTAAATAATAACTATTATAATTTTTAATATTTTCACAAACACAAACTTTCAATGCCTCGTTAATTTTTTAAGTTGTCATTTTTTTTTTTACTAAAGTTTTTAGCGAATTTTTATCTAAGGGCTGGGACTTACATCAATACTAACTAAGCGTTCAAATTTTGAATCACTTATACTTTTTTTATTTAACAACTCTTGTTTATTTTTTCATTAGCAGTAATAATAAAAGTAGATTTGATTTTTTAGAAATGTCTCATAAAGTATTACTTTAAATCCAGGCTATATGAATCTTGTTTGTGATTTGGAAAAAATACTCAGGTCACAAACAGGATTATATATTTTCTTTAGATTAATAACCTATAGCCAACTAAGCTATCCACCCAGTAGTAAACAACATATTACTATCTAGTAATTTTTAACTAAAGAATAATAGTTTCAGATTAATCGGAATTTGTCAGATGTGGGTCAATGCACTGATTTCAAAAATAAAACCGTCATAGGTTATAGGTTTTTTATAAGTACATGTGATTCTCTGTTCAGATGAAGAACTTGAAATCAGTTTTATTATTAAATAATTTACATAATAAAGAAAAGACAATACGACAATCTGTTTAGAAATATTTTACTTGCATCAGAAAATATTAAAACATGGAGGGGAGGGGGACTTCCACATTTTAGGAAAGATGAAAACACTGTTTTGATAAGTTTTTGTCTTTTTTTAACTTAAAAAATATCAAAACAAATTGCCTAAAATATTTAGAACTTTTATTGAAGTGACTAATGGTTAAGAACACTCTCCTACTGGTTATGAATAACTTTTTTATGAATAAATTTTTTTAATGGCTTGGTTTTGTTGCAAGCATGAAACTAAGTCTCAACTAGAAATAATCAACAATTAATGTGCTAGTATAGGAAATGTGATCATGTGATGCTTAATAGAAATAATCAGGGTACAGGCTGTGTTATTTATATAGCAATGAAATATCTTCTAATCACTGGCTTAATTAAAAGGTTATAATTTAACCCTATGACTAATGTTGAGTATTAAAGTCTCATTTACTTTTAGATTTCATGCATAAAGAATAGAATATATGCAATCCTATTTTTATGATTTTTTTTTTTTTTTCAAAACCAGTACACTTGTGTTAATTCAACTTTATACTAAAGTAAGATAGGAGAAAATATATTTTGAAACTTCTACCTAAATCATTCATAACCCAATTTACGTAACTAATAATTAGTCAATGAAAGACTTATTATAATAGTTTTATTTTAAAAGATTTCTAATTATAAGATCTTCATACTGACTCGTTCTAAATAGAAAGATTTCGCTAAATAGAAAGATTTCGCGTATGTTAATTTGTATAGAAATTGTGAACTTAATCAGTGAAGTAGTTAATAGCTTCATGCTCTCAAATCAAAATGCTTTTGATTCTGATTCGCCTATATAATTAGAAATTAGGTCTAAGATAAGAGTGGCCATTCTTGTCTTTTAAAGATGTTAATCTTGTGTTTAGATTTGTAGAGGTCCCTACTGTCACATTTTAGGTGCATACATTTAAGGTTATAGCCTTAATATATATTACATACGTAATGAGTATGCGCTTTATAAATTATTAATTACAACTTTATAATAGTTGTTTTATATCCATTGAATTTGTATTAAAGGTTTTCTATGAATATCTAAAACTATAACTAATGACAAACTCTGCAATAATATACACATCTAATATATATATTCACACAATAAAATTTAATTTAAAAATTGCATGCATTATAATATCAACAAAAATAATTAATAAAAAATATCCCTAATGCATTTATAAAAAACTCAATATAATAACATCAGAGAAAGAGTAATCACATGATTGAATGTACACTGAATGTACAAGACAAAGAAATGAATGATAGAAAATCCTTCGTGAATGAATGATAGAAAATCCTTCGTGATAGTGCTTATATAGGTGGAATTAATATGTTTGATTTTATGAATTTTTAATTTTGATTTAATATTTTTTTAAACTATGTGTGATGATTCTCTTGATAGAATATATTGTATTTCAAATTTTTTTGAATTAAGCTTAAAAGTAAACAGTTTGAACATATTATCCTGATAAATCAAAATGGAATAGAACTAATTAATTTGTTTATGATTTCCAGATATTCTGTAAAATCTTAGCCTTTCAATTTTATCAGAATATCCATACAAAAACATTGGATCTACATACTGAAGTAGCTATTTAAGTCTTGTAGTTATATATTAAACTATTTCCATTATGTCGTTAAAAAGTAAAATGGTTTTACAAAAATTCAAACTTTATGAATATCTTTCTAAATGCATCCAATTGATATTTGTAGGGTTACTAATAATTGAAGGCAATTGGAAAGGTATGAATAAAGTTTAAAAACGTTTAACATCTAAACTACATAAAAAAGTAGTCTAACATTTATCTACAAGTAAAATGTCATTATTGCAAATCTCAGACATAATTAATTTTTTCTACTTAGTGTTTTAAATATAATTTACTTCTAAAATCATGCTCGTAATCTAGTTATAATTTTAAAACAGAATTACATGTAAAATCTTGTGAAATTGATAATTAATTAAATATATATACAAAAAAAAAACATGTCCAAAATTAGTTGTCATCTGTCAATCTTAGACATTGCCAAATATTGTTAAATCAATGTTCTGTTATACATTTTTCTTTATTAATATAAATTGATTAATTCTTCTGAATATAGTGTTAATTTTTTTATACTTAAATATTGCTAATTTGCATGATTGTGTCATCAGGGATAAAAAAAATTCTAATTATGTTAATTTATTTAATCCTAACTACAACAAGTAAATTTTGTCTTGAGTATGTTCTGTGAGAGTCTGGTTTTAATTCCACTGCAGTTTATAAGCAAACTGATAAGCCCACATTTGAAATGAACAATATAGTTTGACAATGTTTTTGGCTAGTTTGCTTATCATTTTTATAAAAATGAGATAATCAATAGTAATTAGATTTATTCAGCATTCTTAAATATCTGTTTGTGGAATAATAATGTGGGATCAACCAGACTTTAAATGCAAGCTCAATGTTTTGTTAAATATCAAAGATATTCCAATCAGTTTGCAATATTCAATTTACAAGTGATCAGTTTCTACAAGTACACAAGCATCTTTAGATAATTTATGTAAAGATTAATAACCATTTATTAGGCTAGAGTTTTGTAATACAAATATTAAATTCAAATGTTATTAAACATCAATATATCTTTTTTTATTTAATACAAATGCATAGTGCTGTTAATTTAACCCTGATCTTTTATAAAAACTATCATTTGTAAACTAAATATTGCAATATATGATAAATAAATAATGAATGATGAAAAAGAAATTAAGAAGTTTGAGACTTGGGCCAACTTAAGAGTGCTGGTTCAACAAAATATTTATTTTGATGATTATTTGCCTTTTTTTTCTAACGCCTTTTTTCATTTGTTTGAAATGTAAAAAGTAAAATAGTAGTTTTGATGTATATTTGCAATTAGTTTATAACTGAGTAAACTAAAATATAATACTAATATAGTTTTAAAATTTTAGAGTCTTTTCAGTATTTTCAAGCATAAAAGTGGCTTCTCATTGATCAAAGTCAATAGTTAGAAACTAATCTGAAGACTTTGTATTCATTGATTACTTATTTATTTATACTGTAATTAATTTCATTTTTATGTATAATAACAATGTGGAAATAAAACTGTTAAAGTTAGCGCAGATTGTAAATGGAATACGAAGAAATCGTAGTAAAATAAGCAAAACTCTCCATACAGTAGTGCCACTCAGTGCAAGCCAGAGTAATCAATAGATGCCAGAAGGCTTGCGCATAAAATTCCTATCTAGTGCCTACTCATCCAATTTTCTCAGACTAGTTTCTAGCTTGTGGCTATATCAGTGAGGAGTGTTGGATCTGAGATCTAGGTGCAGTGTCCCTCACTGATGAAAGCCACAAGTTAGAAACTAGTCTGGGGTTATTGGATGAGTAGGCACTAGATAGGTATTTTGTGCACAAGCCTTCTGGCATCCATTGATTACTCTGGCTTGCACTGAGTGGCACTACTATATGGAGAGGTTTGCCTGTTTTAACAACAGTTATGAGCAAGCATAAGAAATGGTAATCATGTGATGTTTAGTGGTTTTGAAATCATAATATTTGAAATGTTTTGATATAAACCTGTCCAATTCATTAAATGATTTTTTTTTATTATAACTAACTACTTAAAATTGTTAATATACTATAATGAACAATTTCTTACGAAGTATTAATTCTCTATTTAATTTATACTTATAAACAATGATTTCTTTACACTGTTTTCACAATCTTATAAAATTAATCAGTCAGATTTAATTATTTCATTAAATATGTCTGTATCTCAGATAACCACATTGCAGAGAATCATATAGAAAATTAACCAGAAAATTAATAAAGTTTTATATATGATAGAAAAATCATGAAATCTAGCATTATCTTTTCATCTCAATAATTTGCATAACTAACATAATTTTAACCAGTAATTTCATCTTGCTTAAAAGTGAATATATTATGCTGTTCAATTCAATGGTCACCTGATTCAAAGAAAAAGTATAAATCATTTCAAAGAATAAATGTTTATTACCAATAATAACATTTGGTGGAGGCTTTTTTTTTGCCTTACATCAAAAGATATTATCCAATTAATAGAAATGTTTTATTTCAAGTTTATTTTTAATCAATGGAATTTTCCAGCTCTACTGTTGAATTTATTAATATGATTTTAAAAATATTAATATATATATATATCATATGTCATTCTTAAAGGGAAAATATTTACTATGAACCAAAAAAGTTAGAACATTTAGGGAATTCTCAAGAAATAAATAATAACTTATTCATACTTTTTATGCTAAAAATGAAAACAAATAGAAGCAAATCAATAGTTATAAAATATAAATCATCAGTGGTTATTCACTTTACCACTTTTTCCTTAAAGTTGAAAAGTGACTATTATAAATTTGAGCCATAAATCATCTAAGAACACTGTAATAGTAAGATCAATGCTTTTTGATAATTTTTATATAGTTTTTTTGATAGCAAAAGAAACTTAAAAAACAGAAATGTGAAAGTTTTGGTCAAACAATAATTATATGCAGATACACCATTGAAGTATTTTTCAAAAAGAAATTTAACTGAATCTTTTTAATCACATCATTATTTATAGATATAATATTTGATCATGCTTTAGTTTATAAAATGCATCTACAAAAATCAATTCATCATTTTTTCCCAATTATTAAATCCCTGGGTACTTTTACATTTGTTTTAAAAGACACCATAAGAACTATTGTTATGATACTTGCTTGCATATAGCAAGTAAAGATGCATTTTAAAAAAAAATTAGTTAAAATGATTGATTATTACATAACAAAAAATTTTTATCTGATGACTGAATAACTAACAATGATTTTTTAATGTTTGTTATTTAAGATTTTGCTTAACCAATGCTTCTTTAAATATTCTGTTTAATAAATTGGGAATTTCATATTAAATTTAAAGCTGATATGATTATGGAAATGTATTCCATCATGTAATGTTTTCTATGCCTTGATTATTACTATGTATGATTAAGTTTTTTTACTATTAATGTGTAGAATTACAATCTAGACAGAATAAAATCTCAAAAATAACTTTTTTTGTCCTAATTTGATGTAAATCTTATTAGTTATCATGCAAATATTTGTGTTTTTATTTATATATATATATATATATAATAGATTATCCCCAATGCTTTAATATATATAATATTCACGACTAAAGTTCATGCCACTATATAATAAATATTTTAAATACTCTCTAACCCATAGACAATAATTAACAAGACAGGAGCAGTTATCCTTTCTTGCGCTCTATTTATTAATATAGAGGTTTATCTAAAACACTTCGATTAGAGAGAATGAACATTTACATCAATCATGCAATATACCTAAATATTTTCCAAATTGATATATGTGTATGTACATGTATATATATGCTTATTATTGGGAGATAGATTATATATTTAAATATGAGAAAATTATTTTTTATCTCTGATGAAGACTGCATATCAGTCAAAATTGTTAGCAAAATATTAAAATCATTTTATCAATTGAATAGAAATGAATGTGAAGTATTTTAAAGTTTTTTATTTGTATTAATCTGATGCTAACTAAACTAGAATTTAGATAGATTGTTTCATAAGTTCAATTTTATATTTAGAAAACAACAAATTGACTGAAAGAGCAATATTTTTTTACATCATACTTTTAATAAATACAAGCAGTATCATGATGCTACATTTAAAAATCAAAGCAGAAAATATTTTGGAAGTTTATTCTTATAATAGAACCAAAAATTATAAATTATTAAAAGTCCCCTTTCGGAAATTTTGGCTGGTCTATAAAGATCCTATAATTATTTCAGGAAAATTTTATTTCCACTATAAATATTGGTTATGTTATTATAATTTGACTCAGGTCAAACTATCATGAAGGTTTCCTCATGAATTTTTTTATTATAAGGCAATTATTTTAAAAGCCAATGATTTCTTGCTCTATTTTCAAGTTTTTGTTTCAAATATTTAAAAAATTGAGCCTTTGAAACTATAAATGGATTATATTTCTAGAATTCTGATTGTAGATTTTCAGAAATAGAGTTATAAAGATTGGTATACTTGAGAACATGAAGAATCATAAAGTGGATTACATGGATATGATATGGATTTGATAGATATACCAAGTTCTTTTCCTTAGAAGAAGCATGTTTTTAATTTATTATTTATACAAAAAGAATCATAATCTTTTGATATTGGAGATAAAGAAAAATTTTTAAAATAATCTCAATGGGAGATATTTTTAAAAATATTAGAATGACTATTTATAGATAGTTTAAAAATTATTTCAGACAATAAGAGCAAAATTGTTCAGATTTATTTATTTAAAGACATCATTGCAGGGGCAGAATAGAAAATTTTGGAGTTCAAGTTCCATGAATATTTTATGAACTCCTGATCAATAACTTTTCTGTTATTTATTTTACAATAAATGAAAAATGTTGATATAAATTTTTCAGAATCAGAAAATAATGTTTCTGATATAAATATATAATGTTTATTTTATCTGATTACTTAATTTAAATATTAAAAATATAGTTTTGGAGATAAACATCTATTATAGAGTATTCTTGCTCTTTTTTTTTTTTTTGAATAGTAATTTATTCTATTTATTCAAGATTTTAACAGGCAAAACTCTTCATATAGTAGTGCCAATCAGTGCAATCCAGAGTAATCATGCAGGAAGGTTTGTGCATAAAACCCCTATCTAGTGCCTACTCATCCAATATTCCCAGACTAGTTTCTAGCTTGTAGCTTTCATCAGTGAGGAGCCTTGGATCTGGGATTATGGAGAGTTTTGCCTGTTTTAACAGCTTGAGCAAGCATAAGAAATGGTGATCGTGTTTATAATAAATGTCCCTATTTCCAAGTCACCTAGTTTAAATAATTGATAGGCATTAGGTAATAGTACAATTTTCAAATGTATAGCCTGACTTCTGGCTATTGGTCTTCAATAACAGATAACATTAGATTTGCATCTCTAACATTTAGAAACTATTTTTAAAATCTTTTATAGTATTTGAGCTAAAAACTGAATGTTCAAAAATTTTGATGTTTTAAACCCATTTGAAAAGTTTATAATATAAAATCCTACCATGATTTTCCCCGCTTATCTCTTAATATCAATATTAAGAGCAGTAATACATTCTATTTATTCTATCTCAGAGCCATCAATTGTAAGCATGAATAACTAATAACACTAGAAAATATATGGGTATAAATTTAATAAAACCATTGATGAAAAATAATATTCAAAAATTAGTCTGGAGATTTTGATGAGGTTCTACTATTTAGACTTTATCTAATCATTCAAACTTACAATAGATAGCTCTGTAGTAAAGTAAATAGAGTGAAATATTGCAAAACTAATGCATATGTTAAAAGCAAGTACATAAATTAATGTTTTGTTGGTTGTACAGGATACATAATTTTGATAGTTTTTTTTTAAAGAAAATATACAACTTACTGTTTATATTTTGCTTTATTTAATTCCCCTTCCCATTAGGAATACTGAAGCAGTTACCAGAAGAATATGCTTAACTCATAAAATCAATTCATATAAAAAGCTGTTATTGATATTGAGAAGTTAATCATAACCATTGTCCAAATATATATCACAAAATATTTACAAAGAATTGAAGAAATTTGTGGATGTACAAAAATTAAGTTATCTAATTAAATTATTTGTAATTAAAAGTCATTAGTATCACTGAAAGTACAATCATTTGTATGCCCACACTTTCAATTTCACTAAATTGAGTTTCAACAAAAATATTAAATGAAGGATAAACATATATTTAAATTAATAAAAAATAAAATCTTAATTTTCTAAATTGCAATTTTTAAATTCACAGGAAGTGCTTTGGCAAATAGCTGCTGCTTCTTTCCTCTTTTTTTTTTTTTTTTTTAGAAAAGTATATTAGCTAATTTTATGATTTTATATTTCAACAATAATTTTTATCACAAGAAGATAGAAAAATATTATTTATTTATTTTTAAGAAAGAAAATATTTTAATGTAATTTTTAAAAAAAAATTGTATTGTATAAAATCACTTGTAAAATAAGGGAGAGAAAAAAATACACTAATTATTTTTTAGAAAAGAAAAAAAAAAAGAACAGAAAAATTTTTCAAAAACATTTCTTCTATAAAAATTCATTTTACACAATACAAATTATTAACTTGCTTAATTATAAAACTCATTTAGTATTTTTAATTATTTTTGTTGATCTTATGATGCATATAATTTTTAAATAAATTTTTATAATCTAAGTCTGTTCATAATGTATATACATATTGAAAACATTTGTTCTGTGTGTAAGTGTATGTTTAAAATATTTATTATATATATCAAAAGTGAGCATACTTTTTCTGAGCAAGAACTATTTATAATTTTTTCCAAGTGTTGTAATCCACCACTTATATATTACATACATGATTTTAAAATGACTTTTAATGTTTCCTTTCTCTGGAAGTCCACTTTCATGTTATATGCAGCACACACATTTTGTATTTATCATTATGAAGATTTTTTTTTTCATTCCGTATTAAAATTGTATGTCATTCTTTGCAATTGTTTCAGACATTACATTTCTTTTTCAAAATATGATAAAATACTAATTTTTTATCACAAATTATGTATATCTGTAAATTATCACAACAAAAAAACATACTTATCAGCTTCCACTTGATTCTAGTTGTATTTTATTATTATCTAATGAATATATTCAAGTTGATGAATCAGTGGATGCATCATTGTGCATTTCAAACAAAGGCATGTATGACATCCAAACCATTATTAGCAAGTGTCTGATTATGAAGAACTGATTCTTGCCTGTAGTGACCATATGTGTGCAAAAGTCATATTTTTTAATGTAATGTAGCTTGGTTGATATGACTTTTTTTTTAAAACTCAGATGGTCATTCAAAATATCTTGTTAATCCACTGGCGAACTTCAATGATGTCTTGCCCACCTCTGGTATATACAATTTGCTACTATTTGAAAATGTTGGTATCCATCCAAGTTTTGAATCAAATGATGTGAATATAGTAGTCCTACTATAGATACAATGTAATATATATTATATATTGTAATGGGATGGGGTGGTAGGAAGTGGATGGAAAAGAGGTTTGAACTGTGGTGTTGGAAAAATCATCACCACTCCTAAGTCAACAATATAATAAATATCAAATTAATTATTAAAGCAATGTGTAATAATCATAAATATATAAGTAATGCTATATTACAAAGAGGAGCATGAGATCAAGAGAATCTCCTAGAGATCATTGAGAGCTCGGACAAGCAACTAAAAGCATAATTATTCACCATATAATAACCAGCATTATAAATAAGTATAAGTAATACTCAAAATAACCCATTCATTATCATGAATGATCAACAATTAGAATAAATCAGTACAATAAATCAGAATAAAATCAACAGTCCATCTTGTGGCTGGATTTGAACAAAAAAAAATATAAATCAACAGTCAACCTTGTGACTGGATTGGAAATGGGTCTTCTGTAAACCAGGCTAACTATTGAGCCATAAGCCAGTGTAGGCAATTATTTAAATATAATGTGGATGCACCAACTTAGTGCCCATCCATTAGAATACCCAATAATCAGAAAAATCTAAACAATAATACTGGAATATTAAAACATGCAGATCATCATCAATCTCTGACCACTTAATACTATTAATGTACTGGCTAACTATAATATTAACTTCTAATAGATCTAAACTAAAATTGAAGGTAGTGCATGGGCTTTAAAGAATATAATTTTATGCGCTAACCAGGGTGATGATTGATCATCCTGGATGCCAAAAAACAATAATTACACATTCCCAATTATATATTCATCCTGTGCATGAATCTAGCTCAGAGAACACAAACTCTATTACTGTATGTGACCAAGAGATGATGCAATACAATTTTAACAATTAAATACAAGTTTATTAACAACAATAACAAAAAATTGAAATTAAGATCTACAAAAATAAAATTACACACATATAATCTTTTTGATTTTGATTACAATACAAAATTTCAAATGATCACATTGTAATTTACCTAATTACTATTCAAAATTCAAATTGTTACATGGATTTACCTACATATGCGCACAGATGCATGATTTATAATATGCAATTAATATTCAATAATAATGAAAAATGATTAAAATTTGCATATATGTCCTATTTGACAATCATTGACATATATGCATACACATAAATATGCATGCGTGTGATTTCTGAACACATTTGATTTGTTACAAAATAATTATCAAAATCTTAAGTTATATAAAAATACAATAAATGATTAAAGTTTCAGTTAAATGATATATATTTTACATATTAGGTTTACTGAAGCACGTATATATAATTTGCACAGATATGTGAAACATTAATTTATCTACATAGCATTTGTATTTATCACAATAAATTTTTTTTTCTTTTTTCAAATGTCATAGCATCGGCCGGGACGCGAACCCGCAACCCGGGCAACTGCTTGTAAGGCAGTCGCACTGACCTCTCGACCACCAATGCAAGACACAATAAAATTATTAAAGAGTATTTTCACAATTTAATTCCCTTTCCCTTTGCTGAATATAGTCTTTTTCTTTAAAATAAGAACTACCAACTTTTTGACAGTTAATTGATTTAAAATGACTTTCTTTTTCCTAGTCTAAAAGATTTTTGGAAATCTTTTTCTTGACTATTAATTATAACTTTGTTTGTATTTTTTTCTTTTTCTAAATTATAAATATAATTTTAAACAGTTTTTTCTTCTTCAATAATACAATATTTATATTTATTCAAACCTTTTAAAAGTTCAATATATAGAACAATTTTTATTTTAAATCAGAGTTATTATTTTTTTTATTTCAATGAATGTAGAAAATATCTACTACAATTTTTGTCTATGTTTATTTCTACTTTTCCTTTCAACTTTACATATATTTATGCACACACACTATATTATTGTGTGTTTACGTAATCCAACTGGTCACTTTAAAAATGCATATATCTAATAATCCATATAGTTAGGAGTCAGAATGTTAAAAAAAAGTTTATACAATTATATGTAAGCATAGATTATTGTTCTTATCATGAGTATCCAAGATTAAAGTGATTAGGCATAGATTCTATTCCAAACATATTGGTAGAAATTTGATGTTCACTCTTTGGAAACAATTTCTGCTTATACTAAATTTCAATGACTATTGAACATTAAAATTAACAATTTGTTTTCCAACTTGTCATATTACTGTAGCATTGAATTTTCTTAAGAAGTAGGTATATGTAAATATGCTTTCTGATTTACTAAAATTAAAAATCCTTAAAATAATTTCACATGATTTTCTTATATGTTTGCTCATATGTCACCATTTTCTATTGTAAGCTTGAGTAATCAATGGACACCAGATAATATTATACTATAATATCTCCATTCCCAGATCAGCCTCTGGCTTTTATTTTCACCAGTGAAGAACGGGATTCAAAATTAAAATTAATATATTTATATATCTAACAGTCACATTTTTTTTATATATATATTATTTAAGCTAAGAGTCTGAAATTCAAAAAACTGTTAAGGCTTTGCAACCAAGCTAACACACTCTTATCAAGTCATTTTCTCTATATTTTAGAGATGTAAGGTGTAAGTTTTTTTTTATTTTTTGTCAAGAAAGGTTAATATTAAATAATAATATTACTTGACTTTTTCATATGCTTCCAAGAGAAATAATCATCTTGCTCTAGAACCATATTCTAGTGATTGTTAGACACCAGAAATAAAAATGCTGTATTATCACCAGCCACAGAATTTCTAACTTTTGCCTTCATCGATAAAAATTAGAATTTAAAACTAAAATTATTCAAGCTAAAAGTTTGAAATTCAAAAGATTTTGAGTTTCTATATATTTTTGGCTAAAAAAATTAATACCAGAAATAGTATCATAAGACTTTCTCATATGCTTATTTATATGCTACAAAAGCAGTTTTTCTTCGCTTTATCATGGGTAATCAATGGATAACAAATAGTATAGTGCTACAATTTCCACAACCAAAGTCCAGTTTTTGGCTTTTAGCTTTGCTAATGAGAACTGGGGTTTAAACCTGGAACTAATCAAGCTAATAACCTGAAATTCAAAAATATCTATTGAAAGCATCTAAGTTAAGATATTTAAAACTTATGTAATGTTGTTATTAGTATTGAAACAGTTAATATCTGCTATGCAGATTGAGCTTCATGGTTTATCCAACTAAGCAACCAACCAACAGGGTTCAAATACACCCTACTATTTCAATTATACAAAAATGTGGGAGCTAATCGTTCTAATTATAACATTTTTACTTTAAATTAAAATCTCTTGAAATTTTCATTAATAACCACTAATAAAAATTTACATTGTTTATAAAAAAAGTTCTAGAAATAGATTGCCAGGCCTTATCAACATTCACATCTTCTTGACAATGGGGTTAAGAAAGTCTATTGGATATAGCTTTAGTTAGTGAACTAAAAGCATTCCTGAAATATATCTGAATCAGTATAAATGGGGCCAAATTAGGTTATGAAAAAAAGAAAGAAAAGAGTTTTGTGAGTTGTTGCCAACATCCTCCATGCCAGTTGAATTTCTGAAATGTTGCTCGAGTAGAGGGATCCAAGTCACCTTTCCACAGTCTCTGAGACTGTCTCCTCACCATGTCACAACTTTGCTACTACCATGCAAAGGTGCCTGAGCTGTTAGAAAAGTACAGAGACCAAGAAGAAATGTATTAGTCTAATCAGAACCTGCCTGCCCCAAAAATCAAAAAATGCCATATCAAGATTGTATCCATTCGTACCATCACTCTGGAGGATCATGAGATAATAATTCCAAGAGACTTACCCTGTTTGTAATTAATTAATCGTAAATTGAATGCTTTTCTCTGTAATGTTTCTTTATATTTTAACTTGCTAACCAGCAAGTATTTTAAACCAATTGTATCATTGCTGTACATCGATTCTCTATAACCCTAATCAATCATAATGTATACTTACTAATCCAACTCATGCTTCTTACTAAATATGTAATTTAGTGCAGTAGTAACTTATAATTTTTAATATTTATATGTATTTCTTGATTTATAAATGTATAATGCCTATCAAGCAAACCCAATCTCACAAGCTTCATGTCTGTTTTAATCCCACTCCAAAAGGGGGGGGGGTAATTAATCATTTAAGTTTTATTCATTTCTAAAATAGCTTGTGAGGTTGAGTTTTCTTTCTAATACATATATATTGTAACAGTAGCCAGGTTCAAACCCTGTTACAAGGGAGTTATACAATATTCCCTAACTGCCTAGATCAGCGTGGGTCCAATAAATTGGATTCCGTGTGCGAGTATAAAATATAAAGAATTAAATATATATGTCGAAGAGAGAAAGTTTGAAAGTTTTTTTTTTATTTAACAAAAAAAGAGAGAAAGAGAAAGATGTTTATAGTTATTTGTTTTAAAATACATTCATAAAAATATGTTAATAAATTGTGGGAATGCAGTTATACGCAAATATATAAATTTTTTCTTGTATTATTAATTTATTTCAAATATATACTTTTCTGTTGTTTTATTGTATACTACATTTTTATTGAGAGTAACAAAAGAACTTTGATATGTATACTTTGAGGCAATTTTGTGTCATTTGTTCCATTACTTAGCCACTCAAAAATTCCCAAGAATCTTAAGTAAATGTAGGGCAGAAAAGAAAAAAATGTTAAAAGCATGCCTAAGAAATAGAGAGCGGCATATTAATAAACTATTTTGGGAAACAAAAGGAATTGGAGAAATTAATTAGTTAGAAAGAAAAATCGGAACAAGCAAGAGTGGTTTTTTGAACTGAAATGAAATATTAATATTTTTTTGTTGCTAAGTTGACTGATACAGCTATGTTCGTATTATAAAATGAAACATTAAAAAAATTCCTTCAATCAACCATCGGGAGAAGAAAATGATTTAGTCATAACAATTCAGGCCATCGCTACATTTGTAATGCAGGAGTAGAATAATACATGTAAGGCCACCATCCTAAGCTCCGAATATATAGCTGTTGCTGTTAAGTGCTTGCCCCTCCAAAAACCATAGGGACCTCATCGATATGCTGCTAAAACAATCCAGGAAGGAAGAAAATATTGAATTATGTACACTAAGAATGCCCCTAGTAAACCATCATTATTTCTTAGATCCAAGTAATAACACAAAATGAATGTTCATGCAAAACTTTTGCTATTAGCAGAAAAATTTTGTTTTGTTCTTCGACAGTAAAAGATTACATAAATTTCGGTTGGATCATCAAAATCAAGCTTATGTGGAAATAAACTTATCCATATTAAAAATCCTGGGTACTTCAAGGTAACGATAACTAGTTTTATTATCTTAAAAGAAATGAAAATTACCTATCATTACTCTCGAAAGGTTCAGTCATTGTGTAAAATTATATATTTGAATTTACAATGTATAAATGCATTCCTCCACACGTGTTTAATTATATGTTCTTATATATTTAATTAATTCCATTTTTGTCTTTATGTTATCATTGATATGTAAATTATATATATATATATGTTTTTCTTTCTCCATATTTAATTAGCCACAGTAATAAAATTGTATACTTACATTAAAACAAATTGTCTCTCATTAATGAACATATTTATCTCTTATATTGGCCTAGTTTCATTACTGGCAGAATATCAGAAAGAATGAAGTATGCTTTTTAGAATAGGCAATTATATTACATGTAATTTTAAATTCTAAACCATAGATTTGATAAAGAAATAAATTGTGTATAGAGGTAATAAATGTGTAGAAATAGGGCGTTCAACAGTAGCTAATTTTAAATGACACACAATCTAATTTAAGGGGTATAGAAAAGAAACCGTTACTAATACATAAGTTTAAATATACGCGACTTAAGTTGAGAAGTATATAAAGCAGGGAAAGCTTGTTTCAACTATGCAAATTTAGTCATTTACCTCCATTCAGCCTAATGGGTATTGTTATCTCTCAGCCCTGGGATTTGAGCTAGTTAAAAGGGCCAGGCACCTAATTAGTGATAGTTTTAAGACTTCTTAAAAGGGAAAAATAAAATTCTTATGGTCTTAGTAATATTGGCGCTTGAGGTCATTTATTAATTGATGCTCATAAATATATTTTGTCAAAGAAATTGTTGTTTGTCTTTTTAAATGAAATAATGGCCACTAGGTAGATTTTTTTTAATATTCTTTTTGACACACATCCTGATATAGGATACGTAGAGTTTTATTTTTTAAGATATATTTAAGAAAGGGATTCGTAATCGAATCTAATATGATGGATAATAGTCAAAATCTATCTGCAGTTGTTATGGCCACTATTTTTTTTGATAAACCTTTATATAAAATTAATACTGGGGTTGCCTGTTAAAATGGTGCCCAACATGGGGTGCTAGACACTGGAAAAAAATACTATGTAATGGTCAAGTTTTATACATTCGTGTAACAGAATCTAGAATCCAGACAAAGAGACCAAAGATGATCAGACCAGGATTGTGACATCCCAAATCTGACTGCACTTCAACTCATTTGCTTACACTCCATGACTCAAGACCCTACAAATGACCACACCTGAAGTTACATGTAGTATTTCCATCTTTCATGGCTGGCATAGGGCAGGAAAAAACATGAAACTCAGGATTTTAAATATATATATTAACTAATTTAATTGCTACCAGCACAAAATTAAAGATAACTTTTATAAATGGTAATTAATGCATATATAGTTATATCACATATATAACTAACTAAGACTGAATTGGATTGAAATAGGAATGAGAAATAACATGAAACCAGAATAAATTTAATATATATTTATTAATCAAACAGAACATAATTTAATGTGGGAAAAGCACACTGACTTTATAATGTGAGGATTTGACATTTCTCCTCATCAAATCTTTAATTATTAATATGAAGATACATTTAAAGAATCACTAAGCTGTGCCTAAATAAGATTCTGCCAATTCCTACTGAAAGTGGTAGCTACTATTATAAATTTGCTGTAACAGTCTTAGGCAAAATATTTACTATCTTTTCCTTTTAAATATTTTTATTTAAACATTTAAATAAATATTTTAAGCAAAATATGTATTGCGACATTATTACTTTAATAAAGTATGAGCATATAATTCAGCTCAGGGAAGAGATTGAACCCAGAAACCAAAGATATAAATTTCAGTTTAATACTGAATAATTAAATTATGGGACTCAGAATTGCCTATAATGAGATCACTGACATGCTACAGCACCAGCAAATTACAATAACAGAATGCCCTGTGGATAGATTAGAGTCAAGAGTTTTCATGACAAACATCGGTACCCTGGAACCGAGTGTCACGCTGCTAAAAGGTCAGGGTTGTCTAACATGACTGCCTGGAATTATACATCAGGTATTATTAGTGTGCACCCCAAAAGAAGATAAGATGGGATGGCCTTTCCTGAGGTCCAATCTTAAGGAGAAGATGCAGAAGAATGTTAAACATTGAACATGAATTTAATGTACCTAATTCTCCAAATGAAAGTATGACATTAATTATTACAAAAATATGAGGCAATAGCCCGGTTAGTATTACTATCATGAGCCAATTTTAACAATGCTATATAAAATCAAGTGACATTAGGGGAATAAATAAAATATAATAAAACTCTGGTTTATAGATTTCAATCTATACATAGAAACTATTATGAGGGAGGGAAAAAATATATTTGATCAACTGGACAAATAATTACTGGATATACTTTCATATTACTAAGACCAGCACATTACTTTAATCTCAATAAGACAGAAATTTAATAGTAAACCATAATACATCATTTTTAAATTAAATAAAATAATAGGAATTTGAACCAGTGAGGATGGAGGATGTCATTAAGAAACAGTTATGGGAAGATATTGGCAATTATATCTCTGAATATTTATTAGTTTAAATGCTCGCTGCTTTGATTCAGTAAAGAAATATTATAGGCACAACCACAGTGATAAACAAAAAAATGAGCATAGGTTACATTTAGTTTAATTAAGATATAGACAAGTTATACAAATGAAATAATATTTACTTAAATGAGAATTTATAATAAAACATTTATAGGAGTTAAAAAATGACATTATTTTATAGTTTGCTAGCTTTAAACTTTGAAGTAGAATATTTTAATTTAGAAATAGTTTGTTAACACAGAGCTCTGGGGTTATAGATTGGCATTACTGATTAGTTGCTGTACTGGATAAGGTGTTGGCTTTCAGGTATCATGGTCTTTTGAGCAGGCATAGCTAGGCAGTTTCTTGTGGCAGCTCTGGTGGTTGAAGCATTGGCTAGCAATGATCGCACCATTCTTTCAGTGGGTTTAGAAGCAGCAATTGCCTTTCTCCAGTCAGATCTTTCAAAGAGTGATCTGACATTAATTCAGCATGGTGACACCCTTCTAAAATTAATGACTTCTCCCACAAGCTTAATATGTACTCTATTTATACTTTTACTAGAAAAGAACCCATTTCACTTGGAAACCCATGAACTCTATCTAAAATATCACACTAAGTTGTAAGATTTCTCAATTTGATCAAAAATACTTTTATTTAGGCTTCCATAAGGCTTCAAATCCTCTTCCAGATGTCAAAATGGTTTTGCTACAGCAATTTTAATGACTACTTTTTCTATAAATAAATTTGAGTAAGCAATTATCAACTTTCTATCTTTGATTTAATCCCAGGTGTGGTGGATTTAAATGCAAATCTGTTTACAGCTAACTTTTTATCTTTAATTAATTTAACTAAAAACTTTTTACTCTTTTACAAAACTAAATCATGCCACTCTATATATATTATTATATAAGGTAAATCATACATCTACATACAAATTTATATTTACTAAATTTAATAAATTGACATTTCAACTATTTAAAATTATAACATTAAATTTTATATTTTATAAATAAATGATTTAACATTATATTCGCTGTAACAACTATTAGCCTATGTATGTACAGCGTTTATTCATATGTGCATATATAATGCTGCACACCCAGCCATGATAGAAAGGTTTATATGTTTATTTATTAAAATATTCATTTTGATAGGGTTTGAATCCAGCACAGATAGGTTTGGTGGATAAACTAAAACATGCAATGAGAAGGGTTTGAACCTGACCATTGTAATAAGTTCAGAATAATTTATTGCTAATTTGTTTAAAATCTGGGTGGACTTTGGTGTCCATTTTGTTTTATTGCTTTATTTTATTTTAATAATCATTGTCAAAGTACTGGCGATCAATTGATTTTATTAGCAGCACTTTTAAGTATGCTGATTTCTTTTATTATATTATTATTTTGTTCTTAAATTAAATGGAATTGATTATTGGAAAGTGGGGAAAATGTATGCTTCAGTAGTTAAAATTTTCTTTGCTTCTTAATTATCATTATATATTACATGAGTCATTATTTAAGCATATCATTGTGAGATATATCAAACTATTTAAGGGTTTATTTTTTATTAAATTAAATCATTCATTTCTTTATTGATGCATTGCTAGCATATGTCAGAATTAATTAATGATTTATACTTCATTGCTTTAATCAGATTTGTCCATACCATTGCTTTGGAGAATTATGAAGTTCCATTGTCTTGTTTCATATTGTTCAAAACAGGGGTAGACAGCTATGCCCTGGAACAAGTGAGCTAGAGTAGCAGAAACTCTGCATGGGTGGCTGTACACCAGACCATAGCAACTTTCTACCTGCCTCTCTATAAGGTATCATTCTGCCAGAAACATGGGTATACCCTCATCCAGTAAAATAATGATGAAGTATTCTACTAGCCAAAGATGCCATTTTCCTTTCACTGACATATATGCTAGTACCATCATTCTTATAGTTAACTTCCTAGCCTGTTTGATAAAAATAAATCGTAGTGATATGGTATAATGAACTATTTTAGTCTTTAAATATTCTTCATTGGAGTTTCATAACCAACCTTGCTGAAGCTGCTCACCCTCTTTCAAATCAACCATTCCCAGATCTAAAGTTTTGTTAATTATTTGAGATCTTTAAAATGTGGAAAATGAAGAACAAAATATTTATCTTAGCATACTTATAAATACCGATGTATTCTCTTCATATGTTAAAAATCAAAACAATGATTCTTTATAAATTTGTATGTTGTAATGCTAAAGGTAAAATTTCAGAACTAAAGAAATAGTGAAACTCCATGTTATTAAATGTATGTATGATTCTTCAATTTGTATAACGTCTAATAATATGATTTCTGAACAAAATTTGATATTGTAATACTGCACGATACCTATATATGTTACTATATAAATAACTTAATGTATTTTCCTCAAATATTTGTAAATAAATGAAAGACTTATATGCATGAAGTTGGTAAATATATAATCACATTTAATCACATTTGTTATATTTATATAAAAATTTAATCCAGTGTGTTCGAATTTTTATTAAATAATATAAGATTAGTTATATATGTCTTTTAAATTGTCGGGTTCACTCAATATCTCATCGATCATCGTCATCAAATCAGATCTCATATTTTATGCTGTTGTTCTGGGCCCAGAAATAAAGAATTTGCATTGTGTCACTGCAGGTGTTGTCTTTAGTGTTATAGATTTGGAAAATGAGCAAATAGGTTAAAATTCATGAGTGCTCCTGACCTCTGTATCTCAGGCATGAGTGGATTCAGGGTACTTTTGCTCAAATTCTAAATCTTGATGGATGGACATACATTTTCGACTAGTACAGTATTAATTTTCTTATCAAAACGATAGAAAATCTGAAATTTAAAAAAATCATTTTGGAAGCATATGAATAAGTCATATTCTCTAGAAAATAAACTTACAGTTGGTATAAGATTGAGATCTCAAATACATAAAAAACTGACATTTGTCAAATCTTTACAAGTATGCAAACAAGTTACTTTAGGGTTTTGGTGGCTTAATGCAAAAAATAAAAATTATTTGCTAAATGCTTTGGTGCACTAGTTTTATATTTAAATTCTAGTTCCCAAGGATGAAAGCAAAAGTCAGACATTGATATATACAATATAACTAAACTAATAAAATAATCAAGAGCTTTGTCATTCAGGAAGTCATGTAACTTTTACATACCCAAGCGATTGCTTTGAGCTTAAATCCTGATATTGTTTAACTCTCAAATCCAACACTTTATCATTATGCTCATAACTTTATTAAATAATAATAATATGATAAGACCAACAATCTATGCTCATACACAACTGTCTAAACTTCTTTCGTATTCCGACTCCTAATTATTACAAACCAAAAAAATCATTTTGAGTTCTAGAGTATGCCATTTTACCACTGCACTAAACCACACGTGATTTATTGTTTATAACAAATTTGATTACATCTAACTAAAATCATTTAACATTTCTTCCAGCTATTGTTTAAGATAAACCATCATTTTCTGTTCACATTTTGATCTTATTATAATTATTACTCTGGAACAATTCAATGATTTAAAAAAATATTCTTAAATTGTTTTTACAAGCTTAGTAGTTGTATTAACCTGATCACAAATCATAAAGTTGTAAATAGAATTGGCAAATTCCATAAACGAAAACAAAGATTTGATTTATTGCTTACATATGATTTGTCCCATGTCCCACGTGACTTAGCAATTGTAAATAAACCGTTCTCATAACTCGGTGTTTATTTGGCTTTTATTTACTTTTTTTACAGAAATTGTGTTACCTTTTTTCTAATAATTTAAATATTCTATGTTGAAGTTTACCAAACGTGATGAAAATAATTTTTTTAATAATTAATTGATGAATTTTTAGACTGCTATAATTTATCTAAACAATTATATTAAAACTTAAAAATTGTAATTTTATTCATAACTATCTATATTGAAAATTCTGCGCAGTTAAGTTCTAATAGCATCACAGGTGCGAGGTCTTCATCATTCATTAATAGGTTACTGTAATTCTAATTATCAGGTGTGCTTCGGCACACAGCTGATGAATTTGTAATGGATCATAAGTTTCTAATTATTTAAAGAAAATTTCAACATTTTATTACTTAGCTGTAGGGAGCTTCTAATGTCAAACAATCTTTGTTAATCACATGACTTAATAAAGGCTGTTCAACTTTTGTATTGAAAATAAAATTTAATACATCTGATATTTATACATAAGCTTATAGATGCGTGTACATATTATCAAATACAATACTCTGTAAATATAAAGACATTTACATTTATATGTGTGTGCGCATCGCTCTTGCTTTTATATATTAGCACGCGTGTTCAAACAAGCAGATTATTTAACAGTAAGAATTATTCTTTATCATTGTGGCTCTTTTTCAATTCAATAAGGTTCCTATTCTTGCCTAATGATATCAATGCAAAGTCATTACTGTCCTTTCCAAATTTTTTAGTACCGTATATATATTAACTCAGTTTGGATTTTTAACTTTCCTTCAAACTTTAAATGCACTTATCTGTGCTCTCTCTCTCTCTTTTTTTCAATGTAAAATTACATAAATGATAGTGAACCCAAACCTTTTGCTATTTATAGGCTGAAAATGGGCCTGGATGATCTATGCAAATGCTGTAACAGATCCGACGAGACCTTTCTTCACCTGATGGAGGAATGTACAGCCTTTAGTGATTTGAGATCTATGGTCTTTCATAAGCCTATTGTGAATCTAAGACTCTTATTTAAAGAAAACATTATTTTATTCAAGCCTCATAATGCCATAGTTGTTGTGCATGTAATGAGAACAATATGGATATCTAGGTGTGCTCTGATCTTTGATAACAAGAAGATATATTGGAAAAAAAAAAATGGAAAAAGAATGGGATGACATGTTTTATAAAGGTTTGAAATTTTGGCCAAGAAAAACGTTTTTATTGGTATGGGGTGGTTATGTTCCTACAAGGTGTGAAATGTGGAGCTGAATGCTCTTACAGAACACTGATTAAATGAAAGGTGGAGATAATGTAATTTACTGGATACATTTGAACTTAATTTATTTTTTAAAGTAATGATTGTTACGATGTATGTACTGAATCAAATGTAAATATGGTTTTTTTAAATAAAAAAAAAAAAAAGAACTGATAAAAAAAAAAATATTATGAATGAGATACAATTTAGATATAAATTAAATGTTTGGATCATAAAATTTAAAAATCATTTTTCTAACACAAGTGTGCAATAAAAAAATAAAGATTAGGCAAAATCTATTGTCAACTCAAATATTTTTAACCTGCAATGATTGCAATACAGTTTAGTCACATAAATGCTACAAGTGATATCTTATACAATTTCTAAGAATGGTATGTTTTATATAAATATCATTTTAAATTTGATTTTTTTAATTATAAGTAATATTATTATTAATTACAAAATGTGTTAAAATGTTTTTATTAAAAAATTTGAAAAATTTAGCCATAAAATCACAAAAATGAAAATATTAAATTACTTTTATTTAACTGGATTCAATTGATTGTTTTCTTATAACCAAGTATTATAATGAAATAAATTTGCTTTTTATTATTGTTGCCATTAGTTATAACAAGTTTTATAATAGTCATCTTTAAAAATAGATTTTAAAAAAGGCAGTCATTTGTAAAAGTGGTATGAGATACTGATAAATCAGAAAACAGGGGCATAAAATTTATACTACATGAATTAAATTCAAACTTATTTGATTTTTGCAAACAGATACATATTTATGAAAGTACTGATATGGATACCTTTTCAATTTTAAAAAATAATATGAAATTAAGATATCTGAAAACTGATAGCAGTATAAATAGACCATTTATAGCCATTGCAAGTTAATTAACAATTAATTCAGTTGATTATAAAAAATAACAAATGTTATACATGTATTGAAAAAAAATAGCTTACATTACATGATTTGAACTTTAAATAATAAAATTAATGCCAATAATAATTATAATCTGGTAAAAATTATTTTATTCCACCCCTCACACAAATGAATAAGATTAATTAATGAACAAGTTGTAAGCTTGTTCATACATATAAATTTTTAGCTTAAAAAAATATTAAAGTTAATATTAGAATCTCATATGCATACTTCTTCATTCCAAATTCAGTTCTTACACCCAAACTTAAATATAAATATAACTAATAATAATAATAATACACTGTATTACTATTTTTTATGAAAATGGAAACATAAATACAAGTATAGATTACAAAATTATATTACAAATATGATTTTCAAAAATATAATAGCCTTTGGAATATTTTTTTATTTAATTAACTTCTTAAAAGTATTCATTGGAGTGAACAATTTTAAATGTAAGCAAGATTAAAGCATTGTTTGAAAAGTTACACTGGAAAGTTTTTTTATACTTTGATTATTATTATTTATTCTCAGTGTATTTCAATGTATATTTCTTTGGTTTGCTCTCTCTCCCTCTTTCTCTCCTTCCCTCTTTATTTCTTTCCTCCCTTCTCTTTCATATTTTTTACACTTTAAAGTCTTAACTCAGTCTTTTATTTCAAACAAATTTTATTTTTAAAAATTAGAAACAATTATTTAAAAGAGAATAATTTTTAAACAAATATAATATATGAGTAAAATAAATGTAGATAATGGTGCTTGCAAGCTTAAGTATTAATTCACAGAGGTATTATTATAGCCCAAATCAATTTTGGCTTTAAGTAATCTTAACAAGATAAAATAATAAAGTATTCATATTATTACTCTGTGAAATGCCAGTTTATCATGTATATATAATTAAGTTTAATAAAGATGTTGTTAAGAAATTAATATCAGCTCTTAAAATTATTATATATGTATGTAAATTAATTTCCCAAACAAAATTTATTATATCAATTAAATCATCATTACTAAAATGACTAAACTACAACATTATATTAAAATCACCAAACAAAAATTCTCCAGTATAATTCTTTCTAGTTAAATAACACCAGATTTTCAATTAGCTGCAAAGTGTAATCAATTTAATTATCAAATTTAAAATTGCACAGACTTTAAAGCATAAAACAGTTATGATACAATCTAACATTATAAACATTTCTTATTTTTTAACATAATTATATGTATGCTTATATACTATAAAAAGCATCACATTTAATGATTGAGGGTATTATATCTTTCATATTTTAAAAAAAGAACATAAAATTAGCTGAATTCAAATCATATTGAATGTGCAATAATGTTGCATTGTGTTGTGATTACTTCATGATTAAAAATCAGTGCAATCTTGGATATGATATTTAAAGGGAATGGGATTTGTACAATGCATTAGGGTTTCAGCATTATAATCACAATCAGCTGAAGATTGGTGTTGTGAGCCATGAAATGGTCATACTGGAAAACTTGCAATTTTTTTAATGTGATATCAAAGTTTGTTTTTGTTTCAAGTGATAAAAATGTATGTATTGTTTCCAATTTGGTTTTGAACATATTTGGATTTTACATATATTGTAATGGAAGAATAAATTAATATCTATTAAAAGTGAGATCAATAATGAAACAAAATGAGTAAATTGATTAACAATATATTTTTTTAATAACATAGACATCAAATAGTAATTTTCAATAACTGTACAAATAAAAGAGGTAGTTTGCTTTTTCATGTCAATGATGCTGATGTTAAAATAAATAAACTGAATGTTGGCAGGAGTGCTTATGAAACACCTTAACAAATTACAAAAACTAATTATATTTATTTGATTATTAAAATATAATTTTGTAAAACTATCATTAGCTATTTTCCTGTAAAGACTTTGCATTTAGTTTTTAGATGAATTTATTATATATGATTCTATTTTATATCTTAATAGTATTGTTTATTACTCCTTAACAATTATAATACTATTATCGGTGCCAACATAGACTGATACCTTTATTCCATTTTTAAGGGTATTAAAACAGGCAAAACTCTCTATACGTATTGCCACTCAGTGCAAGCCAGAGTAATCAATGGCTTGTGCATAAAATCCCCATCTAGTGCCTACTCATCCAATATCCCCAAACTAGTTTCTGGCTTGTGGTCTTTGTTAGCGAGAAGCCATGGATCTGAGAGCATTGCACCTAGATCTTAGGATGTAATGCAACCCTCCAGCAGCCACTTTTTAACTACAAAACTATGAGTCTTAAATTGAAAATACTATAACATTTTCAATCCAAGCTCATTCACTTATATAATCATATAGGTCTAAACTCAGTTCAGTACCTATACATTTTGGTGACTTTGGTTCATTAATAACCATAGCCACCACTATCCTATTACACAGGATTGGTTTTAAGCCAATAAACATCACATGATCACCATTTCTTATGCTTGCTTATAACTGTTATTAAAACAGGCAAAATTCTCTATATGTATGATGTTTATTGGCTTAAAATCAATCCTGCTTAATAGGATAGTGGTGGCTATGGTTATTAAAGAACCAAAGTCACCAAAATGTATAGGTACTGAACTGAGTTCAGACCTATATGACTATATAAGCTAATGAGCTTGGATTAATAATATTATAGTGTTTTCAATTTAAGACTTATAGTTTTGTAGTTAAGTAGAAATAAAAGGTGGCTGCTGGAGGGTTGTATTAGATCCTAGGATCTAAGTGCAGTGCTCTCAAATCCAAGGCCCCTCATTGACAAAGGCCACAAGCCAGAAACTAGTCTGGAGATATTGGATGAGTAGGCACTAGATGGGAATTTTATGCACAAGCCTTCTGGCATCCATTTATTACTCTGGCTTGCACTGAGTGGCAATACGTATAGAAAATTTTGCCTGTTTTAATAACAGTTATAAGCAAGCATAAGAAATGGTGGTTATGTGATATTTATTGGCCATTTTAAGCTTACTTGATTCTTTAAAACAAAGCATTGTGAATACTTGGATAACTAACCAATAAACTTATGATTCAATGTATTCTACATACATAAATATGTGTATACATAAATATTTAAAAAATACAATAGAATATACAAATGAAACATCTATACACATTGCAGTAAATATATTTTTATTGTTTAGAAATTTAATTAAAAATTATTGCCATCTTCATTTATATCATTAAAATGTTGTTTTTATATATATAAAGAAATGTAAAAATAAAACTTGTGTTGTTCAATGATAGCATTTTTAAAAAAAAAAATTTTTTTTATTTTTTAAAAGGAAATGTACAAATAAATCTTGTGTTCTTCAATGCTGGTCAACTGATTTGTATACCCTGGGTGTTTCATTTGAAAGTAGGGTTTCTGATTTTTACTACTTCTGTTAGGCACACTGAAACAAGTCAGTTCTTATTTTCATCATTGTTAGAGAATGTGAGCCTGGCTCAGTCAGGTATTCAGAAAAATGGCTAGCCTATAGTGACCTCAATGCCAGGAAATTTAGGCATTTATTTGATTAACAATCATCAAAAGCATTATACTGAACTGGTGACTGGAGTAAACATGAAGACTACTTTTAAATCTTCATGGGTTGAAGTTCAACTCAACATTCTCAACAAGATGAGAATCATATTTTCTGATCAATTGCAGTTTTAATAATTAAAAAAAAACCCAGCAATAAACCAGACCTCTTTCTAGTTTTTCTTTGGGAATTGCACTTAGTTTAACCTTGTTTTACTTGTTGTTACAAAGCCAGTTCATTTTTATTTTGAGTTTCATTGTTTTATTTATATTGAATAAAAAAAATATATAGACTTTTTTATGTCAAAAACAAGAAATTTGAAGCTGATTTTTATTTTGTCTTTAGTATTGTTTTCATGAAAGTTGAAAAGATTTACAACTGATCATATTTTTTGTCACCTTTTTCAAAAGCAAAATTTTCAAAGATAAATAGTACTAAAATTTCCAAATAAACCTGTTAATTACAAGTAGTTTTTAAAAAAATTGAAATTATATATTCAATTTATAAATTAATTTGTGAGTATTAAATAATTCAAAGTTAAAAAAAATTTATACTTGATCATATCTTCCCCCTTCCCACCTTTTTCAAAACCAAATAAGAGATTGAAAAAATAAATAATATTAAAAGATCAAAACAAACCTGTTAATTATAATGAATAAAAAGTTTTAAATTAGATATTTAATTAAAAACTTAATTTATAAGTTAGTATTACATAGTATGATAATGAGAAATCACTTTTCCAAATAAAAAGTACACTAAATCTTAAATTTATCAATTAGTTGTTCCAGCATTGTTTCCCCGACATAGATACAATCTTTAAAAAAATCAAGTGAATATAAAATGAAATGCAGACCCAACTATATTGTTACCCTATTATCTATATGCATCACATAGATAGGAATGTGCACAATGTCATGCAGTTTATTAATCACTTCATATTCATACAAATAAGATTTAGATCCTTAGTCAGGGGAATAAAATTAGTGATCTAGTATATATATATATGGAATTGTGAACCACACATGAAGTGCATCTTATAATATTATCATGTTATTTGGAAGAGTAAACTTTACAATAACATTATAACTCATTACCTATATTACACTTGTTCTCTATAAAGAGATAAAGATAAGACATGTGTAAAAAAACACATTTACATCACTTACAACATTTAAATTGTAATCAAAGTGGGATGTGAATAGGATTCTTGTGATCAGTAGGCTATAACAACAATATAGGTGTTTTTTTTTAATAAATCTTCTGCTATTCAGGCACATATGTATATATATAATGTCATTACATCAATATGCACACTATAATATGTAGCAAACTAATCATCTAATGACAGACTTTTTTTGCAACATGTGAAATATATCCGTAATACAAACAGTGAGCAATGTGTATCAATATTTAATGTAAGAGTAGGAATACCACATTTGCAATTATATTTATTTAGTATAAGAGCAGAAATACCATATGCACAACTATATTTATTTAACATGAAAGCAAGAATACCACACGTGCATCTATATACTCGCCACGCCTGCATATATATATATTCAAGACAGAACAATATAAAACACAATTATTGACAGAATCCTTATTTCAAACTTCTAATGATCTAAAATATTCATGTCTGATATCTAAATTGACTATAAATGAAAATAATATTAAATATATATATATATCTGAAGATCATCATCTTTTATATCCACACATTTGAATTACTTAAATCGCATTATTATTTATGATAAACGTTATAGACAAAATTTAACATTTGATCTTTTTTTTTCTCATGTGTCATAGCATTAGCCGGGAAACGAACCCGCTAATCCGGGACAACTGCTTGTAAAGCAGCTATCGCTGACCTCTCGACCACCAATGCTTGACAACATTTGATCATTTTAACACATATAAATATATATTTATTTTAATATTATTTCAAACAAAAGAATTAAATTTAAATTTAATCCTATTACTACTTTTATCCATTATATTTCTATCTAAAATCAGATCAAAGTACTTATAACTGATCAATTATTCTAATTCATTATTATCAATTATTTTCTTCCTCTTTGAAAAGCCATTAAACATTTATTTATAATATTCACTTTTTTTGCTTTTATCACATCTTCTAGGATTTCTTGAATATCTGTTAGCATTAAAATTGAAAACATAACAATATTATATTCAAATTTTAAATGACTTTAAAAAAATTTACTTATTCTTTCAGTTTTCACTTAAAGCTACTAAATAAATCCTTTAAAACCACTGTTTATAGAAGCATCCTATTCATTATTTTTGCATTTTGATAAATATTTTTAAGAATTTGACAATATTCCGAAACTCTGTTTTGTTATTCTAAAACTTTAATAACTAAAGAAATGTTTACAGAATAAAATGTCTTTTTATAATAATGGCAACTCATTGGTCTTTTCTATGACCTATTAATATTTGGAAATGATCTACAGTGTTATAACCAATTTTAAATCCAGCTTGTTTTTTTATTTTTTTGAGTCCAAAGTTATCTATAAATGAGTTATAATAATCTTAGTAAAGATTTTGCAGCACAGAAGTTTGAGTTTATAATTTCTAATATCTTTTTTTTTCATCTTGCTTAAATATTAATACCATTAATTATGTGATATATCTTTATTATTTAGCCATTTGATCTAATAATTCTTTGCCTACTTCTTTTGAAATATTTATAAAAATTCATCACTTTCCCAGTTTTTCAATTTTCCATTAATTACATATTGCACGTCTTCATTTAAAATACTCAGAATTTCAGATATTGTTTAGATCAAGAGTTCCCAAACTTTTTTTTTGGCCACAGTCCCTTTTACCAAAAACGTTTAAAACTATTGACCCCCTAGTCATTTACTTTATTTACTCAAATTAATAAATTTGTTCAATACTCGATATTAAATATTTACTAGATATCAAACTTTTCATTTTAATCACTTGTAATTAATGATTGAAAAAGATAAAAGGACTATAGAATATGGCATCATCTTGTGTAACATTTAATATTGAAACCTACACTAACGAAAATACGAGCAGTTTTTTTTTTTTAATTTTTGCCATTTATGAAATAAATATGTAAATTCAAAGTAAGTATAAATATTGAAATCACTTTATTAAACATAAAAATAAAATGAAAAAAAAATCAACATATTCAGACAGAATTAAGCATCAACAAAATTACAACAATGAAAGATTTTAATCAAAATTATAAAAATAAGAATACCAAATAAATTAGCTTGGAAAACTGAATTTAATGAGAAGGTGATCTGTCAACAATTTATCTATGTCTGATTTAAATTACTGAATTGCATTCTTAAATCTCCATGTTCAGTGATATGCAATCAAAGTCTGTTCTGAAGCAGGTTTAAAACTACACTGAAGCCTTGTTCTACCAGATATCATGATGGAAATGCTGGCAAATACTTTCATACAACAGTTCAAAAATCCACATACAGAAGTGGAATATCTTGTTGCAGCCAAAATTTTTGATAACCCTATTTGAATTGCACCTTGAAACCCTCATTTGTGCTGATGGTTATCAGCTCATCTTGCAAAATTATATTTGGTTCTGCAACTAGTAGTGTATAGATTTATTACTCAGTCCATTATTTCCAATGATAGAATATCTTCAAAACCTAATTTTGAAATCTAATTAAAGAGCTTTCAAATGGTTCTACAACTAGTAGTGTATAGATTTATTACTCAGTCCAGTATTTCCAGTGATAGAATATCTTCGAAACCTAATTTTGAAATCTAATTGAAGAGCTTCCAAATGGTTGATGTACAGCAAGATGTTTTCTTCTTGGATTGTGCCATCCTAAATAAGTTGTAAAACTAAGAAAGCAAACAATCTGGCAACAAAAGTCAATATGACTAATTTTGCTTTGATGAGATTCAATTTATCTCCTTGCAGTTGTAAATTAACATCATTAAATTGGCCAAATAAGTCAATTAAATAAGCAATATCTGTTTTAAGTAAATTTTCTTTCAAACTAGAATCATTGTCTTCCAAAAACTATAAAACAAGTTGAAAAAGTGCAAAAAATCTTGCCAAACATAAACTTTTTGAAAGCCAGCAGACTTCGATAAAGAGAACCAATCAATAGAAATTTTCATCGCTTTCCTCACATAATTGAGCAAACAGTCTAGTGTTCAAAGCAATACTTTCACATTTTTTTGAAGCTGTTATAACAAACTGAAGCAATTGATGCAATTTGTTGCTATGTTTCTTGGCTACCAAATGTTGCCTATGGATTATACAGTGAACTGCAAGCACTTCAGATATGTGTTGTTTAAGGTAACTTATGAAACAGCAATAACAACCAACCATAGCTGGTGCTCCATCTGTCACAACAGATATTATATTTGTCAATGGAATTGCTTTTTCCCTGAAAAATAGCTCCATTAAATTAAAAATCGATTTGCCTCTACTGTCAGTTTCTAAGTTCTAATAAAAAGCTCTTCATACACTTCCTAATCTTGAATAAAGCGAAAGTACACCAGCAACAAAGCTTCATTACCGGGTAATGTTGAATCTTCCAATTGAAGGGGAAAAAACATTTTTTTTTTGCAAATGATTACACAAACAGTTTTCCATGTCATGACACATTTTGTTAATGCATCTTTGAACTCTGTTATTTCTCAAAGGAATACTTTTTATAACATCTTATGCAGGTTTGTGGAATACAGTATGCAATACCTCCACAATGGTTTCTCCCCTATGATGTCTAGGTTGCCAGACTTTGTAATGAGTAGGGATGTTGTACCATGTCCTTAATCCATCATCATTTTGCTTCAATGATGAAATAAACATATTATCTATCATAGTTCTCTTCAGAATTTTATCTTCAAGTAATTGAAAGTATGACAAATTTTTTACTTTTTTGTCAGGGTGAATTCTGCTCAAGTGATCTGCTAGTTTTGATAGTTTCAGTGTTTTTACTAAAGTTTTTTTGCATATGAGGCACATTAGTAAATGTTTGTTTGATAATGTTGGGACAAATCCTAGCTTCAAATAATCCAAGCTGTAATATTAGCATTTTTTTTTTGGTTGTCATATTATTATTGTAAGAAATAAAAACTTTATTAACAAACAATTTTGACAGCCACTGTGATAAAAAAAAACAATAAAGTATATACTTACTTGAAACAGAAGATTTTTGCTGGAACTTGAATAAATAAACTGTGTCCTCTGGCTCCTCAATAAATAATTATATTCAAAGTTCAAATCACAAATAAGTACGTCACATCAAACAAACCAATTTATAGTGTTTATGAAAGCATGACCATACAAGACTGATAGAGTCTGCTAATATTGAATATTGTCTCATCACACCATGAGCAAGTGTAGACATGCAATGGTTTTTCATGTCTGCACTTGTTTTGATATGTTCGATAAGACAATGTGCCTCATGTATTTTCATGCATTCTTATGTGTGATTTTTTTAATGACACATTTTGTTTTTTCATGTGCAGGTTTAGTATGTAATGTGTTTTTATCAAAAAAAAAGTGTTTTTTTTTAATTATTTTACTTCTTAATTAGATACATATTTGAAATAACAAACTAATAGCAGTAATAAGGGAGTCTATTATTGCTGTTGGAATCAACACCAGGGGGTCGATATCGACCACTTTGGGAACTCTTAGTCTAGATTGTAGATGATACTTTGTTTTTTTTTTTTGTTGTCTTTTTATCTCTGCATAGATTTTTCAAGAATTTTTGCACACATTTCATGACATCATCACTCTTTTTACTAAAAGTACCACTATTGGAATACATATGAACTTATGAACCCAAATAAGACAAAAATAAATAATATTCTGCCCATTGGGATCTTAAGGTTCTCTAGGTTGACTAAGCAATTAAAATTAGAACCAAGATTTATACTTTCTGATCAAGGTCAACCCAGGGGTCTTACCTACTGCAGTTTTTCAGCATAATCTAAAAAATTATGATTTGGACACTATATGCTTCTTATGTAGAAGGGATGATGAGACAATGGTACATATACTAGAGTGCCAAATTTGGACTAGCCTGCATAATGCCATCAAATTCTTTAACAACTATGGCAAAGCAATGTGTGTACATTTGATAAAAGCATTCAAGAAAGATCACTTCAGAATTATAATACTAGCAACATTTATCAATTTCTGTATTTGGACATTGAGAAATAAACTACTTTTTGAGAATGAGAAAGACTATGACCCAGTTAAAACAATAGTGTATTTATTACAGCAAATTAAAACTACTGACAAAATTTTTTGCCAAAAATGACTAATTGATTAAACTTGGTCTCAAATCAATGTAAGATAATGTATAAGTCTGGAGGATATTGAAGTATAACATTGTACAAGAAACTAGCCATGGGAATATTCAGTGGATCACTCATGTCAAGAATTGGATGAAGAAGATGGACTTTAAGAGTGGACGTTAGGTGATGGAGAAGAAAAATAGTGCAAAGATCTGACAGCTGAAGTAATCAAATGATTTGGTGTCTAAGCAGAAAAAACATTTAGTTAAGCTGACTGCATGATAATGCTTCAAAGATGGGGATATTTTGTTAAAGTAGTGTATGTAAATAGAGGAAACTGATGCACACCAGAATGGTAGAAGGGCTCAAATTTGTTATATGTAATGTTTTAAGACCCTTGGTTTAATAAGTTTTGCTATGAGAAGTTATTTATATTCTTGTAAATTATGTAAATTGATTTGGCCCTGAAAGGAGGCTTATGTTAATTTGATATCATTTGTGCTCCTAAGGTTCCTTTTAAAGTAAATTAACATGTTATTTGATTTATTATATGTTATTGATCATTATGTTGGATTCATTGTAAATTACAATGTATTTTGATTGATAATTATATATATATATGCGCTGTAATCTTAATAGAAACACTATATTTGATATGTAACTTTTTTATAATTCATATGAAGGGTGAATAAATGTGTATTTTGAAACTAAAAGTACCACTATTTCTTTTTATTACTGAAATAACTTTTCTTTAGCTACTAAGATATTGTCTTTTCTATAGCTTTCTTTATCATTTCATGGTTTTATTTTTTATATCACCATTTCTTCTAAATGATAATTTTAAAATGTTAATATCTTTTTTCATTTCTTCACACAGTATCAGGAGTCAGTTTAAAAACTTACTAATAAATTATTGTTATATATATATATATGTTATTTGTAAAACAATTCTTAATAGAGTATCTTTTTTTTTATGTTGAAGTATGAGCCATGTTCAAAGTTTGTTGACATTTTAAAATAATTTGCAAGTTTCAGTTTAATTCACAAAAATATTTCTGAATGTTTAGGATATCAATTGTTGGTACTGACATTTTTAATGATTTTTATCTCACTATCTCTGTATTAATTTGTATTTTATATATCATTAAACAATACTTACTTTGTGTGATGATTATATTAAAAATATAGTTTTAAAATAATATTTTCTGTTAGTCAAAATACAGTCAATCTCTACTGTATCTTTCATAATCATTTTCATATTGGATTCCCCTCCCCCCAAATTGAAGTTTTCTTTTGGTCAAATTTCATATATCTATGAATTCTTTCACTTGTTTCTTTACAAGTTTACCCATTGGTTTTTTATATTTTAATCATTTTCCAATTATAGTAGTAACTCCTTCTATGATAATTTTAAAACGTTTTTCTGATCAAAATTTTCTGCAAATACGTATGAAAATTTTTTGTTTCTTCAAACAGTAAAAATTTGTTGAGATATAAACCTAAAATATTTACATTTGCTACTTCTATTACGTTGAGTAACTAATCTTGTAATGCTGTCTGAAATATCAATTTCAAACCCCATTTCAAACTTTATTTGTGCATTTTTGTGCCTTTATAGCAAATCAATTGCTTTTTTATTTTTTCATTTAATTTTACAAAATCTGATAATGTTCCACTTGATATCAGATAATTTATTTTTCAATTCATGCAGTTTTCCTTCATTTGAAAGTCATCTTCAGCTGTAGGTAGCTCAATAAAAGATCATTATAAAATGGCAAAGATCATTATAAAATGGCAAACTAGATTCATAGCCTATAGTTCTTAGCATACTCTGCTGCAGTCACTAACCACTGATCAGAATAAAAATTTTACAGCCTTCTGAAAATGAAGACCATTTCTTTATTTTTATTGGTCATATTTTTTTTTAATATAAAAGATAACGACATTAGCATATATATTCACACACGTTATTCATACAGTTTTCAAGAAAACGCAATTTCCGTCTCAGTTAAGAATTATCAAGTATACAAAAAAAATTATGGTGACTACTTAGTCTTAAACTTCTAGGTAAAAGGCAATAATTCAGCATGATGTCTGGTTTATATATATAAGCAGTTTATTCAACTCCAATTTCCATGTTACCAATCACATGTAATAACAGTTGTAGCAACAAATGTGATAGAAATTTGATCTGTTGGTTTCTTTGAAATCTCAAAAAAAGTCTTTTTCCAATTAATAATAAACTTATTTATATGTAGATATAAATATTATTTCAAATAGTATTATTTACTTTTATTTTTCATAATATTTTTTAAGTGATGAAGCCCCCATAAGATATGTACATTACTATGTCAACTATCTTTAACTTTTAGTTACATATAGTTAAATAGACATTCACTGGCCAATATTGAAGATGACTGACTATGGATGAGCTATCCAAAAAATTCCAAACTTGTTTTTGGAAATTTTTGTTACAGGCTTTAATGTCAAGGCAAAAACATTGAGTTTATACTAATTATGACTATAGTTAAATAGACATTCACTGACCAATATTGAAGATGACTGGCTATGGACGAGCTATCCAAAAAATTACAACCTTGTTTTTGGAAATTTTTGTTACAGGCTTTAATGCCAAGGCAAAAACACTAAGCTTATACTAATTATGAACACTGAATTTATGACTGTACTATTACAGTCCACAAGGTGATCTTGGGTACAAAAAGAAAGCAAACAATAGCAAAGAATAACCCATGAAGTTACAGAGTTTTGATTGCTAGATAGCACTTTCAGTAGAAACAAAGTGCCACAATTAAAATATTTTCAAATAAACTATCTGAAGCATATATAAGCTATAGTGTTAAATGTGTTGCATTGATTATTTATATATAAATATTCATTTTACTATTACATTTTATCATGTGAACAAAGATATTTGAAAAAGACAAATGTCTCTCAAGCTAGATTTTATGTCGAACCAACATTCCTGAGTTAACTCTGGATCACAATCTTTCACATACATTTATTGTTCTTGCTCAACTCATTGTAAGCATACCAAAATTATTGCACACACAATCATAACACCATCCTCCCCATATAAATATCTTAATAATTATTATTAATTATTTTTTAGGTTAAAAAAATATATTTTTAAGCCCAGATATATACATTAAACTTTAATTAAAGATGGATATTATTATAAAACAGAACAACATGAAAAAATTAATTCAATTCAATTCCACTTTTTTCTGTGTGTAATAATATATTTATAATATGGTTTTACCATATACCTTTCAATCATATAAATAAAAACATCTAAACAGAAAAATGACCCCTAAAATGTATTTCTTGCTGAATTAGCATCTCATAATTATTTTAAAAACAAACATTATAAATGACTTTGATATTAATTTATTATTATAAAAGACTATTTGAAAAAAATATAGATGATTATGTATTTAAAAGTAAATGCCTGTTCTAAGCAAATAATTCTGTGTAAGTTATTTAGGGCATAAAGGTTTTATGAAATTGATTTTATGTAAAATAAAGGAATCTCCAGAAAATAGGCTTTCCAGTTTGTCCAATAGTTGTTACAATCTATCAATTTGATGCTCAAAAGTCATTTAATCTTTCTAACAAAGCTAACATGAAACAAAATAGTGAAAAAATATTTAAAATAAATTTAAAAAATGATGCTAAGGAGCTCCTCTAGGTGTTCAAAATAATGAATACTTTATATTAAATTAGCTCCAAAAATTACAGACCATAAATAAATAAATTAATATATTAAATATATATATAATCGAAAACAATGTCTATGAAAAATTTAATTAAAGGAAGAATTTAAATTTAATTAAGTGTATTTTGAAAGAATTGATTAACCAGATAAACGGACTAAATAGTAGTTAACATATCATTAAAGTTAACAAAAAACTAAATATGATTATGCAAAACTTTAATAATAATAACAAGTGGACATCACTTGTTTAGATAATTGAGATTACATTGCAATCTTATTACTGTAAATAAAATTCTCATAAGAAATGGAATCCATTGCTTTAGTTTTTAAATTTATAATCAAACTGTGTTTAACTCTGTACTGTCTGAAGTACTCCTACAAAAGGTCTTCACTTACAATACACACCTCATGTGATTCAGTAGTCAACAGAAAGTCTTACTGTTTATTATGGCCAATAACCTTCACCTTTAACTTTGGGACAATTTATTTACAAGAGTAGAATTTTTAAAAGAATTTGATAAGCTTCATTTGACAAATTATTGATTATTTTCGTTACTTGAATAATTTTTACCTGATAGCAACTTTACTATTTGGCAATTTATTTATTAAGTTAGTAAGAATAAATTACGAATAAACTGCCCACAGTTGTGATTAACATTACAAATATGTATTAATCCATAAAGGAAAGCTCGAATATCCGGTGTTTTATTTATAATTAGATTAATTATAAAAAATATGGTTGAACGTATATGCTTTTTTCTAGCTACAATTAATTAATAGTAAATATATTTGACTAATCGCAAGTTATTTTATAATCATATCGATTATATATATGTATATATAATGAGACAATTCATCTCACTTAACAATAGATAATTATAATATGTAAAATTGTGTTGAAATCTTTATATATAGGTTGCATATTTTAAAACAAAATATTTGTATTTATCATGTTTATAAGATTAAGTCAGATATTTATTATCTTAATTTGGTTTTTTTTTTTTTACTGCTGCTGCTGCTGCTGCTACTACTATTATTATTATTATTATTCATCAATTATTTTTAGTGAATATTTTGTGTTATTATATTAAATACAAAGGAATGAATAAAAATAATTATTCATCAATAATGGTGACTAGATCAAGTGATTTTGATTTATTATTTAAACCAGCATACTTTAAAACTCATTGTCGATATCAGAAATGTTATCTTGGTCCAAGATTTCACAATATTTTTATTAGGAACATTGGATTTAATGTTAATGACCTATCAAGAAAAACTTTGAGAAAATTTATTATGGACTGGATTATAATTGATGATAATGAAAAACTTTTTATTTCTATTTAATTATTTTATTATATATTAATGTTTTTTTTATTTTATTTGCACAGGTACTTTTGTTAAGCTCCATGCGTGATTTTTTTTCACAAGATTATATGTTTATTAAATTAAAATTAAATAATAATTAATAATAATAATAATTTATTATTATTATTATTAGCAGTAGCAGTAGTAGTATTACAATTACTACTATTATTGTTTGTGTTTCAAAGCAGAACTTTGCTGATGACCAAAGGTTACATTTGCTATAAGCCCTCTGTATACATGTTTTCATTGCTATTGAAAAAACAAGTTAAGATATATATAATTTTATGATTATAATTTTTTGTGTAGAACTGGTAGTTTAAATATTTATTTGCTAATTTATCTTTGAATATATCTTATACAATTACTTTTAAGTGGGGTGCAGACACATATATATATTCATTACATTTGTGATCTTCACTTTCTGTAATTTAAGTTCTTGAGAACAATCTTGTGTTATCACTATTCAATTGCAAACATCAACATTATATTTGTTGTGTTACTGAGTTTAGTATGTTTTCTAGTGTTTAAGTTAATTGATGGCATAGATTGGTGGTTATCCAGGGTCACCTTAGAGGTTTGATTGTTGTATTATCAGTGATCAGTTTGTTGCAAAAATGTCTGGTTGTGCAATTTTATTATCTGTGGCTCATAATTGTTCCAGTTTGATATTAAATCTTGACAGATGTCACCTTGTATTGTTACCTAAGATGAATGTGCAACTAGTACACCAATATGGATGAAGCATAAAGGTGACTGCATGGACTGAAGAAATAGACCCTTTATAATATGAGTTGAAGATTGTCTGAAGGGGGTGTTGGGTTGTCTATATGCTCTTGTCATGATCTAGTGCTGGACAATGATAGAACAGATGCTGTTTTTCTTCAGTCCTGTGGCATAAGGAGCAAAAAAAATCAATATTGGTCTTCAATCTTGGGTATCTCAGAAAATATGATGTAGGCAGTGCATGAAGATTTCAATCTCAACAAAAAATCAAAATATTTTGGCTCCAGAGACCATTTTTTAAACTTGTGGAGTAATTGTTTATTGTTAATTCTAAGCATTGTCAGATTGGTGTCCAGACTCGGATGTATTAATGAATAAAATTTGCCAGTATCAATATGGGTATATTGTTTGAAGAGATATCTGTGGAGACATGGTTTTTATATAATTGATGATGGATGGTAGATGGTCATAGGTTTGGGGGTGGCCTTTCTGTTGAAGTCACTTGGAGAAGGGATTGAAGCATTAGAAAGTATTTGACCATGGCAACTATTAGGTTTGTGACCTTCTGCAGATGGAAAGTATAAATGTTATGAAGTCTCAGTCCATTGTGAATGGGTGGTCTGGTAAGCTGTTTTGCAGATATTAATACTGTATTCCTTTGCCACAAAAGCTTATTGCAAAGAGAAGAAATTTTGTTTATAAAACCTTTAGAAAAAGTGACAATGGGAGAATAATAGGTGATTTTTGATGTGACTAGCTGGTTAAACAGCTGGATCTTGGAGTATATTGAGAGACATGCCTTTGAGAGGGAAATAGTGATTCGCTCCATTTCTTCTTTGGATTTGTTTTGGATTTTGATTCTCATTGCATTTGCACTCATATAAGCCTAGGAATTGCTTTGTATTATAAAGAGACCAAACTGGAGTCTTATTTAGATTGACTTTGAGTTTGCGTGTAGCTGTGAATTTTTGTAGTATTGTATGCAAGGCCAGTAGATGTTTTTTGAATGTGAGGAAGATAGTTATGTCACTCTTATAAGTGATACATGTTACCTGCTGAGATGTATTTGATATTTGTATGCCAATGAATGTTTGCTGGATTTTCACTAATAGAGAGTCGATATAGAAAGTGAAAAGTAAAGAGCTTGGGGGGGGGGGGGTGCTTGTGAGATTGATTGTGTTGGAGTAAAAGATATGAAATTTTTGCTGCTGAGTGTAATATGTATTCCCAATTCAGCAGCAACTTGGCTATAACATATAGAAGAGTACAAGGTATTGTGCTGGCATTTCGATTAAAAATCTTGATTGCCACAGAATTAAAAGCTGACTCAATGTCTATTTGGACTACAACTGGGCTATATTTTTTTCAGCCTCACACTGAGCTCAACACAGCTTTGAAAAGAAATGCTGCCTGTCCTGTAGAAGATTGTCTCTTGCAAACTGATATGGTGAAATCAATGAGAGCAGACATGGCTCAATTTTGTCTATAATGGCTTTCTCAATGATCTTGATGGCTGGCTATTGGACCCATGGAGATTTGCTAATGTTATTAAGGGTGGTTATTGGAGACGATTTCTTATTAAATTGTACTATCGCAATTGGATAGTGATTTTCAATGTTATATATTTTTTGTGATAGTTTTCAAGATTACATAACACGAGTAGTTGTATGGCTAAGGTGCTTGTACACAAATTTTGGTATGCCATGAGTGCCAGGCTGACATGCATTGGACAGAGTGGCAAGTTTCAAAGCAAATTCATTAGAGGTAAATGGTGTATTTGTTTCAGGTGGTCCAAAATAATTGGCAAATGGTTGGAGAGTGGATGTGCTGAAGCTTGTTTTAAATGCTTGTAAATAGGTTCAATCATATTATGTGCTTTGTATATAGTTGCTTCAATTTCAAAGTGCCATAGGTACTCTAATGGTGGAGGGGGAACCTGCGGCCCATCTGATGTAGTCTCTACTCTATGTATGCTGTTGACTGAGGCAAATTTTGCTTTTATTATGATTGGGTAGTCTTTAAGTGTGGCACATATGTTGTTATATAACTGGGTGAGCTTATATATATGCTGATATGTATTGTGATTGGGTTTAGATATTGTTATCCTTTTGTGTAGTTCATCTGCCAGAGCTAAAAGACTGGATGGTGGTGTTTTTTTGGTGACATGATCAATATTAAATGAAAGTATATTGATGTATGCCTGATATCTCTGCAAAGCACATAACTGTAATCCTTCAAGTTTATGGAGCATAATATATGTTTAAAAAAGGGGATTCTGAAGTGGATGCTGGTATTAGAATTCTCATTGTTTTTCCAAGTGGTAGTGCAGTCAGCTGAATTTCAGTTAGATCAAGTATTGCAGTTTGAGCAGAGTGGTCTGAGAATAAGGATGGATTAAGTTTGACACTGATATAATGATGCAGCATTGGTGAATACAAGCAAAGGTCAAATAAAGATGTGTGCTGATCATTATGGAATGTTACTGTATTTTGTGGTAGAAAGCCCTCAGCACTCATGAGTGGTATTGCTATTTGATGCAGCCATCTTGAGATGAAGTTTGTGTACTTCATGTTAAAATCTCCTATGATGATAGTTGGTTAAGGAGTTGATGCCATCAGTGAGTTGATGGTATGATGTTTGATATGATGATGTTTCCAGGTGGGCGGTAGGTGAAAATTATGTTGAGAGTGGTTGCATGCTGATGAAAGGTTGCTATAAACAACTTTGCATCAACACATATGATCCTGAAAGATGTGAATAGGCAGTTTGGGCTTATGAGTAGTCCAGTTCCACCCAAAGGTGATGATGTATCCTTGGAGAATCCAAAAAAACCTTCAATGCAAAGATGCACTGTTGAGTCAATCTGTGATCTGCCATATATTTTTGTTTCCAGAAGTCCTAATATATGCATCTGTGTTATTTTGGTTCATTGTCTAAGTTGATCTAGTTTGTTTGCCGAGTGTTCACATTTCAAAATATGCTAGTGGCTGTTTTTTATTGCATGTGTTGCAGTTTCATTGGTTAATCAGATAGAAGCGATGCCCATTAGTGACCAGTCTTTCATTTGAATTCTGGTTAACAATGATGCAGTGTTGTGCTCTTGTTTTGGTTTTTTTATTGTTTTTGCTTCTTTTTGGGTGATCTCCTGCTGCTGCTACTGGTACACTGCTACTACTACTACTACATTTCAACAATAATCTTTATTAATCCTTTACGTTACATGGTATTACGTAACATTGATTTCAAGGGTTACAGGTGCAAATCTGGAGTCATATTAAGTTATTTACAGTCACTAAGGTAATCTTGATTGTTGTTCATTTAATTGTTAATCCTGTAGTATAGTAGGATAGCAGCTTGTAATTTATATTGCACAAAATCAAGCCATGGGCACAGTACAATGAACAAAGTTAATTCACAGTAGAATTCCACATGGTGACCAGCAGAATTTGATAGATGTGGAGCAAATTCTATAATCCAATGGTGGATGGTACCATGTATCATTGAATGCTACTCAATGAAGTTATTGTTGGATTATAACCTATTATAGATTGGATGGTTAATTAAGCAGTGACCATGTGGCAGCAAAAATTTCAGAGGGTGCAGTCTTGTTCTGAGCCTTGAATTGATGGACCTTATTAATATTGATGAATATAACTGGATGCCTTCTAGTGTTGTTACTAATGGTAAAGATGCAGCAAGTGCACCAGAATGCATATAGGGTGAAAGTTGTTGCACATGCTGTGGGAGAGTGTATCTTCTGATAGGATTAAATTTGTATAGGTGCAACTGGTCATATACATGTATTTAGCCTGATAGTGTTGATTTGGTTGAGGGCTTGCCACTGCTGAAAGAGATGTTGAGTTTCTTCTGCTGCATTACATAAGGTGTAGAATGGATTCATATTTTTATATAGACAGTGATACTGGAGTAAATATGAATGCTGGCAATGCGTATAGAATAAGACATACTAGGAAATCCCCCCAAAAATTAGGCTCTAGGAACCATCTTTTGAAGAAGCAGAGTAGCTGGCAGTTATTGATACGAAGCACGGGAAAAGGATAATCTTTGTTGGGCTCTGAATAGAGTATAGCATATGTTTGCCTGTATGTGTATTTATTAGTCATGGCAAATGTTGATCAGTTAGATGCTGATAGGATTGATTAATAAAGTGTAGTTAGAAATGTAGCTGATATAGGGGGAGTTCTATCAGTAGGGATCACTTGTAACAGTGATTGTAGTGCTGGGAACTTGTGAACAATTGAATTTTATGGCTTTTTGAATATAAGAAAACTTGGGCATGTTGGAGGCCCAGACCATTATTAATAGATGGACAACTAAGTCTCTTAGCTGAGATTGACACTTTCTTCCTGCCCCATAGTAGCTTATTGCAGAGAGAGGAGATGGCAGAATTAAACAATTTTGAAAATTTAACAATAGGCAAATAAAATATAATCTTAGTCATAATGAGTGTATTAAATAGGTGAATTTTTGCATAAAGAGAGAGATAAGCTTTGGTGAGGGAGCTGGTAATCTGTGTGGCATTTTCTTTAAGCTGGTTTTGTAATGTGTTCTTCATTATAAGTGATCCCTTGTAAAATGGGAAACCTAAGAAGGGGCTTGCCTTTCCCTGGAATATTTGAGTGTATGGTTTGTTGGTGTATATAAACCATGCTGTTGTTTTACTCATGTTAAATCTAAGTTTATACAAGGCCGTATATTGATTGAGGATGCTTTGTAATGTGGTAAGATGCTTGCAATATGGCAGGAAGACAGTGACATCAATCATGTATGCTATGCATGGAATGTATTGATATATATAATTTGGAGGCCTACAAATTTTATATGCTTTAATAGGGAATTTATGTAAAAAATGAAGAGCAGTGCATTAAGAGGTGAGCCTTGGGAGATGGATTGTGTATTATTATTATTATCATCATCATCATCATCATCGTTATTATTATTATTATTATTATTATATTATTTCAAATTAAACTTTATTGTTTATAAAAAGTTGCATTGTTAAAAATACATGGTTGAAAACTACATAGCTTTGGAACAAACAGATAGATATTATTGGTACAATTCAAATAAATTGTTAGGCAGGTATCTGATAAAGGTAAACTTGTAAACTGTGTATTTACCTATGGTTCTATTTTCATTGTCTGAAGGTTTAGTTCATCAGTTTAAAATACTTTTGATTGAATTAAATATATTCTTTGGACTATTCAATACACAGATGTGGTGTTTAAAAAATTGTTGAAAAAGAGATATGTAACAAAAAATAAATAATTGTTCTTTTTACAACAAAAGTCATTTGGTTTTTGAGGCTATGGTCTGTCTTGAGTTTTTAATAGTGACAATATACCAGCAAATATATCTGGGTGTGCAATTTTGCCATCTCTGGCCTTCAGTTGTTTGAGCATATTAGAGAATGTGGCTGGGTGCCTTCTGGTGTAATTTCCAAGGCTGAAATCACATCTAGTGTACCACAAAGTATATAAACAAAAAATTGCTGCATGAACTGCTGGTATTGAACCTTTACTGAGTGTCTCTATTAGGTTATCAAGTGTGATGTTATTTTGTCTATATATGCTAATCATAATTTCTCAGGTATTTGTCAGACCTGTGCAGGTGTGGAATAGGTGCTGTTGTGTTTCTTCTTCCCTGTGGCACAAAAAACAAAAAGCATCAATTTTGGTGTAAAACCTGTGGTATTTAAGGAAGTAGGAGGTAGGTAGAGTATAAAGATTTAGACTTAAGGGAAAGTCAAAAAAATTGTGTTCCAATATTTTTTGAATAGCTACATCAAACAACTGTTGTTCATATTTAATACTAGTGACTGAGGATCAGTAGTTATGTCTGCACACAGCATATTATAAATTCTCCAATAAATGTATCTACCAATACCCAAAAAAGACACCTGATCATAAATGCTTTGGAGTTTGTTTAAGAGCAAAGACAAATGTCCATGTGAAGGTGGTGATCAGTCTGTGGGTGTTATCCGAAGGATGCATTCGAGAGCTGGAAAACTTCTTATCAGTGCAGCCAGTAGATTGATACTTTTTTGTTTTATGAAAAATTTGAATGGAGAGAAGACCTAATCCATTTCTTGTTGGTGGAAGACTGTAATTTTACAGAGATGGAGACTACTTTTCTGTGCCAGAATAGGTTGCTACAAAGTGAGTAAATGGACAAAGTGAAAGGTTTAATGAAGTTTGAAATTAGTGAGTTAATAGGTTATTTTTGTACTTACAAGCTGATTGAAAAGGCATACTTTTGTATATAATGAGAGATAGGTTTTGGAGAGAGAAGTGGTTGTGCATTCAGCATCATCTTTCAGTTTTTCTGGATCTTTTATCTCATTCCAGAGGGCCCTAGGTAGAAAGGAAATCCAAGGAAATTAACTGGTTTACCATGATAAACTTGCATATGTATCTTGCCAGTGTAAAGAAACCAAGCTGATATTTTATTAATGCTGATCTTGAGTTTATATTATAAAAGGGATATTCTTTAAGAATTTTTTCCAGAGTAGGTAGTTGTTTTTTTGGATGTAAGAAAAACAGCAAGGTATATGCAATACATGGTATATATAGTCCAGTGTGTGTAATTTGAATTCCTTTAATTTTTATTGTATTTTGTTTATAATAGGGTTAATGTAGAACATAAATAATAAAGAACTGAGTGGAGATGCTTGAGGTATGGATTGGTGGGGAAAGAATGAAGGTGATGTTCTACCATTAATTGTAATATTGATTTCATGGCTAAGGAGTAGATTAGTGAGTAGGTATAAGAGAAAGCGAAGTATTTTTGTGTCTGCAAGTGACTGAATTAAAATTTCAATAGAAACTGAGTCAAAAGAAACCTCAATGACAATTTGAACATCCATTGGAGCATTTTTTCTTTTCTTTTAACTGAATTTGCAATGGTTTTGGAAATGAGGGCAGCTTGGCCTGTTGAGGAGCCTTTTTTTGCATATTGCATTGATGATAAGAGGGAAGAGATATGGTTCGATTTTATCTTTTAAAAACTTTTTCCAGGATTTTGTAAGGATATCCCAGAGCCCATCTAATGTAGCCTCATGTCCAGATGTGTTGTTTTGTTATTTTTTTTCCTTTTTTGTGTACTCTTTTAGAGTGTTGCAGGTATCTGGAGCAGATTTATGCATGATGATTCTTTTATGTAACTCATTGGTCAAAGTTAGGAGTCTTGAGGGTGATGGTGTGGTTCTGGTAACATGATTTATATTAAATGGCAGAATGTTGATAAAGAAATGTACCATTAAACAGGATCAAGTTGCATAGTGCTGGGTTTAAATAACATAAAGCATATTTCAGAAATACAAAAATTCAGAAGTGTGTATAGGAAAAACTATTCTTATTGTTTTGTGAAGTTAAATTGTTGATGTTTGCATTGCACTCAAATAGAGTTCGAACATTTGCCTAGAGTGATCAGAAAAGGGTAAGGTATTATGTGTTAACTTAATTAAGTGATGAAGCATGAGTGAATAAAAACACAGGTCAAGAAGTGAGATGTGATGACTGTTGTAGAAAGTGATGGAGTTGGGTGGTAAGAAACCTTCAGTACTCATTAGGGGTATTGCAAATTGATGTAGCCATTTGAAACAAAAGTGTGATAATGCATGTTAAAGTCACCCATTAAAACAACTGGATAAGAGATTGAGTAGTGAGTTGATGGTAAGCAGTAATCTTGAGATGACAACTGGTCCAAGAGGTATGTAAACAAAAATTAAGTCAAGTGCAGCAGTATGGTGGTGAAAATTGACTATAAGTAGGTTTGAGTTGATATACATAATTTTAAAGGATGAAAATTGGCAGGTTCATGTGATGACCAGGCCAGTGCCTCTTGAAAATGATGAATATCTTGGGTCCTTAAATAGGTTGTGGGGACAATCTGAGAACCATTATATATTTTTGTTTCCAGCAGACCAAAGATATGTAGCTGTGTAAATTGAATCCATTTCTTAGCTGGAGGGTTTTTTGACTTGAGTTTAGACCTCGAACATTGAAAGCTTTTATCTTTATTTTTATTTTGAAAGTAAATGAAGAAAAAAAATGTTAATGTATTATGTTTTGAGGATGTTGACTTAATTGTAAATTTCCACTTGTTGCCTTGTTTATAAGGTTTAGAAAAAGGATTGTATGAACATAAATGGCCAGCTAAGACTCAAAATTAAAATTTTCAGGGCTGGCATCTAGGGCATCAAAATATTTAAGAGATGGTTTGTTTGCATTATTTTTTCTAAGCAGGGAAGGTTTGATACCTGTTGATATACTAGTATATACATGTTTATCTTCAGGATTTTGTTTTTGATTTGCTTGAGTTTGGGGTTTTGATAAGAGAAAGATGAAGATTTTTTGGTTCAGTTAGAACTTCCTAGGTTTGTTTAGTGTCTGTTAAGTGGAGGCTACAGGATTCTAGTTTATAATGTTAGATTAATTTCGGTATCAAATGTTATTTTTTTATTACCATGACTTTTTCGTGATCACCCAGGTTTTCTTTTGAAAGTGTAAACTGCATCACAGCTTTCAATTATTGATAATGGTGATGTCAATGTAACTATGACATCTATGCTGGTCTTATTTATTATAGATGAAGAATGGCTAGTATTGTCACTGTGAATAATTGACTGTGGTACCTTAGCTATATGAGTTGAATCTAACCATTTACATGGTTGGCTGATGAGATGAGTTTGATTACCAACAGCCTGAGCAGTTTTGCTGCTGATGTTAAGGGGTGTGCTGGAGGTTTGATTTGTTTGCTCGATGGAGAGGTCAATTGGTGAAGCATCTTTATTTGAGGAAGAGATTGTGTGTATTAGATATTTTGTCATTATTGTCTTGATTTTGATTATGAATACATCTAGGTATATGGTTATCCACCTGATTACATTGTAAGCATAGAGTGTTTGTGCTGTTGATTGCTAGATGACCGTGCTGATGACAAGAGAAACATTATGGCTTTAACTCTTATGTATAGACAAAGTGTTGTCTCTTGATCTGTAATCTAAATAGATATAGTATTTGGATAAATGTTTTTGAGTATATAAAGTGTTTGGATCAATGTTTTTGTTTAGCTTGACTTTAAACTCATAGATATTTTTGTATATTGGAACTGGGGTGTCCTTTGGGTAAACTGGTTTCCAAAAGATTCCATTAATTTTTGAAAATTTTGTGTGTAGCCTAGATATGTATTTTTCAATATGCCAGTTATGTATCCCTGTTTGTTTTCATCTACATCAATTAGAACAAAATGTCTCAGTGTTTTGACCATTTTAAATCTATTTTTTGGGGGGTTTGATCATGGAATTCTATGATCAGATATCTTTGATTGGAATGATCAGCTAAGAATAGAACATTGTTCCATAGATTGTGCTGAGTGAGTGTTTCATATAGTAACACTCTTGGGAAATTATACAAAGAACAATGAATATCTGTTGCTGATAAAAAATGAAAACATGTAAAGTGTTAACAAGTCTATTAAGAATGGTATTGTGGAACTTCTCAAAAATGATATCAAGCATGTCAGCATTCCATATTACAGAAGGGGGAATTGCATTTCTTCACCATTTTGATTGTGTAAATCTAAATTTTCAATATGGCTGGTTGTAGATTTTCTGAATCTTTGGGAAGAAGGATTGAAATTCATGCTTGTAATTAGTGATTTTTATTTGCAATATCAGCAAATGTTTTTTTATTAATTAAACTAACATTATTTCTTAGGTTTGTATTTTCACTCACGTTGGTTAATACTACAGGCGTGGCAGCCATTCAAGTTATCTTTAATCAGCGCTGTGAAGTATTTTCCCCCCACAGATGCACAAATGAATGTTTGCTGATTTTTAGAATACATACAAATTTTGTATTTGTTTTTTTTTTCTTTCAAAAAATAAATTAAAATTACCTTTTCTGATGGAGACTTTTAGCATACATGCAATCATGTGTCTAGTCAGGTCATCATCATTATTTACTTATATTTGTAAACTTGATTTCATAAGTTTTTTTTTACCTGGCCTAGAAAAAGGCTGTGGTTTTTTTAATTGATTTACTTTAACAAATTTTCATTCATGCATGGTATTACTGTGAGGCCACACACTCCACGATATCAAACTACACAACTTCAATAATATGCTAACCAAAACAAAATGTAAATACAGACTATAGCATCTATTTTTCCCCTCATTAAATATCACATTTCAAACATATACTGTAATCATCTTTCCTTTGTGCTTTAAATACTATATTCAGTTCTCTACTGTAGTTAAAAAAAAACATACTGATATTTTTTTAAGCATTTTTTCCTTCAAAAAGTTTTATTCCATATGACTTTTCTAAAATACCATATTGTTTTAGAATCAGAAATATAATCAGCCTATGGAAAAACCATCATTTTTGTAAAAAAAAAAAAAAAAAAAAAATTTTAATTGACATTTTAACGATTTTTTTTTTTTTGCTTTGCAAATTACTTTCTGGAAAATTTACCTATCCTTTGAAAAATCCATTGGTTTTGTAATATTTTTTTTTAATTGGTTACTTTAACAATTTTTTTTTTTGCTTTGCATAATTGCTTGCTTTGAATAAAATGCTCGTAATCATATTATGCCTCTTAAATAAAAGGAAGGAATTACTTCCTTTGCTTAAAATGATTCATAAAAAAATTACAGTTTATTATTCTTCCTTTGACAATATTACAAACAAATATAATAGTTTTATTTAATTGGTTGTGAATTTAACATATGACAGCATTACTGACAAATACATTCACTTGATTTTATATATAAGAATATTTACAACACATGTATGAATAGAAAACATTTGATTTTTTTTTACATGCAATTTTAAAAATGTACAAAAAACTGTATGTCAGTTTTAAATTAGATGGGATTGAAATTGTTAGTTGAAATATTAAGTTTGAACACAGCTATCCTGCATAAACTCAAGTAAAAAAACTCCAGAGTTTAATACCATCACTATCAGTATGATTGGATCTTAAAATGACATTAAACAACTCTTTTTTGGATTAGTTTGCAATAATTTCATTTCCATATTCCTAAATTATCAATTTAATTATTCATCTCAAAATTATTTTGAACTAGAAATTTAAACAAATTTGAATTTTGTTAACCATTCACTCTTAATCTTGTAAATTACACACTATTACAAATAATTCTTATACATTGTTAATCTCACTATAAAACCAAAAAATATATATTATCCTCTTCCTGAATTCAAATCTGATAATTTAATTAACTATACGTCTCAAATTTATCATTGTTTACAAAACACTACAGAAGATATAAGTTCTTCATTTTATATTTTTAATTATGATTGTCTTAATTTTTTTTTATTTAAACAAACTATTTATAATTTGATAAATATTATAATTGAACATCCTTACAAATATGTATTTCTTTATTTTTGCAAGTAGTTCAGGTTAAGAATCTATTAGTAATTTTCTCCTGATTTCACTACATTTGTCATTTAATATAAACTTTAATAATCAATAGATGTCAGATGGTATTGCTTAATAAATCTTTATCCAATGCCATCCTGTTCAAATATTACTGGCTAGTTTCAATAGATGTCAGATGGCGGTGCTTAGTAAATCTTCATTCAGTGTTGTTTTATCAAATATCATCAAAATAATTTCTACCTAATGACTTTCATCAGTGAGAGATAGCAAAATGTGTAAGCAAAGTTCATATGATGTTATGTCTTATTTGTTTAATTTAGTTAAGGTGTTTGCACTAATATTAGTATTTGAACAATATCCTATAGTGGTAGCATGATAATATGCATAATTTATTTATTTGTATTTATAAACTAAATTCTAAGTAGCCAATGTATATACTAATTAATATTATTTTATTACTAATTAATTTAATGTTTCTGTTGACTTATTGTACTTTTTTAGTCTCAAGTATTCCAAAATCACAATTGCATCAACATTGACTGTGAAGTCATATTTCTATACTGAATTTCAGCACCCAGAATTTATAATAGGTATGCATATATGTGTAATTGTTGACCTTATGTATACTTCATTTAACTTTATATAGTTATGGCATTCAAAATAAATTACATTGTTTCTAAAAAATAAAAATAAATCTGGTCACAATAATTATAAAAAATATATAGATATTAGCTCTACTGTATTTCAATATGTAAAAAAACTAATGAACTGCTTGATATTCCATTCACATATTTTTCACTTTTGAATTGACTTTCCAGCACCATTGTTTGATTCACCATATATATATATATGTTAATTCTAATATTTTCACAGATAAATGATGACTTCATAAATATATATATATATATTGTAACAGGATATATATATATATGTGTTACATTTAAATATCTAATACAGAATTAAAAACACAAACTTTCAAAATGCACAAATAACGAATTATTAATTTATTAATATGTTTGATTGAAATATTCTATAGTTTAAATAAAATATAATAAAAACCTTTTAATTCTAAAAATAACGAGGAGAGTTTTTAATCTGAAAAATAAAAATTATAAACAGATCCTTAAGGCAAAATGACCATTAACAAGATGATTATGAAATAGATAATAGAAACAAAAGACTTGTTTTTCCCACCCAAAGATATAGACACAGATCTCAGTGGAAAAATCCAAGTAGCTACAAACCCAAAATCTACTACAAACTCAATGAACCAATAAATTAGCGATATGGAATATGTTTGATGGATCTGTGCATTCCAGAGATAAGGTGACTGAGGACTATAAAAAGAAAATCAAAAAGAAAATTATTAATTAGAGAATTAGAATTTTGAATTCGTTTTGTTGTTGCTGAAAAGTTAAATTAAATATTGTCGCTGTTACCAAAAATGTAATCTGTTTAATCGCACTTCCCTCAGACCGGCCAGCCAAAGGCAGCTTTCATCTTCACGGATCCCATGATCAAACCACTATTAACATCTTCAGAAATCATCAGAAATCTTCCTAAATCATCATCATCCACAAGAAAAGGGCCCTTGTGTAAATTAGATCTTCATCGCGACGGAATGAGCACGGAGAAAGGAAAGTATACATTATTGATAAAAATGAACTATAAACTCTTTAATTTAAAATCTCCGAACTTTATTTTCCTTTAAAGATGAATTATAGACTTTCTCTCTTTTGATCAAATCTGAACTCTATAAACTTTAAAAAATTTTGAGACTTATCAAAAATTGAAATGTAATCTTTTTAAAATATGTGTTATATGTTTCCATTTATGCTAAGTGTAAGATCTGTTTGTAATAGGGTAGGGGTTTGCGATTGCAAACTTAAATTTAAAGATAATATGTATCGTTATTTGTGCATTATTAAATTTTAAAAATAGGTTAAAAATAGTATTTGTGAAAAAAAAAAAAGTTAAATATAATGTGTCATTTTAAAATGATTTAAAACTGTAAACTAAATATTTTTTTTTAGAAATAAATTAATAAAATGATTTAAATGTTAGTTGAGTGTACATGGCTGCTAGATTCGTTTAAATATGTTAGTTTTAAAGGGGTTTTGATTCGGACTATTTGTTTCATAGTTGTGTCAATGCTGGTGGAGAGATACATGGACATTTATATCAATGTAATGTGAAGGGTGTTAGCACCTAGGGCAACGAGTCCAACCGAATGCATGACCCCAAAGACGTAGTCATATCATTGAAATGAACGCAGATGTATTTCCTGTGCCATTGACCCCTTCTAGCTCTGTGGAGGGATTATAAGTCGGCAGTAAAACCACTATCCCCCATACGTAGCCCTCTTTTATTAATTTATATACATGATTCCTTCACTAGACAGATGCCCATTCCTGTACTGGATGAGGATCATGTCCTTCAAATAATATCACACGGTTCAGATGCACATTCCTGTTGGCATGATTCTATGCTAACATGTTCACATTGCATTGGTTGCTGATATATATCTGGAAGTGAGTGTTGGTGTGGCTGTGGAATTTTAGCCTGGAATCAAATGTTTGAAAGTCTTTTAAGTGTTCATCTGGGTAGCTCTTCTAGACTCAACATTTCTAAGATTAAAAATAAAAGTTAAAACAAATAAAAATAATAGTAAACAATAATGAAACAAACAAATATTTTTATATAATTATTTTTCAAGTTTTGTGTGTCATCACTTATATATATATGTGTGAATAAAATATGTTTGTATTATTAATACTGACAGTGATTGCTTTTATTCTTTATTATTAAAAATATATTTTAATAAATATATAAGTTCATATGTCTACTAGAGCTAGTGACTAGGGCTAGCGGTCATGATCTTAACAGCACATATCTGTCTACTCTATAAATTTCCTAGGTTCAAATGATCTAGTGGTGCCCCTGTATGACAGATACTATAAGACTGGATAATGAGCACCCATTCCTGACCGTTATAAATGGCACCCAACATGGGGTGCCAATTATAATGGTCATGGTGTGGGTGATCAAACCAGTCTTACTATATCTGCCACTACAGGGTGCCACTAGGCCATTTGAACCTAGAAAATTTATAGAGTAGGCAGATACGCACTGTTAAAGATCCAACTTTTATTTATTAAGACCGTTTTCCTTTGCCACTACCTCAAGGAGATGCAGAAACTTAATATAACTTAAAATATATTAATATTTAATAAAATAAGCCACTGCCAGTAATAATAATACACACAAAAAAATTTATTAATGAACATATATAATATTTATATTTAAAATTGAGGAATAAAATTTATATTTAGATTTTAACATTTTTTAATTTAAATTACTATTGTAAATAGACATTTTAATAATATTTTGCTTTAGCATGTTGGGTATAGATAGGCTACCTAGAGTCCACAGTTATTAACCTTTCAAAACAAATTCATTCAATCTCAAGCTAAAAGTTCATAGCCAAACCAATGCCTGCTTCCAGATATATAGTTGCAACCAATGCAATATGAAGATGCTAGCATAAAATCATGCTGACAGGAATGTGCATCTGACAGCATGATATTATTTGAAGGATATGATCCTCATCCAGTACAGGAATGGGCATCTGTCTGGTGAAGGAATCATGTATATAAATTAATTAAAGAGTGCTATGTATGGGGGAGAGTGGTCTTTCTGCCGACTTATAAATCCCTGTCCATAGAGCTAGAAGGGGTTAATGGTGCAGAAAATATGTCTGCGATCATTTCAATGATATGACTGCCTCTTTGGGGTCATGCATTCAGTTGGGCACATTGCCCTGTATGCTAAACATGCTTCACATTACATTGATATAAACACCCATATATCCCTCCACAAACATCGTCCTAACTATGAAACAAATAGCCTGAAATTAACTCTTTAAAATAAATGAATTTAAATAGTTATTAATTTTTATCCATGCAGCTATCCACACCCAACTTTAATTTGATATATTTTTAATTAACACTTAACACACACAAAAAAGAGAGAAATGGAAATGATTGCTTAAACATATGCATAAAAATATTAATAATTGATTTTGAATTTTTTTAGGTCGGATAATTGTTCTTATTTTCAGCTATTAATTGCAATTTTAGAAAAGTTCTTATTAGATAAACACAAGAGTTCATACTTTATGAATTGAGCAGATTTAGAGGTCCATCTTACGTGATCACTTTCATAGATTGTTTGTCCTTCTTTGAAATGAAACCGCTACTTACCATGCATTTAGTCAGAAACTGTCATCCAGAGGCCTCAGCTGGTTGTCCAGAAAATTAAATTTATTGCAGACTTCCACATCGTGAAGATCTGCAATATAGCTAGTTATAATGGTATATTCATAGTCAGCTCTAAGATAACAATTATAATAATCATTTGGCTTTTATATTTTTATTAGCCTCTTATCATCAAATCTTCAGATTCAACAAGCAAGCCATCACTAATTCTCTCGTGTTTCATTTACGGTCTGTGCTGTCATTTCGTGCTTGCATTGGTCATTTAATTTCTTTTTATTCTCTTATCTGACCATTTAATTATTTGAGTGCCCCAAGGGTTAGTATGCTTTAGAACAATCATTTAATTAATAAAACAATCATTTCCATTTTCTAAGATTATAGAAATCAACACTATTTCTATTTTCAAAAATATCAAATCTTTACATCTTTACTTTTTTACAAATAAAAATACTTTCAAATACTTTTATTTTCCTTTTTTAAAATAGTTTTTAAAGTCTTCCATCTGTGCAATATATGTATATATATTAAACAACTTTTAATTTTCAGTTTTTAAGTTTTTTTCTTTTTAATAAATCAATTTTTATTTACGATCTTTTTATTTTCATTTTAAAACAATGTAACGGCATTTTATAAACCGTTACAATATATATATATATTGAATTAGACATGACTGATGTATAAGATCTCATTCTAATAACCAGTGAATTGTGCAATAACAGTAATTATAATAATATCTAACTTAATTTCTTTTATTTAAGTGAAAAACATAAAAATAGAAAATACAGTGTGTATTCCATAATAATTAAAGAAAGTAATAAAAAACACATATGAATATAATAAAATTATATTAATCAAAAAGTATTTAATTTTAAGAATATTATAGAATTGCTTAAGGTCTAAATTAAAATGATTATTATTAGTAAAAACTTAATTATATAAAAAGGGTAGTCTAAATAAAGAGGGGAAATTTAAGCACTTTGGAATAACAAGATTGAATATAAAAAAAACTGAGTATTGTGCATGAGACTTAAATACTAAAACTGAAATTATATCAGATAATATGATTTGTTAATTCATAATTTTGAAAAGAAATTTAAGATATCTATATTTCCAGCTGGAACTAAAATGAAGGTCCTCTTTAATTTTCAGGAAAAGGTATTTTGAAAATTTATAGAAAACTGACTATAATAAACTAAAATCTTGTCTAGAATAAGGACTTCAGATGATTAAACCATATTCTATTATGGGAAGAATGAATGATATGCATAAATTTTATTTTGTATCATAATGAAAAGATAATCATATTTAAGATGGCATCCATGCTTTATTAACATTTTCAATATGATGATGAAAGAATTCATTATTAGAAAATAAAACTCCAACATCTTTTTGAAATGCAATAAAATTAATTTTGTAGGAATTAATAAAATAAGAAAAATTTAAACTTTTTTTTAAAAAAAAAATGGGACGAGAGATTATTTAAATTGCACTAGATACTAAAAATATTAATATTTCTCTGAAGAAAAGTATAATCAATTACTAATGTGATTGTTTTAAAGATTTTGCAATCATCAGCATACCATAAATAATAAGAAAAATTCAGGCAATCCTTGAGATCATTAATATAAATATTAAAAAGCATAGACACTAAGTTACTATCTGAGGAATACCTAAATTAGATTAGCAATTTGGAAAATTTTGTTATTAAATTTAACATATATTATATGACTACTAAAAAAAAATGGAACCAATGGATAAGTTTGGAAAAAAATCATTTTAGGTAATTTGTTGAGAAGAATGTTGTGATCTACTTTATCAACGCCTTTAATAAACAATTTATTAATAAATCAAAATAAATAACATCAAGTTTCTGCTGATCCTCAATTGCATGCCTTATATGTTCATAAATAATAATAAGATTAGTTTCCATTGATTTAGTATGTATGAATCCATGCTGTAAAGAAAAAATAATTTTACTTTTATATTAAAAACAATTTTGTTATAAACACAACTCGCAAAAATTTGTGCAATCGTGTGTAAAAGATAAATAGATCTATAATTATAAGCAGAGCCATTCTTAAATATTCTTTTTTTTTTTTACACAAAATGTTACAGCTTTCCTGACAATAAAAAATTGTGTGCTGAAAACATAAACATCTAAGAAAAATGTTTACATGAATAATAAAATCAGAGTTAATAATGCCAAAAATTTCTCTAATAATTTATCATCAGTTTCTATTACAATTAACTACAAATGTCTTTTGGTAACAATGTACTAGTAAATGTGAAAACATATTATCTAGCTTCTATTATGAGATTTATGCAAATTTTAATAAATGAACAAAAACTGCTTTAGCCCAAATTTATTACCTATATATGTAATTAACATAATTATTGATAAATTATATATTTATTAGTAAATAATTGATTATTAAAACTTCTACAATTATGCAATTGTAATCAAACAAAGTACAAATTTATATATGTATATATGTAAATAAAATAAAATTTCCATTATAGAATAATATTCAAATCACCCTCCCAGTCATTATAATATTTCAGCAACACCCTCTGTGAATAAAGTCTGAAATTCAAACAGCTGACTCAAAAGGATAATCTCTTGAATTATATCTTTCAAAAGATGTTATATATTGAAATTCAGAGTTATTCAAACAATATTTTCTTATATATTATAGAGTAAATATTATAATGAATATAATAGTAATAATATATTTGTAAAAACTATAACAAACCACATACTTATTTTCAATTAATCTCTTAATCTTCTTCAACTGTCATATAAATTCAAATATAGTGGAAGTAAATATCATCAAGCATTTATGGCCTAGTGGTTAGCATAGCTGCCTTCGAAGCAACTGGCCCAGTTTCGCTTCCTGGTCAATGCATTTGACATATATATATAAAAAAAGTAAATATCAAGTCATATCCCAAGATTCATGCATTTTTTAAATATTATCAGAATGTTGATTGATTATAGATGTTCTGTTTCTATTTATGAAAATTGCCTCCTTAATTTTTCTTTTATTATGAAATTGAAGAATGATGATCAAAATTTTTATTAAAATAAAACAGTACTTATTGGAAACCATGATAAATTAGATTAAAAAAAAAAAATTTCTAAGTTATAATCTTATTTCAACAAAATAAATATATTATTATTATTATTATTATTATTATTATTATTATTATTATTATTATTATTATTATTATTATTATTATTATTATTATTATTATTATTATTATTATTATTATAATAATAATAATAATAATAATAATAATAACAACGTGAAAGCTAAACACCTTCAAACAGATATGCTTTAAAAATGCTTAAGTGACAGCCAATCAGATGGAATAATGGCATCACATGGGACTCTAAATTCTAAAACACAAGCCAGAACTATTAGAAAAAGATAGGACCCATCTTAATCTATGCCTCAATTATATTTAAATAAGCCAGACTAAAGTATTTTGAACTAAGAGTGTGAAGCTTAAATACCTTTACATTTAATCCACTAAATATTATATATATAAATTAACAACGCGAAATCATCCGATTTACAATGAAGCAATATTTTAAATCTAATGAAATTATATTAATAAATGTAAATATATTAAATTTAAGCATAAACAGATAATATTATAATAATGTGAAAGCTAAACACCTTCAAACAGATACGCTTTAAAAATGCTTAAGTGACAGCCAATCGGATGGAATAATGGCATCACATGGGACTCTAAATTCTAAAACACAAGCCAGAACTATTAGAAAAAGATGGGACCCATCTTAATCTATGCCTCAATTATATTTAAGTAAGCCAGACTAAAGTATTTTGAACTAAGAGTGTGAAGCTTAAATACCTTCTTATCTATGCCTCAATTATATTTAAATAAGCCAGACTAAAGTATTTTGAACTAAGAGTGTGAAGCTTAATTACCTTCTTATGTGAAGGTATTTAAGCTTCACACTCTTAGTTCAAAATACTTTAGTCTGGCTTATTTAAATATAATTGAGGCATAGATTAAGATGGGTCCCATCTTTTTCTAATAGTTCTGGCTTGTGTTTTAGAATTTAGAGTCCTATGTGATGCCATTATTCCATCTGATTGGCTGTCACTTAAGCATTTTTAAAGCGTATCTGTTTGAAGGTGTTTAGCTTTCACGTTATTATAATATTATCTGTTTACACTTAAATTTAATATATTATTATAATAATAATAATAATAATAATAATAATAATAATAATAATAATAATAATAATAATAATAATAATAATAATACTGCAACAATTCAGAAAATGGTCATTAGAACCAAAATTATTTGATTTTCTACTTAAGCTTAATCTTAATGCTCTCCCCACAACACATTTCCTCAGATTTCGTAGATTCTACACAAATGTAGACCCCATGTGTGGGCTATGTCATAGAGAAGAAGAGACACAAGATCATTTTCTTCATTCCTGCAGTGCACTAGAAGCAATATGTCACACAATGTTTACCACAACAGAAAGGCTATCATTTCAATTGATGAAATAATAAGTACATTTAAAAAAGGCAACATCCCTGCTATTCGTGCAGCAACATATAGCCTTTATGCCTACCGGTGTACCAGATGCACTTTCGCACTTGCTAATAACCCTCGACGCCACCCAGCAACATATTCAATAAAACTAGAACTGTTCAGAAAAAGAGACAGCATCCTAGCTCAACCAGATGTGTTTGCAGCCACATGGTCACACTTGAAACAAAGATCCAGTCTATAAAATATAAAGTCTAATATGATAGATGATGACATTTTCAACATCAGCTTTTTTTCCAACTTCAAAGAGATGCAAGCATAAACTGAACTAAATAGAAGACCAAATTTAAAAACAAGAAAGAAAGTATGCAGAATTGATAAAGACTTACATACTGAAATTTTGTTGTAATTTGTTTTACATTTGTAACAAACCAATATAGTACTATATGTGACTCTGTAACTTTTTAGACTCAATAAAGTTTTGCTTTGAAACATCATCATCATCATCATCATCATCATCATCATCATCATCATAATAATAATAATAATAATAATAATAATAATAATAATAATAATAATAATAATAATAATAATAATAATAATAATAATAATAATAATAATAATAATAATAATAATAATAATAATAATAATAATAATAATAATAATAATAATAATAATTGAAGTAGATATAAGTTAAATACTTATTCAAATTCTTCAATAAAAAAATTTGATATTTGTTAAATATGAACAATATAAAATCATAAAAATATATAAAAAAAGAAATTACTATGGCCTCAGAAATTTTTAATCATTATATTCGATCTTGTACTGATATTCTAACATATCATGTATTTAGAGAATGATTTTAAAATAAAGATAATAGGAACAGCAATAAATTATGTGAAATCTTTTTAAGTAAAGGAAGAGATATTATCACGGCCTAAGCTAGAATGGGTTTAAGCCACTTAATAGCTGCAATGACATCTTACATGATCAATCATACAATAAACAATAATATCACAAGATAATGTATTTTTATAATATGTTGTAGATTGTGAAGAATATAAATCAACAAAATGTTTGGAGCAATCATTAGCACTTAAGGGAGAAACATAATTTATTAGAATTCATTTCTAATCCAGGCTGGAGTTATTAATTTTTTTGTTAACAGCCATGTTTTTAATTATGTATTGTGATGCCACTGAACACAGTTTATTTAAATCATTCTCTTTCAGTCATTTTTAATGTATGTACATTATATTTAAAATTATAAAATGAATAACAACAACATTAGTTACTTCACAAAATAAGTGCAATAAATATAAATAATAATTAGTTAAGTCATAAATTTAAAAAAAAAAAATCAAATCTAAAATAAATGTAAGGAAATTGAATAAAACAGTGGTATTGTGTATGAATATATATATAATAAAAGATATTTTCCAAAATAAACTCGTTAAATAAAATAAAGTCATTAAATCTTTAATTGAAAAATTCGATCAGTATTGGAATCCATATTGTCCTAAAAATAATCTTTCTTTAATGAAATAATAGAGCAAATTTATTGTTCAAGGTAATAAGAAGTCAGCTCTCATGAATAACTTTGATTAAAATAAGCTAGAAAATAGTCAGAAATCACACGAAACAATGACAAACATCCTTTTGAAATCAGTAATCATTTCAGTTTATTTATATTCTAGATCAGTGGTCTTCAACCTTTTCACACCTGCGGCCCGGTAAAAATAAGGATAAGATTTCACAAACCGGCAGAAGTTGAGATAAATTTTCTTAAAGATGTAATCTGCTTAGCCTTAGATAAGCATAATTGTTTTAACTGACCAAAACAGCACACTAGTTATTGTGTATTGTAATGGTGTTATTTACCTTCACATGCTAAACACTCTTTCTCGAGTTGCGCAGTCATACTGCTACAGAAAACATACAATAACAATCGTTCTCATTAATGTGCTTGCATTTTACATTTATTATTTCATTGTTAAAATGTGCAAGAATAAAATGTTATTCACCTTAATGTTGAAAAAGTCAAAAGCTTTGATCTTTTTTTTTTTGGGGGGGGGGGGGGAATACTGTGACAAAAGATAGACACCAAAGTTGTTTTTTTTTTGTTTTTATTTTTTAAAAAAGATAACAGAAATTGGTTTTAAAAATAAAAGTTTTAGTATACAAATAAAGCCAAAAAAAATATTGCCTTATAGGTCAAAAAAAAGTGGGCATATTTTTAAACAAAAAAAAAATGAAACTTGAAAAAGTCAAAAGTTTTGATCTTACTTTATTTTGGGGTGGTGGGAGTGTATTGAGAAATACTTTGTAAAAGTTAGAGACAGAACTTATTTTTTGGTTTTTATTTTTAAAAAAAGATAATAAAAATTGATTTAAAGCCCCCCAAAAAAAATCACCATAGAAAAAATTTAAGAAATCAAAAAAAGTCACGTTACATTTTATTGTTTTAACAACGCTGATATGCAGCCGTGATTGGCTATCAAAAGACAACCGGAATTTGTATAATAAAAAACTTTTTTCTACCCCCCCCCCATAAACATTTGTGATAAATAGAAAAACAAATTAATTTATGTATGATTGATTAGATTTTGTTTTTGTTCTGTTTTTTTTTTTAAATCAGGGAAAAAATGCGATGAAAAAATAAATAAAAATTGTTCATATTAATTAAAAGTTTAAAATATTATTTTGTTATTACAAACTTTCTTGCTAGTCTAGTCTAGCTGCAGACTGACAGAAAACTTCTGTGGCCCGGTGGTTGAAGACCACTGTTCTAGATTACTATATAAATGTAAAAGTTTGTTTGCTTGTGACTTTATAACTCAACAAATATTGCACTAATCTTGACGAATCTTGCACAATTTTGTGTGTGTGAACGGAGAATTTTGATAGCCCATAAATTTTTACTTTATGGTATTTGTTTTAAAAAATTTTGTAATTTGAATATAAAAATGTATGGAAAATCTATTTATTCTACTATCAATAATTATAACACCAGATACAAGAGTCAAATAATTATACAGTCCGTTTTCAGTACACTGAAATAATTCTTTATGGAAGTTTTTTTTTCTCATGTGTCATAGCATCAGCCGGGAAGCAAACCTGCTAACCCGGGACAACTGCTTGTAAACCAGCTGTCGCTGACCTCTCGACCACCAATGCTTGCCAATTCTTTATGGAAGTTTAATTCATTTTTCTAACAAACAACATAATTTAGGTGTTAATATAATCCATGTACAATATTTTCATTTTCTGCATTTTTAGTATAATGTGATGTTGCATTACCAAACAATTTTAATTAGATTTCAAATTAAAATTCTCTAATTATATTTTAAAAAGAATATAGACTTGAATTTTTTTCATTTGTTTACATAGAAAATAAAAATAGATCTTTTTTTTTTTTTTTAGCAAGATAAAATATATATTTTTAATTGTTGTCCTTAGTAATTTTAATCAATCCATTGTGTTGTTACTAACATTTTGAGTCTAACAAAGATTAAAAACTATTAATTTTCTTTACATTTATATGCCTATTTTACAATTAATATCATCAATTAATTAATTATCAATTATTTAGTCCAAAATATTTATATCTAGTCACATATGCTAGCCTTAAAAAAGTATGCACCAGGGACATAAATGATATATATTCAATATATATATACATACATAACTAATATAAACATGCAACCTAATTTCATTAAAAAAATCCAGCAATATTTACTATATTTTTTAATGCTATTATTAGCTCTTTTTTTATATATCATCTTAAAGAACTTCATATGCTCCATTCTTTTTAATGGATCATTTAAAAACATATTTATATTCCTTCTTTTAATAATCTATTAATTTATTGTATTGATCTCAATTAAATTTGAACCATTTTTAAAAGTTTGGCAATATTTTTAAATGATTAGACAATTCTTTTTAATTTCATCAGAATGTTTCTAAAGTTAGGAATATCAATTATTAGAAGTATATATTCTTATTCTTCTCCTTTACCTTTTTTGCATTTCTTCATATATATTGTTTATAATAATTTCTCTCATATACACTTTAATGCAAAAAAAAAAATTTAATAAAATTTCTTGAGAATGCTCTGATGAAGGCTACTGGACAGTCAAAACTGTCAGGAAAATAAAGTTTTATTAAAAAATTTTTTTTGCATTAAAATGTATATGAGAGAAGTTACTATAAGCAATATATATTAATAAATTATTAATATTGTCTTTTTAATAATTTTTTGTCTCTTTAGTTTTGCATTAACTCATCCTTATTATTCTCACTAATTTCAATGATCACTTCCTGTGTTGAATTTATAAAGAACATTACAATTTTGAATATATATGTTCTGATAGTCACAATATAATCCAATTCTGTTATCTCCTTATTTGGATGTTTCCATGCCAATTCCCTATAGTATTTTTCTCAAATAAAGAATTCATAATATATTACTTTTCTTTCTTTGCAAATTCCCCTAGCCTTTGTCCTCTTTCATTTATTTTCCTACAGTCAAATTTAGTCATATCATTTTCCTTTTGTACTCAAATTAAATAGATCTCATCTCAATTTTATAATTCTTTTAGTTTATAATTAATCATAAATCTTGTTAGAATAATACATTTAGACTAACTGGATTTCGAAGATGTTCAAGAATCAGAAGTGATGGAGTATTTATCTATGAACTTTGAACTTCAAAGTCTGTCATTTACTAGACTTTAAACCATGTAATAAATTTATAAGAATTGAATATAATCCTTACCATCAATATAACAATGATCTATAAATTTTATAGTAAAAGCAAAATAAATTTGTATATATATATCTAATTTTTTTAATGATTATCACTTTGATTATATTTTGCAAAAAAGTCATTGAATCACTTGCTGAATATACCAGGGGTCGGCAATCTATGGCACCCATGCCATGAGTGGCATGCCAACGATTATCGATGGCACTCGGAATGAATTGAAATAGTAAAAAAATATTTTTTAATTACAGTGTCTTTTTTTTTTTGTTTTCATGTTTAACATTGAATTTACGATTAAATCATTATTTATCAGAAAATAATGCACTTGATTTCATTTAAAAGATATTTTTGTTTGCAAGCGAAATAAATTCTACATATTCACATTTTATTTCTGATAATAATAAAAAATGAGATCATAATCCAAATAAAAAGCTTATTACGTTATCAATTCTAGAAATCTAGTTTTAGTAGTCGAATGGTAAATAATCAATGCTCATTAGCTTCTTTCAAAAAAGAGATTCTCTTGGTATATTGACTGAGAGATTCCCAAATGTCCCACAAAAGACAAAAACATGATATTCGTTTTTTTCAAGACTCTTGGACAAATGAATATGGATTTGTACAGCAAAAGAATCATGCTGTGTGTACATTATACAGTGAAAGTGTTGTGTGTCATACCTTAAGTGTACAAAGAAATTATCAAACTAAACATCTGTTCATGTTTAAAAACTCAGATGAGAAAAGTGAAGCTATAAAAAGAGCTGTTTCTGCCTTTAAAACACAAACTACTTATTTTAGTCAAATAATTGGAATCCAAAATAAAGCCACTGAATATAGTTATACAATTGTTCATTGTATGGCTTTGAAATGCAAACCGTTCACAGATGGACAATTCATCACAGAAATGTTTTTGAAAAGTGCTGAAATCTTATTCAGTGATCTACCAAATAAACAAATGATTCTGTCTTGAATTTGAGAAATACCAGCTTCTGCAAGATCAATTCAAAGAAGAAGAATTGACATAGCCAAAGACGTAACAACAAAACAGAAAAACAGTTTACAACAAGCTGCTGCATTCAGTGTTAATGTTGATGAAAGCACTGATGTAAATGATGTGGCGCGCCTAGCAATAGTTGCAAAATATTGTGACAATAATCATATTTAGGAAGAATTATGTTGCTTGATTCCTCTTACTAATACAACAAAGAGACATGACATTTTCACTGCATTTTTCAATTATTTTGAAAATCAGAAAATTAACATAAATAAAATATTTAGTGTTACTACTGATGCCAGCTGTGCAATGGTCAGAAAGGAAAAGGGATTTGTTAAACTTCTTGAAAATCATATTAAACATCGAATATTGAGTTTCCACTGCATTATACATCAGGAAAATTTAGTTGCAAAAATCTCATCACAATGCTTGACACTGTCATTAAAATAGTTAATTTCATAGTTTCTCATTCTTCATTGACACATAGGCAATTTAAATCCTTTTTGAAAAAACTGAATAGTGCATATATGGACCTCCTTCTATACAGCAATGTTCATTGGATTAGTCAAGGCAATGTCTTGAACAGGTTTGTATCATGACTGAAAGAAATCAAGATGTTTTTGATGAAAAAGAACATTATCCGGAAATAAATGATGAAGACTGGTTATGCAAATTGATGTTTCTGACTGATACAACTCAATACCTGAATGAGATAAACTTGCAATTGCAAGGAAAGGGTCAAACAATAATAGAACTTTTTGAATATTGGAAGGGATATGCATCAAAATTAAATATATTTTTGCATGATATTACCACTAACATCTACAAGTATTTTCCAAATGTAAAGGCCCATGCAAATCAATTTAACATTAACATAGATGAACTTCAAAAATACATTGAAGCTCTCAGAGAAGAATTTTCCAAACAATGTGAAGACTTCCAAATACACACACCCATATTTTCTTATCAAACCTGGCTTAATTTATTTAAAGATGACTCCAATTGATTTATTTCTTTTTGAGTAGATGGATATTGATAGTTTTGAAATGGAATTAATCAAACTAACATTATCAGAATTGTGGAAAACTAAATTTGTAGAATTGTGGAAAACTCTTGAAGGGAATTGTCTAAAAAAGTTGGCTGTCATTGTCCATTGTTGGACATCATTACCTAAAAGATTTAATTCTTTGAAAAAACTCTGTTTTTGGCATTTGGTTCAACTAACTTATGTGAACAAATTTTCTCACATATGAAAAATATTTTGAGTTCACAAAAAAGTTGGCTAACACCAGAACACTCAGAAGCATACGTGAAGCTAAAAGTGATCAATTACACACCTGACACTGAGCAATTGAGCAAAGAAGTACAAGGACAAGATTCACATTAATTTATTTTAATAATAAAAAATGGCTAATCATATTAGAATTCATGATATTTTTTTATTTAAATTATATATTTTGTATAAGTAAAAAGTTGTAATTTGTAATAAAAGTTTTAGTAAGCATGTTAAAATTATAAATTTAACAAAACGTACTTTTCACATATAATTCTATGTATTTTTAAATATTGAATGACCAATAATATAAGATCCAGTTATAATGGACTTCAAAAGTATATTATATAATAGTATATATTATATACTATAATATTATATATAACTTTGAAGCCCATTGTAACTGAACCAATTTTGATAGTATATAATATAATAAGATTGGTAAAATCATGTCAGCACACGGAATAACATTGTAACATGGGTTCAGCACAACACAACTAAAAGGTTGCTGATCCCTGGAATATACTATTCTTATCCACAATCACTAGAACTTTGTCCATTAGCCGATTATACATAATTATATTATAAAAAGTAGATTTTAAATAACCTACTGCATAGTAATTATCTCTTCAATCTTTTTTAGAGAAAAACAGCGAAGAAAAGAACAAGATTTGTCAGGCTAGTCAAAAATTAGTTGAAGATTTATATTTTAGTTTTCTTGTTTCATTCTCTAGCTAAAATTAGTCAATGTTCATGTTTTGATCTATAATTGGATAGCTACCTAGATTGGTTACAGGCTGGCTACATTAAAAAATACCTTAGCTTGCTTGGAATCGGGATTTTTTTTCAATTTTTACTTACATACAAATTCTAAACCACATCATGAGAACTTCCCCCATATATATGTGTGTGTTATTATGTAATTATATTCTCATGACTGTTATATATAAAATTGATCGTCATTTTACTATAGATGAACTTTTCAACTCGCTCTCCTTATTAAAACCAATTTGTTCAGATTAAGCATCATTAATAAAAAGCTAAATGACAGTTTAACATCTGATTGACAGTCAGATAATGCCAGCTTAAAATAATCCATTGTGATTTCTTCAGTAAAATCAGAACAAGCTGGAATATAATTCCACCTACAATTATTTTAATAATTATGTAAATGTTAGAAATCAAAATAGCTTCCGGCTTTTTAACAGATACTGTTTAACGCATTGAATGAAAAATAAGTTGGAAGGTGCGACGACGCACCTCTTACATAGAACTTCAAAAACTCATTAATACTGCACTTGACAAGTACAAATATCCTAAACGAACACAGATTTATTTATTATATTTCCCTTTTAAAAGTGTTTACAAACAAACCCATTAAAAAACAATAATAATCATTATTATTGATAATAATTAAAATCTTGAAATTAATTATTAATATCTGAGTAAGTGGATGTCTGCACAGTATTTAATAATATGCATATTCTATATATAAATGTAATAATAATAATTAATGTATAACATTTTCTATATTTTTTTAAATCTTTAGTACAATTACATATTATTTCTTTTACTATTAGATATATATTTAGGACAAATTTTTTATAGTTCGGATTATGAATTTTTTTCTTAATTCGCAGGATGGAATTTTTTATTATTTTGTTTCCCATGCTTACTCTTCTGGAACATCATCTTTTTTATAAGTTTATAATATTCTGCAATATGATCTAAAAATTAACACATTGTTATTAATATCTTTTCCTAAACCAATGTGGTCACTTTAATTCCAGAAAAAAAAAACTATTAAGGATGAATTTTTGCGATGATTATACAAATCACTATTAATTAAAGACTTCAACATTCTATCTTCATTCATATTTTTCTGATAAAATCAATTAATGTTACTCTTTAGAGAGCTTATGAGATAACATTAAAATTATAAATATGTGCTATAATTGTATGAAAATTATTATTGAAACTAAACACCTTCATGCAATTATAGCTTTTTTTATGAAAGCGTGCAGGCGCATATATTTATAATTGTCTAAGAAAAATTTCTTAATTTTATAGATATTTAAATAACATTATGAACACCATAGTAAAGTTTATCATAGAATGAGTTTTTAGATTTTTAATTACCCTTTCACATATCCAATCCAACAAAGATATACCTTTATAATAAAAGACTTAAAAGCATTACATCCAGCAAATTGAAGAACATACTTATTGTTCTTATGGTTTTGCTATCTTATTTTAGGGCACTTTTTCAGCATCCTTAAATAAAAGTTTTGGAATCATTTAAAAACCCAAGTCTCACTTCTTAAAATAAATAGAGCAAAATGACAACCATACATAAGACTACTACTTAGTATTTATATCATTATGATGATGTCCTTGTTTCTAAACTTGTTTAATGTACTGTAACCATAAACAAAGTCTTTGACTATTTTTTAATTTAATCATTAGAAACAATTTTACTATAAAATAAGCTTATTTGCATTAACTTGTCAAATGTCTATAGTATGTATTGCAGAGAGCTTAGACCGTCCCAATATTATTAGAGATGAATTATGGCCAAATACTATTCACCTAATGGAAATCTTTTTGATTATCCAATTAATTAATCATTTAATAGATGACAAAATAATTTATTTATTGAAAATGACATATTCAGTTGTAGTTTTCTAAAGATGAAACCATGACTTATTGCCTGCTATTTTTGTCTAATGGGCCTAAATAAAAACTTTATAAATGTACTAAATTTTACAATGAATTAGTCAAAAAAATTAAATTAATATAATTTTCTTTTAATTATATTTGTATATACTTACCATATTTTTTTATCTGTAACCAAATGATTGTATAATACTATTATGCATGTTTTTAATAATCCCCTCCCCATCCATGTACAAGACTAAGACGTATTACTGTTAAAATAAAAGTAAAATTTATAAACCATTTTTATAAAAATAAATTTCTTGATATTAAATGATAAGTTTTCGACTTTATCATTTATTTATATGTTCAAGAGTCTGACAAAAGTTTTGTTAATCAATTTTTTAGCTTCATAGCTTCTGGGCATAGTGACAAATCTGTCAACCTCATCTCTTGAGAAATTAATCTTTTATTTTGGTAGCGAAATTATGATGAATATTTTTGTCAAGCCTATGTCATGTCACTCTAGGATGGTTAGTGTCATCCTGTCACATGTGACTACAAGGTGGCCTTGTCATATAACACGTGACTAAAATGACCTAGTGTCAGCAGTAAAATGTCAAACTTTTACATGACAGTTGCTAATAATAATACAACAAACTAATTTGCTGATAAATATTAATTTAAAAAAATCGTGAACAATAATAATAATGTTTTAAATAAGAAAAGATGTAAACTGAAATTCAAATCAATTAAAATATAACAAACTGTCAAATGATATTTAAAGTCTACTTTATTTTTGTACTTTTGTTGAATAATTTCATGAATTGTATAACTATTTCGGTCATATATACTTCAAATGATCTTTCTACATATTCATTTTCATAATAATTTTTTTTTAAAGAATAAATTGGATTAAGTAGATGTACACAAATGGAGAAGTAATTATTTTTCTTATTTAATATTTTATTAATTTTGTTACTCCTATAATATTCCCCAATGCTTGTGAAATACTAGAAATTTTGCTTTACATAGGCAGATCTTAAATACAATTAGTTACGATAAATACTTTTGATGTCTATCAAAAAAGCAATTATACAATAAATACCATCGTTCATGATTTTCAACCAAAAAACTTTATTGAACATCAAATTAGGTGTGAAGTCTAATAAGCATTAATAACAGATAAAACCATAAGCTGTGATATAGCACAATTTGGAAGCACCTTGAACTCTTCTGTACACTAGATGACCCACAATTACATGAATAAATATGTATGCTATGCAGTCAGGTTGAGAATAAATCAGAAATGGATATAATTATTGTTTTTAAATTTTAAGGTAATACTTTAAAAAAAATAGCAGATTATGAAAATGAAATTTAAAGTGTATAAAAATAGTATTCCATTCATATACAAATACATAAATCACTCGTATATAACAGAATACCTACACATATCTGTGGCTGGTTGTACTATCTTTATTTACCACCACCAAAAATTATTTGTTAATTATGTACGATTAAGTTATTAAGATCTTTTCTTAAAAATAGTTATGTAGTACTTCATATAAAAAAATATTATAAAAAAAATATTTTACAATCTTGAAAAGAAAAAAAGATAATGGTAAAGAGTTTCCAAATTAATTCTATTCTCAACTGAATGCTTGCATATTGAAAATATTTTAGTATAATTACTTAAGACTATAACACATTATTTAAATGAGCTCATACTAATAACCTTACCTTGATATATCTTTCATTTTATTTTCACTATGCTTTATTTCACCATGTATGGTCAATGGTTTCTTTGCAAGGTCAATCTTTTTAATTTGGAAGTTTTCTTCCAAACATTAATTTGCCTACAACTATAAATAGTTTTTGCTGAATTTTACCTTGTATAGATTTAAAGTTCCTCATGGCATTATTTTTGTGTGAATGTTTTTCCTGAATTTCAGTTTATCCACAGATCTTTTATTGGTAGATAGGCTATTAACTTGGTGCATAATTCATCTTAGTAGGCATGTTATAATACACTTCCACTATGATTACATTTCCACATAGTAAATGGTGGCTCAATTAAAGTTTGCAATTAGAACACTATTTTATATATATAATTTTATTCCCAATTCATTATTTGTAATAATTTGCATATGTATGTTAATATGCCTGCCAAAGTGTGTTATTCTTTTTTTCATCAGTTTTCTATTTGGCTTAGTGCTTGCAGTGAATGACTTTATTGTAGTGACAATTGGCAAATGATAATAAGTTTATGAATATTTAAATGCTAACTTAGCTTTGTTTTACTATAAACTTGATATGAATTTCTTTTATTTAATTAAATAAACATTTATAAAAAAGAAAAATAAGTAATTAATTAGTCCTGAATATTTGATATTTCAATAAAATTTGATTTAAGTACAAATTTTAGATAATAGGATTATTGAATACCAAAATGTAATTACCAATTTAATTTAGTAAATAACTAATTAAATAAAGTAAAAAAAAAAAAAAATACAGATAAGCCAAGAATTTATGTGCCAATACCTTTTTAAAAAAATCAATGATAAGGAAAAAATATAAGAGCTAAAAATCTTTTATGTAATGCTTTTTTGGTGTTGTCTTATAGCTAAAGATGCCGTTGTATGGTGCCGTTTTCACACTAAAACTATAAAATATGAACATTCACAAACCGTTGATTTTAATAATTTTTCTGTGCTTTTTTGTAATGCGAAAATAAAAACAAAACAAAATCGTCTTTTTTAAATATTATTTTTTATTAACGTATACAATTTAAATGATAATAATAAATGTAAAATAAAATCAACAAATTACAATTTGATTCGTGTTTTTTATATCGTATACTTTTTAAATTGTGTTATGGCTTTTTTTTTATCAATTTTCTATCGGATATTTTTTTACTTGTGTTACGGCTTTTTTTCTATCAATTTTCTATCGGATATTTTTTAACTTGTGTTATGGCTTTTTTTGTTGTTGTTTAACTAAAAAATAATAATCGTAATAAAAGTAAAAGTTGTTACAGTTAGATTTAGGGTTAGTTTTAGGATTAGGTTATGTTTAGGGTCAGTTTTAGGGTTAGGGTTAGTTTTAGTGTTTGTTTGTAAGGCTATAATAAAAAAATTCAAAATCGTAACCATACTCGAACAGAAGAAAGAAACTCAAACTTTTTTAAACAACAACAAACACATACATTTACTTATTAAACATGTTTATAATATTTGCTTTTTATTAAATTTACAAAAAAACCTGTATATTTGGACTTTTCTTACTGGATATTTTTTTATACCACTCTTTTTTACTTCAAAAATATACAGACAGTAGAATCTTCTTTGTCTCGTGGAATGTTACTAACAGTATGACACGTTACCTAATTGCAACTCAATAAAAACATAGATATTTAACATTTTCCCAAATAAAAGTTCAATATAGTACGTTGTAAAAAGTCTTATAATTATTGTTTTAAAAAATCTGAACATTTCAATAGTTTAAAATTAAAAAAAATCCAATGAAAACAACATTTCAATACAATTCAAATACAAACTCTCTCATCAAGCCGAAATTATTTTATAAATTGTGCAAATTCTGAAAATGTATTTGCTGCTATGCGACATACATGCTGTACTGCGACGCGACATAGCAGCCTGCATTCTGTAGCACAACAAAAAAGTTGTATTATAGAAAACACGGGTTCGAGGTTCGAATGTGTCGGCCGCGGAAACAGCATTTTTATGTGTTTTGTTTTGGCGCGAAAACCGCGCCATAGAGCGGCATCTTTAGCTAAAAGATGAGTACCTTTTTTTTAACCGATCTTCTCATACCTTAACTTGCTTCTCTTTGGTATCTATAAGTCAGAAGCACAACCAGTGTGCCAATGTAAAATTCCAAAAACTGGAACACACAGTCATAGTTTTAATATATTAGCCAGCAAAGAACAATAATATTTCTTGAAGATGAGAAATACAATCTCTTATATAGATATCTTTGCCATGGCTGATTAAATCTCTGATGTGTATATGTTCTGAGCTTGTCACAATGCAGCTAATAATCATAAAGAGAATGCTATAACACAAAGTTTAAAGTAAGCTCATCATTTCCGAAAAATGTTTGCTGTTATGTGAGAAATCCATTTACTAAAGGCTCATCTGCTAAAATAAGATGATTAAAATATGATATATCTATATATATAACAAGAAACAATAGGGTAATATTAGATCTCTAATCAGCTGATGGAGAAAGTGTATTTAAAAATCAATCCAGCTTTAACCATTATATCATTCCATGTGTATAAACTGAAAGTGGACCAGGAGCCAATCAAGTTAAATAATTAGAATGGAAGCTACTTAAACTCAAGAACCTATTATATTTACATTTTTCCCAATATGTGTAAATTGAAGTTAACCACGAAATTGGCCAAATGAATTATCCCATATTTAAATCTGCATGAAATCAAGTCTCCAAATACATGAGCTCAAAGTAAGGATCCAAAACACATAAAAATGTGATTACAAAGTAGTCAAGAAATGGGTTTAATTAATAGGCCAAAAATAAATAAAATATTAGAAACCATTAAAATGAAATAAAGTGATAGTATATTTATTTCTGTAATTAATATTTTTTCTCTATGTCACAAGTGCATATCAATTAATATTTTTATTCTAATGTAATATTTTATTTTTTATTACTGTTTTTATACATATATTTATTAATTAATATTTTTTATTAAGGAATTGAATTATTGTCTTGTGTAAATATATATATAAATATTCAGGACTAATCAAATCATTATAGTTAAATAAATTTGAGTTACTAATTCATTTCAGTCAATCACTAGTCTTTTTTCCCATGAAATTCTTTCATCAGTCTATAGAGACAGATGTTATTATTATTTTGAGTAAAGATAAGCGATGATTTATGTCTCCTATATCAATTAAAGTGATAACTTTGTGAAGTATTGTCATGTCTACCTGAAACATTTATAGATTAATGGAAGGGTTCAACATCACAGAATTTAGGAGAGGGTTGAACCTGATCTATAGATAGAGATGGCAACCTAATCTACAATGACAGGCATATTATAAATAAGTAATAACGAGATAGACCCTCTCCTTAATTGAATCGAATCTTTTTTATGAAAATGATCAGTAAATATGATTTGATACTCAGTCTGATTATCAGTTAGTTAGCACACTCCATCCAAAGAGTTGATGTGAACTGTTCCTAACACTTATTAATCCCAATTTATAAACCCTTTTATATTCTAGTTTATGTATATACAAAAGGAATAAACCCAGTTCCCATTACAGTATATATGTATTTAAAATGTTTGTACTGGTGTAGTTATGTGTTAAAAGCAATTGTGGATTGTTTCACTATCAGTGGATTTTGTTATCAATACATCAGTTTGGACCCAAATCATAAATATCTTTTTGTATAAAAAAACTCTCATAATTCTATGAAATTATTTTATATTATAAAAGTTGAACTAATATCAAATAGTTTTTTTTTATTTATTTAAAAAGCATATAATAGTTATTAATATTGTAATATAACTGATTTTTTATTTTTATAAGCATACGCCTGGGTCTCGTTTTACACGATAGGTTCCTCAGAAAACACACGCAAATGAATTCGCGCAAAAATAGATGTAAAATTACTTTAAAATTCGCGCGCAAAAAAAAATAAGGAAATAAAATATGACTAATAAAAAATTTCAAATTTGAAAAAAATTGATACAAGACAAACTTTTTTTAATTATAATATTTAATTTTATTCAAAATAATATATTTTTATGCATAATTTACAGTACAGTAATTTACATTTTTTTATACGTTTTAATTATTATGATTTTCTGGTGACAACGTAATTAGTAATTAATCTTTGAGACAATGATTTTATTAATTGTTTATGAAGCTCACGATATCCAGACATACAACCATTTAGCTCTCATTGGAATTTAAGAGCACATTAATGATTAGTGTCATTAATAAGAAAATAATAATTATGTTCTTTTTTAAAAAGCAAAGACAGAATGTGATTTAAAAGGCAAAATTAACACGCACAATGTTTTAACAAATTTACATTATAATCTTGTAAAATTTAATGTGTATACATAAAATGTGAAAATCATGATTTTTTTTTTTAAAGTGTCATAGCATCGGCCGAGACGCAAACCCGCAACCCGGGCAACTGCCTACAAGTGCAAGGCAGTTGCGCTGATTTTAATTCATTATTGCATAAAATCTTACTATTATAAAGCATTGAAAATATTGAAATTACTAAAATGAAAGTTGAATTCCAATAATTATTACTTTCAATATAACGTAAGTGCGTGAAATTTATTATTTAAAGTAATAGCACATTATAGGAAATCGACTTCCGGTGAAACATGAATAGCGTAACTTCAAAATCGTGTTAAATAAGTCCGTGTAAAAAGAGACCCAGATGTACATGATTATACGAATAATTCCTAATGAATGCACACATCCCATTAATATATACAGGCAAATGCACATATAGCGAAGTCTGTTAAAATGAATTGCTTCCAGAATGCGAGTCATTACATGATTGGTTTGTAATTAATTAAGGAAAATCTATTCCAGGTCCACAGCTAAGATAAAAGTTACCATCCAAAACAACCATTTACGAAAAAAAAAAAAAAAGGCAAACATGTAATACAGTTATATTTTAAAAAAAAAACAATTAAAATTTATTCTTTAAGAACACAAACTGTAAACTTACATATCTTAATCAAAATTCAGATTAGTGATTTTGGAACTTATGTTTTTTGCACGATGTGCAGCAGTGGATCTATATAACTAGAACCTCTGTCATGTCCAGTAAACCTTATTTATTTGGTAATAAACTCCTATACAGGAATAATATCTTACTAGAAGAAACAAAAAAATCTTCAAACAATGGTCTGTTTCCACAAATGACTACTTAATTGATGATGTCACTTGCTTTTAATTAATTCACAATAAAGAGTTTCCATTAGTCATAACGCTTTTCACTATTTGACAAATTTTTAATTTGTCTTTGTTTTTAAAATGCACATTCAGAATTTTTATCTGTGACGAATTTATAGCTTTCTCTTTTGGAAATGACATTTTTTCCACTTCACTGATCAATTTTTTGACGTTTAAAGTTAATATATATATAAAAATTAAAAAAACAAAAAGTAGTAAAGAAATTTCAGAAATCAAAACATAATAACGATGTCCGAAACTTTACTCTAAGCTGTGAAAATCTTTTGCATATGATTGATAACATTTTTTAAATTTGTCAACCGGCATGTGTCGATTTAGTGATTTCATACTTAACACAATTCTCTACAACTTTATTATATCTTTATTTTAATATCACAATTAATCAACTTTCAAATGCTTTATTTTAAGGTAATTAGCTAAAATTATTACAGTAAATGCACGTAGGACACGTTTAAAGAAATATATATACTGTATAAGATTTTTAATCACTAGAGATAAAATAAATCTTTAGATCTGTGACATTGTTTTTTATTTTAACCCCCCCCCCCTCATTTTGTTTTGAATTATTTTTAATGTCAAATATTAATAAGTTTTAAAATTCTGGTTTTATAGTACAAAACTTTTAAAATTATTATAGTAAGGGTATACAGAATATTTTTAAACAAAAATAAATATATTTTTATCACTAGAGATAAAAGATAAATTTCCCAAACACATTTATTGGTTTTTCATTTTTGAAACTTTTTTTTTTTTATGCGAATTTTCTTTTGAATTATTTATCAAATTTTAATTAGCTTTAAATTTCTGCTTTTATGATTTATGGCAAAAATATTAATAGTATATACTGAAGCAATGGATCCGGAAGTCCGATCCATGCTCCACAGCCTTTTATAAACAACTAATATTGTAGACCTGAATTAAGTTTATAGTACAGTATCAGCAGGGTTTTGCATTAAAGCTAAAATTAATACTTCATTTTGTTTACTTAACGGTATTTAAATTTGTATTTGCGTTAAAATATTTCTTTTAAAATAAATTCCGTTAAGATTAAGTTGCTATTAAAATTTACTTTTAAAACTTATTAATCAAACATATATAAACGTCAAGCATATACATATGATTTAATGCAAAATTCTATTGAAATAAAATGTTATTTTGTTAAAAGAAATAATAAGATATTTTTCTTTTAAATTTTGTTAAAATATGGCGCATGATTTTATTTTAAGATAAGCCTACCAACATTTCTCAAGGAATGATATGTTTCAATTAGTTAGCCCATTCAAGGCAAATTAAAGATGGTCTTTTTTTTTTAATTATTACAAATTCAAAAGTTAAATACAGAAATCTTGAATAAGAAATTAAAAATTTATTTTTAGAAAAAGTTATCTTGGAACAAAGGAGCATAGGGGGCTTATCAAGATCTAAAATCATATGCAAAAACAATAGAAGGGTAGCTCCTGAAAAGGTATAAAAAGGAGAGGAGAACAAAAGACTTGGTCTCTCTGGTTCTTTTGCTAATTCATGCAGATCCTGTGTTTAAATTATTGAGATTTTACTTTTAAAATCTCTATGCTTTCTTATGCATATTCATGCAGATCTTATGTTTTAAATGATTTAGATTTTACTTTTAAAATCCTTTTTTTGTTCTGCTGCTGATTCTGGGGCTGTTTGTTCTTCGTCAGATTTTGAGAAAATCAGTCAAATGTGTTCCTGAAATTATTATTCAGATTTCGCCTTTAAATTTTTGTTCTTGAAGAAACTCTGCTGAAATTCACTGAGCTTCATTCTTATTATTATTCAGAGATTGACTCTGAAAGCATTGCAAAACCCATTTTGAAGAGTTCCAGCAATTTATTCTTACTGATCTGATTCCAACATGCGACTGGTTAAAAGTTATACTAATTTGATGGATGTGACCATGATTGGCGGCTAGGCACAACAGCTTTGCCTGCCACCGGGGTCCTAAAACCATCAAAATGCCATAACCTGTCCAACAAATAGAAACCTGAACTGTAAGCTATGTCTGTGTACTTCACAATAAAATGCTGCATAATTTCCATTTCCTTGTCTGGACAAATCCCCACGTATTTAATCAAGCTATCACGTTGAGGGAACTGGATCCCAACAACAAGGACCGGTAACTGTATAAAATCTCCTCATGAACTATTACTTACCCTTTTTCTAAATACCTTTCGCTACTTGTTTTTAATTCCTGTTTATAATGTAACTGTTGTTATTATACTAATATTAGATTTATCTTACTTTTATTGTTTGATCATTTATTTATACTAAAATTTTTCCCCTTCGTTATTCCTCATTTTAAAATGCATATAAATGTTTTCTTGTTGTTTTTTATTTGCGGGTTAATTTTTTTTTTTTTTTCATTTACAACTTACCAATTTAAAATATGTCATCTAAATAATAGTTAAGTTTCCTTTTTGTCTGCTAGCTGGGTCTCCTCGATAACGCCTACTTTGTTTGCATTCAATCCACACTTTAATAAGTTACTTTTAAGAAATCTTTCAATATTTTAAAACTGTTTCAAAAGCCCAAAGCAACTAGAAAATGCTTTGTGAAAGAGTTATTTTAATTTGGCTTTGTCGAAGGGACACCAGTTAGTAATTTAATTTCATTTAAATTGGGAGATTAGTTTAGACCGCAAAATGTTATGTAATTGCCCTCCGCCTTATTGTAAAGTTTTATATATACAATCAATCGGGAAATAGCAGAGATAATTAAAACCTTTCAAATATTTAAAGTTGTTTTATTAAAATATATTATTTAATCTAAAAAGTTTGTCTTCTAATTTTATTTCAATTTCTGATTAGCTTAACTTATCCAATGATCCAGGCATGCACAAATACATATTTCATCTTATATTTTTATGCACATTTAACTTAGTTAGTCCCGTAAGTGTTCTCGTCCATGTCTCTCCCTGATGCAGAGCTTTGGGCCGGGTGAGAAAATAATTTATGCATATCTCAGATATGTTGTTTCACAGTTAGACTCGAGAATAGGCAAATAGGGCAGAGGCCATAGTATTCTTGATTTAATATCTCGCATATGGGTTGCCTCGAGGTACTTTCGCCTAGTATTCGAACTGGGTTAAACCAACATACATCATCTGACCGGTACAACACATCTAACAGATTATATACAAAAATATGTATACACCTGTTTCAATAACTACAAATAGATATCTGCCATTCTTGTATTCATTGTGTGATTCTGCATTTGGTGTATAAATCATTATTTATTGAAAAAAAGTGTTCATTCTTCCAATTATATAATCTAGAAGTATTCGTTTTAGCCAGACCACATTGTATAGATATGCAAATACTTTTATAAATATTGAATGTGTTCTAGATACAATTCATTGTACAATTTTGTAAACTCGATTCATTTTTCTTTCATATGTAGGTGTGTGTATATATATATAAATGCATATCAAATGTCCTTATAATAACTAGTTATAAAACAAGATTGTCTAATCTACTTTCAAATGAGATAAATAAACAAGTCAATTTGGCCTACAACTTTAGTTAGACCTCCTAATTTATTCATCAAAGGTAAAAGGTCAACAGCTTTTAAACATCATATCCCAGTATAGGCTGATAGTCTCTTCAAATCTCTCATAGAAGAATGATGAAAGAGAAGTTATTACTTGTAACATTTGAATATTGTTGTATTATTGAGGGTCTTCTTTGTTTTGTGGATGATTAACTAGACTGGCTATGGGTCAATTATCTGAAAAAGAAATCCTAAAAGTAATTAAAAACCTGGAAACAATTATCAGGTTTATAAGTCCAGACTGAAATCATACGATGAATACAATAAATAAATATACATTTTATGTTTATTTTCTACTTAATAAAGTTAAATCTAGATTTGATATTGGACATTTATATGCTTGTATGAAATTTATAATTGTTAGCTCTTTCTAATTCATTACTACTAATCATTTTCTTTTTTGAAAAGCCATTGTACATTTTTTTTATGTATTTAATTTCTATCCTACTTTCATCCATTCATCTGATCTCTTGTAACATGTCCTAAAATATTGGAAACATTGTTTTCAAAAATACCTATATCATCTGAAAATCTAGATAATGTAAATAATCTCCATTTATTTATGTTTTCTTACTATTTTAATCAACAAAATTATTTCAGTAAACTTCATAAAATGTTTTGGAGAGACGGAATAACATAGGACACACCCTTATCAATGCAAATTTTCTTAATGTCAATCATTGTTATTATATTTTGATAAATGTTCTTCGGAATTTATTAAAATTCCAAAAAACTTTCAATACTAAATAATCCTTTTAGAGTCAAATGCCTTTTTATAGTCTAAATTTAATGCAATGTGGCATCTCGTACTTGTTGATCTATTTAATAATTTCTATTTGAATGTGGTCTACCTTGCAATAAATAATCACTTTAAATCCAGCTTATTCATTAGGTTGGTATAAGTTTGTGTCCTCTATGGATGATCTGTAATTATCTTAATGAAAATCTTTGTTAAAATTATAAAAGACTTAGGTCTATAATTTCTAATATAATAAAGTCTTTAATCATTATTTTCAAAGGAATTGAAAAAATAAATGAAATATATATATACAATAGAGTTAAATTTTTTTTTTTTTTAAATTGATTATTGACTGATATTCAAAATATGTTGTTAAACATTAAATAGAATACATATTGTTTATTCAACTGCAAGTGTAAAGTACTTTTCAACAAACACACACACATACACATAAAACAGATGCTTTTTTATATGTAAGTATGAATATATATAAATCAAGATTATAATATAAACAAAATTTTAAATAAGAATTTTTTTTAGTTATTAGTAATAATTTGAGGGCACATTTATATATATTTTATAGTATGGTTTTACTCATGCATTCACTGAAGCAATGATAATAAAAAAAAACTACCATATTTTAAAAACAAATAATGAAATGTCTTTCATCATGTTATTAAATATGATCTGGCAATATTCTTTTTTTCCCCCAATAATTTTTTTATCTTATAAAAATATAATAGACTAGTCTATTTATCAAAAATTTACAATTTCCCTAATTTAAATTTGTTTTAAAATTAATATTAACTTTATGTTCTAAAATTTTGTAAAACTTTTACCAATATTTTATTCAGAAACAATAAAGAAAAAATAAAATTTGCTTTTAATAAGATTTTTTTAAATATATATATATAATCGTGTACTGCATTCCAAGATGGAATGGTTACTAGTATACTGGAAAATTTATTTTCAAATTCTTATTTTTTTAAAGATGATTGAATATGGTATTCAGAGATGGAAAAATGGCTGCTGAATATTAAAAGATTTGTGAATTTTAATGTTTTTTGTATTTTTCTTTGGATAGCATATAATTGAATTTATATATTTAGATACAGCATATTTCATGATTCAACATTTAAAAACAAATTGAATCATTAGCTTTCAATATAGGTCAACATGTGAATATATACATTACATATATAACTTGAATATTTCATAATTGCATACATTTATAAATCAAAATTAGTATTAATTAGTGATTAGTTTTTTTACAATGAATATTTAAAAATATTTTCAGATTACTTGTTTTATTCATGTATTGCTTTGTTTCAGTTAAAAATATATTGGTAAACTGCTTTTATTATTAGAATTATTTTCTTATTGATCTTTGTTAATCTGAACTATCTTTAATCTTGCAAATTCTAGATTAAATTCATTAAAATATTTCTAAGATTAGTCAAGCATTAGTGGTCGAGAGGTCAGCGACAGCTGTTTAATAAGCAGTTGTCCCGGGTTCGCTTCCCAGCTGATGCTATGACACATGAGAAAAAAATATTTCTAAGATTAGGATCTCAACTATTGATATTGTGCTTTAATAAAATTTATTTTTTTAATTTCACTAAGTGATAATTGTTTTTTGCATAAAATCTATTGAGCACATTATATTTTGGAAATATAGATTTTCTTTTCTAAGCCTTTATTTGGATGTTTTAATAATTCTATTTTGAATTTTTTTCAGAAAAAAAAAAGGAAAAAGAATTAGTAATTTTTTTCTTTTTACATAAATTTCACAAATTTACGACCTTTTTTTTAGACTTTATATTCACATCTACCCACAATATTTTCCTCTTCCAATTCAAACATTAAAATCTCATATAATTTTTAAGTGTTTTGTTCTATCAAAAACACTTTATATATATAAATCTCCCACTTCTTTATCAGAGTAAGAATTTATTGGGTGATAAACTGAATTATCTGCAGTATGTCGCATTAAGTTATTAATTTCCACAAAGCTGTTGTTTTATTTACAATGAATCCTCTTTCCAATCAATGGCTTCTTCAACTTTTTCCCCCTAATTTTTCAAAGTATTATGTTCCATTTTATAGTTACATAATCATCCTTTATTTGATTTTCCAATTCTAACATTAAAATCTCTCTTGATAACTTTAAAATGTTTTGTTAAACATTCTGCCTTTCATATGTATAAATCTCCCTCTTCTTTATCAGAATAAAAACATAAACTGATTTTTTATCTAGTTAATATCCTCTGTTATTATTAATACTTTCTTCCATGTTTTATTTATAATGAACTCTCTATGTACTTCCTGTTTGTGTCTTTATACTAAATGTATATGTCCACTTTTCAAATTATCTCTTCAGCATTTTTTTTTTAATTTTCAAATAATATTCCATTTAATATTCATGCGATCACACTTTATCTGAAAATGATCTCCAGTTGTAGTTAGTTAAATAAAGATAATTGAATGACAATCTAGATTTGTAATTCTACCATTTTTATCTACCTCTATCTTCAGCTAACAATCTGCATCTGAATTTTGTTGGTGAGCATACCAACCATGCTCATTTACCATTTGAACAATTAGATAATAATAATAGTTGCAGGGTCATGAACATACAGTGTGCATCTGAGAATTTCCCTTAGTTTTTTTTTTTTTTGATGCCTGAGAGAAATCAAAAATTCAACTTTCAGTTAATATCAACATCCTTTTTGCAGTCACTGGTGATATATTTAATCATATTTCTGTTAGTATTGATATAAAATGTACTTTAAGCTTGCTCTCCATTTCAGTCTCTGCTTTTGGAGTCATTGAAGCTGTATTGAAAATAATATTCAATAAATTGAGCACTTTTTGAAGATTTTAAATAGTTTATAAAAATTGCCATGAAATTTGATGACCACTTTTATAAAAATGGAAAAAAATAAGGTCAATATAAAATTTGTTATTAGAAAAACAATATTAAAATAGAAATTGTAAATAAATTAAATCATTTAAAAAACAAATGGTGTAAACAAAAGTAAATATCAATAAGTATAAGGAGTTGTTTTTTTATATATTGAAATCAAATAATGAAAAAAAAAATGTTACTAAAAATAAATAGCATGAATGTCCTGAAGAAAAACTAGAAAAAAGTCTGCATTGCTGCAGTTCTGTAAAGTCATTTCCCAGTATATGCGATACAGATGAGACTGTAACAGTTCCAGAGATGTGCTTTTCATTTTATCCAGAATTTTCACTTCAACCCAAGAATAGTCAATTACTTACAAGTGAGCTCCAGTCACCGAATCATATCATGCAGTTGACAATCAAATGTTGGAATTCCTGGCAATTTAGGTTAGCATAAACTGACCATTCATTGAATAGATGATTGAGTCCCACTCTCATTCTTACTAACAATGAGACTCACAGTCGACATGTCTCCGCATGGCACACAAAAATAGCAATTGGGCATGCTATTTTTGTGTTGATAAAAATGGCATTTTGAGATCACAAGTTCTCTTTTTTTGTTTATCCCAATCAGTGCTTTCGGATCATGAGATCCCTCCCCCTATTGGTGGATTACAACAATCTTTTTTGTGGAAAAGTAAATTGCTCAATTAAATAACATTTACATTTTGCCTTTAATCACAAAATAAAAAAATCAAACAACATTCAACATTTTATAATTGTGAAAGTATGTATCAAATTTTACAGCAGACAAGATTCATTCTGTAAAAATATGAGAAATACTTTCAGTACAACTATGGTAGCTCAACATGGTATGTAAAAACAGAAAGTGAAATGAATGGGCATGGAGTACGAGTACATGCTATATCAATATCTTTGTATTTCAATAAAAAATCGTGATTTATTGTTTAAGAGGTAATGTTTAAAGTACTGTAAGTGACAGAGATAAGTTTCAATCCAGAGATCTTTAGCAATTAAGTACATCATTCCACTACTGCATTAAACTACGCTATTTCACTGATTAGTTTGTATAGTCATCACAACTCCTTTTTTTTTTTTCTATTTTTTTTTTTTAAATTAGAAAAATCATACTTTTTTATGAGTGGTCAAACATAATAATGATATATAATTTTATAAATATGTAGATCTTACTAAAATTAAGATTTTGGAGCAAAAAACTTGTTAGCTAAAACATAACAAAAGATAGTAGCATCTATTATTAGTAGTCTAAAATTATTGCGACATATAAATAATAAGCAGAGAAAAACATTTTGAATAGTTATCCATTATCAACTTTCTATGCCAGGGAAATCTCTTTACTAATTATCAAATTGTCAACCAAAATTCAGAATAGTGTTTTACAAATACAATATACTTTATCTATCTATATTAAATAAAAGTGTTATAAACATATTTCATTACAATAACAGAAACTTAAGGAGATTGCAAAAAAAAACTTTATAATATAAATTCTTTTTTTTTTTTAATATATAAAATATACTTATATATTCTTTTTTTTTTTTTCAAAATAGGATTAAACTTTATTAGTATAAAATGTTTTACAAGGTAAGCATTGATTTGCATAGTATAATATGAAGATCTAAGATGATGCACTGTATTTTTGTCCATAGCATTTCCAAAAATTGATCAACTTGTGACAACTCAGAGCATTAGTCCATGAGATGATTAATTATTAAAAGTAAATCGAGGTTGCAATTAGGAATTATTTGTAAAGTCTAGAGTTCAAATATAAATAGTGCTTTAGGAGTACAATATTGAAAAATCCAATTTGCAGCAGATAAGTTGAGGAATAGGAAAACACTTGAGATAATATAAAATATGGGCTAAGTCAATTTACTGTTCTGTTCTGCCTTCAATATCCCTAGAAGAGAGCAATTCAGTATATTTTGGAAGACTTATGGAGAACTAGGAAAAAAACTAAGCTTTGAAATGTCTCTGTTGAAAATCATTCTAATCCATCATGAATAGCCACATGAACAGCAAAGGACCAACCCTATCAATAATCTCACTGGAAATAATAGTAATAAATAAGGTGAATCACTTGTAATTAAAACCATTAGGCCAAACTACAACTGACTTTGCAATAACATATGGATAAAATCATTTATAAAAATAACACTAAAAAAAAAAAAATGCTAAAAATACGTTATTTCTTTCCTATGAATGAGAAAATCAACATCAGAAACGATCACCATAGCACTCTCATCCCAGCTCCATATTCAACAGGACTAGGATTTAATCTGGAAAAAATGCTAAACTGAAATAAACATGGATGTATCCAAATGAAGATAAAGCAGAATTGGATAGTTTGACTAATGGAAAATATGAATTTCAAAAATGCTATATTATTATTAGATTCAACACAATAAGTAATTATTGATTATATATATATATTGATACAAAACTAGAAATGAAAATTATTAAAAAAAGACAGGATTAACAGTTGGAATGAAACAATTTAAAGAATTTAAATTAGTTTTAAAATATCATATTTTGAAGATATTTCAAACTTGACTAAAATCAATAAGAAGATAACTGATACTCTATTAAGGACTGCAAGAAAGATAGCCAATATAAAAATAAAGCAACTCAATAATAAATTTTCTACTGAGGCAAGAACTATAAAGTATAATTTTTTTTAAATAATTAAACAAAAAGTATTAAATATCCAGAGTTTTATAAGATAGTAGAACGAGTTATTAATGATATAAAAAAATATAATTGTGAATTGGCAAAAATGTAAAATAACATGGATATTGGTAAGTTGATTCAGCAATAAAAAGATTAAACTATTACTACTAATAAAAAAAAAGTTATCATGAAATATGTGAACATATATATAATAATAAAACAAAGTATTCTCTACAAATTACTACATTTTCTGAATTATTAAGTATTTTAAATGAAACAGTGAGACAGGCAATTAAACCAATGAAGAAAGAAAAAACTCCGGGAAATAATGAAACTATTACTGGTATTTTAAAAGAAGAAATAAAAAAATTGTCAAAGCTATCCATCAAATATCTAAGTGATAAAAATGTATCAGATGATTGGAAAACTACAGTACTAATATTGATATTTAAGAAAGGTGAGAAAGATATTAGAAATTACAGACCTATCAGTTTTCCATAAAATCTTTATAAATACAATTACAACTTATCTACTGCAAACTTTGATTTTAATCTACCAGTCAAATTTAAGAGATTTAGCATAGTGGATTACATCCAAGTATTAAGAGAAGTTAGAGAAAGAACAGATGAAATTGAGTTATCAATGTTTTAATTTTGTAATTATAATAAATATTAGATTCTATAAGTATTTCCACAATCTTAGCTTAAAATCATTAAAATATAATATCTGGGATGTCAAATTTTGAAGCATATTTATTTAAATGCAATAGCAGTATCTAGATTGTATGATGATTGATATTATGAAAATTAATTCTGAAGAGTGATAACAGTGATTCCGTATTTTCAAAACTTTTTATGGCAGTTTTACAATAAGTATTTTGTGAAAAGCAAGCTAAGGAAATAAAAATTATAGAGATTATTTAATTAAAAATAAGCTAAGGTAATACAAATGTATGGAGATTATTTAATTGAGTCATTTAGACATGATTGGTTTTGCAAATGATACTTCAGAGCTTCTGGAAATATTGCAAGTGTTATCAAATAAAAGTAGTACTAAAGATGTTAAAGACTTATGTTTAAAGGATTTTCTTAGAATAAAGACGGATATTATGAATAACAAATATCTATGTTAAATTATTAATAAATATGTAAACATAATGGAATAAATTGTAGAATTAAATTTTGAGGGAGTGTTTTCGGTAAAAATAATTTAATATTAAAACCAAATATGCTTGTGTTTGAAACGAAAATATTTTAATGTGTTTCACAAATTCTTATGGATTTTTTTATTCAATAGAACAATACTGACTTCAGACCACTCAATGAAATATGGTATGGTATGTTATGTGTAATAAGGAATCAAAAACAAAATGAATAGGCGAGATAACAAATATCATTGACATTGAGAGAATTGAGATTAAAATAGAGCTAGACTGGATGTATTGCTACAAAAGATAATAGATGGACAGTTAATTTTAAATTGGATCTAGTGATTGTAAAAGATCTAGAAAGAGACCACATGTGAAATGGATGAAATAAGGAAGTTTGCTGGTATCATGTAGAAAGGCTATGGACTGGAGAAATAGATAATAGTTGGAAAATAATGATCTAGCTTAGTAAGATTAAGATAAAGCTCTGAAGAAGAAAAAATCAGAATCCAAAACCAAATTAAATGTAATTAAGAAATAAGTTAATGTATGTTATTGTTCAGTCTGTCTTGAACTACTTGCTTTAGGATCATTTTTCTGATCTTTTTTTTTTTTTTGCATTTTCATTATAGATAAACCCCACACACATCAATACATATAATATTAGATATCTAAAAGTTCTCTTTACATGCACGTAGGTATAGTTAAGTTTATTAACTTAGTAAAATAAACGAATGATTTAGTTTTCGAGCACTGGAAGATATACCCCGATATCTTTATATCTAGAACTCCAGAGTTTGCCACTCTAACATTGAGTCAAACTATACCGCCGTTTTCTTAGTAATAAATGCTGCATGTCAAGGTTGTTCGATATTTTGTAAAACTGTAATAGTTACCCCCCCCCCTCTACCCTTCAACAAAAAAGATATTAGCCCTGCCTATCAATTTATTCTTTTCGGATGATATTAACAATTATCTTTATTAAGAAACTTTAATACATCAATGGATTGATTAAAGTATATATATAATTCTCAAAATAGTATGTAGTATATAGATAACAAAAATACGTTCAGCAGGAGTTATATTTTAAACTACTGTTTTATGTTAAGGTGACTACTTATTCATGTTTTATTTGAAAAAAAATCTTACTATCCTTCCGCCTCGAACTATTTTTGTATTAAATTAAATTGATAATTTTTTTATTTCTTAATTATCGAAATCATCTACTGTTTTCAATTCCGAGATTGTCCAACCAGCTTTTATTATATAATGCTCAAATCTAGGTATTGACTCAAATTGACTTCGCACCACCCAAGAAAAATCACTTTAACAATTCCTACATATTTATGCCGACGTCTATTAGCCCACCATAACCAGATTATAGGTTTTGACGGAAAGTGATAGCTGTTTGATACTAACCATCCTTGTTTGATTACATAGACAACACAAATTCCGCCTTTAGTATACGTCTCGCCTCTTATCTTTCAGCTATTCAATAACGGAACGCGTACGGAATGACGGTAACGCCTATGGTAAATTCGTTTTAGAAAAGAAAAGTGAAACCATCATAGAAATGGGCGAAGCTCAAAATGATATAAACCATAGCACCAGAAAAGTCAGACTTCAAATGTATTAAATCGTGCCGATTTTCCAGGTGAAATACGCGTTTAAAAACTTTTTTTTAATGCAATAATTATTTTTGAAAATAATACACGTTTTAGATCGATTCATTGAAAAAATAATAATTAATCCATATGATACATTGCAAATTATAAGCTAAATAATATAATATTAGATAGCTTATTCGAAGATAAATGACTAATAAAAAATATAAATTTATTCGAAGATGTTTCTTAGATTTCATTAAAATAAAATTCTCTATTCAAAGATATAAAGTATCTTTGAGTCGTCAATTGTTCTAATAATAAAAAGATATCCAATTAACTGTATTTAAAACACGTATACAATAAGGACTTAAACTGAAGTATTTCGCAAGAATAGGATAATTAATCATTAGTGCCATTAATATTAAAAATGCATAGCTAGAATTTTCGAGCCTAATTTCGATAAAGATACACCACTTAATTAAATTACTGCAAAAATTAACACCACGATAATTAGTTTTTTTTTCCACACATTCTTGTGAATATAGAGTAGTTTTGTTTTATAAGAATGCATGCTTTACTAGAACAGATGCACATTCGTCAATGCACAAGTGTAGTAAGTAATCTTTTAAATTAAGAATTTTATGTATGATTCTAAAACCTGAATAAATGCCATATAAAGACTGCAAACCAAATTGTAGCGCACACATTTTACATTATAGTGCAATTAATAAAAAAGAAATCGAAAGAAAAATATTTTGATTAAAAAACGATCAAGTCTGAAATAAAACCAAATTAAACTTTGCATGAAAATGGGTCAGTAGACCGACAATTTAAGTCTTAAACTGTATCCCAAAAGATTAATAAGACTTAATAAATGGCCATGTCTAAGTGGATAGAATAGGTAAGATTACTGAAGTGATATGAACAAGACACTATAGATAAAAAAAAAAAACTGGATTAATCTTGAAGATTAACTTGTAGAGAATTGATGTTTGAAAAAATATCACCCATAGGTCATTTAGTTTGTTAGATGTTTTGCAAAGCTCTTTTAACTATTCTACAGTAAATCTTTCTGAAAGACTCCAACAGCTTACTCAAAGTTAATTTTCCATTATTTTCTATTCTCTATTATGTTTTTACAGTAAAAGTAATCAATATTACACCTTTTTAGAATATTTTTGAGAAAATCATGAGATCTTTTGCTGAAATCCATGATGAAATTTTATAAAATATTTTAGGATTAATACTATTACTCATCCATGTCACATGTCCAATACAATAGAGATGTGTCTTTATGTATATTCATTTAATATCACATTTTGAAAACTTAAGAATATACATACTGCTCTTAAAATCAATTTGTTTCAATCCCCCCCCCCCAATATTACAAAGCATCTTTAATTAACCTATTTATTCAATATATTGAATGTTTACTATAGTAAATAGAGGGATTTGAACTTAGGTTGAAATGTTGGAAGATTGAAGTCTGTTCATTAATGTTTACTTTAATATAAACTAAACACTATTTGTATATATGTGTGGAAGATTATGATCTGGCCCAACTGATGAGTGTTGGTTCTGCACAAAATATGTATATTGGTTGCTTAAGATGGAGTGGAGGATGAATATAGACTGAAAATCCTAAGTTCAAAACATCTTTAAATGAAAAGTTCCCAGGCCTCTGCATTACATTAAGAGACTAAAAAGTATAGGGAAGTTTTTGCTGTTAACTCAAAAAAAAATCCATTAATTATTCTTTGAAACCTTAAAGGAACTGAGCAGGGCAAATTCCTAAGGTCAATACCATATTTTCTTATCATTGCTGCTGTTACTACTGTGTAATTATTTATATGGAGAATGATTAAGCAGGTTGAATGAGAGTGAATCTAATAAATTAGATATTTTCAGTAATGAAAGATAAAAATAAATTATTGTACTTATTCCCAGAAAATTGTAAAGACCAAGACAACATGCTAAAATCTCATTATGGATCCAGGATGCCACTCAATGATCTTTTAATTAGCTACTTCAACTGTTAGATCACTTTTAAAGAAAAAAGATTATATGAATTGGAAGATGTATTGAAAATTAAATGGAACATTGTTGGAATTTGTGAAATTAGAAAATGAAGAAACAATTGATTTGGTAAATACATATATATTTTACTACATTGTTACAAACATTAGTGAAGTGAAATTCATTATAAATAAAAAGTGAAAGATCAATATTATGGGAATTGATGGTATATCTGACAGAATGGCAAGATTAGTTATCCAACTTAATGAAGGATATCACAGACAATTTAGGCATATGCCAACAAGGTCTCATTAAAATAAACAAGTAGATTTTTTATATAAATATACAAAATGTTTTGATCAGACTAAACAAAATTTTAAAATTGCTACGAGAGATTTGAAAGCTAAAACTGAAAAATGAAAAGTGCTGAGGATAATTTGGCTATGGTAATAGAAATAACACAATGCAGGCTTGTGAAATTTGCATTTAAAAAAATGTATATTACGTATTTTTTCTTCATGAATAAAGTTAAGTCAAAATGGACCTGGAAACCTCCAAATGAAGGCACAGCAGAATTGGTTTATATTTTGATTAACAGAAAATATGTAATTTAGAACTATAATTGTATTAAAAAATTAACATAACCAGTGATCATCAACTAGTGAGATGTAAGATATATAATAAAGCGAAACTAGAGACAAATACTATTTTAAAAACACAGTTTGACAATTGATATAATTTAAATTAGAATTTGCTAATCATTTTAAAATATTGACAAGCTAGATCAATAAAAAGAACTGTAACAATGATAGCTGGTACAAAAAGGCAGCAATTTACTGGTTAATTTTCAATTGAGACAAAAGAAATGTGAAAAAAAAAAGGAATATGAAAATATTTAAGCGATCCATTAAAAAGTGAACATCCGAAGTTCTGTATATTGTTAAAACGTTGTAAGAAAATTATAAATGTGAATTGGCAAGGAAAGCTAAAGAAAAGAATAAAAGTTTCAAAAGTATTACAAAACATCTTGGTAGTGTGGGAAAGTTATTTCTGCAATAAGAAGAAAATAGGGAACTATTACCAAAAGAAAGATGACGTCATGAAATATGTGGAAGTTCTGTAAAGAATTATGTGATAAAGAATAACAACAAAAAAAGGTTATCTTCTGCCATATTTTAAGTGAAGTAAGATATACAATTAAATCTATGAAGAACAGAGACTCCAGAAAATGATGGAATAAAAGATGGAAGTTTGTATTTTTGATAAATGTACAGTTCCAGGAGTGTACAATTTACTTTTTCATTTTCTATTACCAAATATGTATTACTTGTTAAATTAAAAATAATAATAATAACTTTAATCAAAAAATTTCAATAATGATAAGAAACTTTATTTGAAAAAAAAATTTTTTTTTACTTAGAACATTGTTTTAATTAGCGTTTCTTTTGGCCAGTAGTATTTTTGCAAAATTTTCATAATGACTAAATTCTGTCACACAACATAGCACATTGGAGTATTTCCAAAGGTATATGATCCTATCTCCTGAAAAGTATGTTAAGGGTCACAAATACAGGACACCTTACATGCAAATAGCCCCACAATGACGATGCAACATGAAATCTTCAGAATATCCATTTGTAAAGGAACGTGGTTTGAGGGCTCCAAAATTGTCTCTGATTGCACCCAGATTTATTTACAGCTGGAGTAGATTTAATGTCCACTGAATGGGAAAAAAATGAATTGGATTTGTCCAACAAAAGCATTATAAATTAGAATAACTACCCAAGGAAAGTGTGCACACCTAGCCTTTTATCTATACTATAATGCAAAATCTGAGAACCTAATATAATTGTCAAAATCAACAAAACTATTTTTACCAAACATAAAAATCATCAAGGAAGAATACTTCCATAATTGTTACAGTTAGAACAGAATCTGTTCTTATGTTGCAGATGGATTTATTATTTATTCAGTGTTGAAAGGCATATAAAAGTGATGAATTAAGGCATACAAGACTGGAACCTTTCCAAGTAAATCACAGGTATAACTTTATTGATCCAGCTATCAGTATGCATATGCAAAACATTAAAAGACTTGGGGGGGCTAGCCAAATGGCAAAAAAAAAAACCACTAGTCGAACCGCACATCTGAATTCCTATTTAGCAGAATTTATGTAATGTTGACTGCACAAATAACAAGATTCATTTATGGCGATTTTGGAAGCCATTAGGAATTGCAGCCCACCAACATAAAATATTCCTCATTTACCCTTATATATTTTTATCATTTTATTATATAATACAAAAAATATTAATAAAGTGTAAATATTGAAATTAATTTTTCTAGTATGATTTACTTTTTTAAAAAATAACAGTAATGAAATTTAAAACATTAAATACGATGTTTCCTAGCATCCATTTTTTTTGTAAAGATTTCTTGTAGCCCCTGAAACTGTATATTTATCAAAAAGATGTTGCCATCTTAATAGTCAGAAAAATGCACAAGTACCCAATTAAATCTATAAAGAAGGGAGACTCCAAAAAAATGATGGAATAATTATTGATATTTTTAAAAAAGTACTTGATATATAGCGTTGCTGATAATTTTATCAGATGTCTTAGATGATTGGAAGAATGCAGTAGTAATATTTAAAAACGGTGATAAAAATATTAAAATTACAGACATCCTTCTAGCAGTTTTGTACAAAATTTTTACCAACATAATAACAATTCATTTAAAACAAAATTTTAATTCAAACCAAATAAAAAAAAACAAGCTGGATTTAAGTGGTTTTAGCACAATGAATCATACTCAAAGTTATTGAAAAGAACAATAAATATGATTCCATTGTGTGTTAGAATTGTAGATTATGAAAAGGCATTTGATTCTATAAGCATTTCCACTCAAATTAAAGCTTTGGCCATTAATACATAGACCAAGGATATTGTCATATTTTGAAAAACAGTTATCAAAATATATCACCAATTAGATTACATGATAATACTAAGATTATCATTAAAAAGAATATATGAGATGATTCCATAGTTCCTAAACTTTTTATAATAGTTATACGAGAAGTATTTTGCGAGTCAAAATAGAAAACTGAGGGAATAAAAATATATGGTGATTATTTAAATCATTTATAGTTTTGCAGATGATTGTTTTTTGAAAATAATGGTTCAGAGTTTCAGAAAATGCTTAAAATTGTAAGATGAAGGTTAGAAAATAGGACTAAAGATAAATGCTAAAAAAGTTAAAATGATGTTCCTAAATTTCTTCAGAAAAATCAAAACTGATAATTATGAATTAGTTTAAGTTATTAACTATAATCATATTATTAGTATAGATGGAAATATAATAGAATAAATTAATCATAAAATTAAATTTGAATGGGAAACTTTTTTATCGAAATATCTTGGTATTAAAATGCTATATGTCTGAAAAAGAAAGTTTTTAATAATGAGTCTTACCACTTCTTACAAGTTTGGACTTCAGACTACTCAATAAAAGATAGAGCAATATTTATTAAGAGTAACAAGAAGAGATCAAAAATGAAATACATGAGTAAAATAATAATCAAGTATCATTGACATCATTGAAAAAATTAGAATGAAATGGAACTGAGCTGAAGATATTGCAGTCCTAAAAAAAAATCACATAAGGTGGATGAATCAAATAAGGACAATAATCAGTATTGTGTGAAGAAGAAAGGCTATGGATTGGATAAACTGGATCAAACTTGGAGAGACCTTTATTTTGCAATGAAATGGTAATGGTTGAACATGATGATAATGACAAGAAATCTGTCTCTCTTGTGTAAAATTTGGCAGAATAACTCGTATATAATTTAACTGAAGTAGATATATAAGGTAAATCACTATAATAAAATATTTTATCTCATTACTCAATAAAGTCAACCACTGTATATTTATTTCTGTTCTGTACATAACTTTTAAGATTATCTTACTGTCAAAATATTTAATATCTTGGGCAAATAATCATTTAAGTTATTTCTTGTCATTTGCTCATAAAGTACTGCAGGTTTGTTTTTTTTTAAAAGATTATTCACTGAATCAACTTTTCATAATTTGCATTCAGAATATTAAAAACATTGTGCAGATCATCTGAATTGTCAGGAATAGCACAATTATCACCACATTGAAACTTTAGAAAAGTTTGTTTTTAATTAGCTCAAATTGGAAACACTATCACCAAATATACACCATATCTCAATAACTATTAAAATTATTTTTTTTTAAAAAAATATTAATAAAAACAAAGTTGCAATTAGTACACTCACCTACCTACATCAATATATAGTGCTTTTTGACTCTCTAAAACTATACAAATTCTCTTGTAACCACTCATCTGTGAAAGTAATCTACTCAAATCTTTTGAAAGTACTTTTGCTGCCATGGATAACAAAAATTATAGCCAACTTTTCTAACACTTTTTATTTTTGTAAATGTGAATCAATAGGGAACAATTTCCGGGTCATAAATTCCCAAAATTTTTAATAAATTTAAAACAAGCAGATAACTTTCATATTGTAAAACTTTTCTATGATCCAATCAGGACTGATAGCCTTCATTTTTTTTATGAATTGTTTTAATTCCATTAAACTGAATATATCCATTCTAATCCAAAAGATTGGGATTAATGTTATTAAATAATCATTCCACTTCTTTGAGCCCAGTAGAATCAATATATTTTATATAGTCATCTCAGAGTGTCACCAATTGAGTTTTAAAATTGTATTTTGAGATTCATGATTTAATTTCAATGTATCAGAAAAAAATCTAAAGTAATCTTCATCAGCAAGTGATGATCTCTATTTCAACTTTTAATTTCATTAAAACACTTTTTAGCATTAAATTTATTCTATCTTTAAATTCTTATATTGCTTATGAAACTTTAATTTATTATTCAGTCAAGCAGAGATCACATTTCATTTTAATCAAATCATTAAGAAAGCAATCATTGTCAGAAAACAAGTTAGAATTTTTTGTTAGTAAATCTAATTGCTGTTTTAAAAAATAAAAATCAGATTTCGTAATGATTATGTTTGAGACAGTAGATTTTAATGCCCTATTTTAACATAAGAGCACACCAATCTATGATCTCATTAACAAATTTATAAGTTCTTCCATACTATTTACTTTTCTTATATTCTGATATCTATCTCTAATTCGTAAAATTCTTTATTCTCAGGAAATATTGTTTAAATAATTTTTTATGGTAGTCAAATCATATGTTTAACAGAAATTTATCAATAGACTACTCAATTTCTCAAAACCAATATGATCATAGTTTATTTTTATCAATGTTTTGACCTCTAAGAAAAAAAACAATGATATTGATGAAATTATATCCAATAAGGAATTAAAGTTTACTTTAGCTGAATTTTCTGTACCTAACATCAATGCATAAGAATTACTGAAATGAGCATGGTACCATAGTACAAATCAATTCTTAATAACAAATAAAAGATAGCAAGTTAGATTTCACACTGAGACTGACAACTCTTTTCATACCAATGAACAATTTAAAAAAAAAAAAAAAACTTAAGACTATCTACTTGTCCAATTAAAATTCTTCCTCTACAAAATAAATTTCATTATGACTAATTAACTCAATCTTAAATGTTAGTCTTATTTGAATGTTAGAGCCCTATTGGAGGTTCAAGCAAAATTTGCATTTTTGCACCTATATTCAGGAGGAGGGGGTTGTACTACTAACTCTTAAATTATCATTATTATTAACAGATATTACATCTGTTTCTATACTTAAGTGAGTAATTCTCTAGGCATAGTAATCTTAGACCATCTTTTCTAGGATATTCTAAATTTGTGGTAGGGTAGAGGTATCATAAATAGGACTACAAATGCATTTTTTTCATTTGCTAGATACAAACCTTCAACTATTCAGATTATCTGAGTAATTCATCATATTAAAGTTGAAAATTGGAAAGCTGTAACTAGAAATTGAGAAAAGAGCATTTTGCTAAGTAAATCAAAATCACTAATAGGATAACTAATTATTATAGCAAATGGAAAGTATTATTATAATTCATATCTATTACCAAATTATGCTGTATTTCAATGTATTAATAAAAATATTAAAATGACCAGCTAAGGCAGTCATAGCAAATGGAAAGTATTATTATAATTCATATCTATTATCAAATTATGCTGTATTTCAATGTATTAATAAAAATATTAAAATGACCAGCTAAGGCAGTCTTTTTGATTGCTAGTTTTCTCTTAGCATGCAATCTTGTAATAAATGTGAAAAAAAGAACATCCAATCAAGTTTCTGAATGTCTAAAATTCCTACTAAATCACAAGTTCAGAAATTAGTTAACTTAGATATTGGATATTGAAGAAGTCAAAACATCCAAAGATAAATGTTTAAGAAATGTTTTTAAAAAATAAGTATATTAAGAATTTTGGCAAAATCCTGTAAAATTCACTAATTACTAATATAAACTATAGATAAAAATTCAAATTTTATACAATCTAGAATAAATAAGAAATAACTTCAACCCAAAAAAAAATTAAATACTAAACATGGAATCATTAAATTGGAAAAAACACCACTGGCTATAATAACAAGTATGACAAGAACTATTAGCTGATATAGCAATCATCGGATTAAAACCTTTCACAGTGTTTCAGCTCTGAACAAAGCATCAAACTTTTACATAGTGTTTTGAGGGCTTATCTGCATTTATAATCTTTTCTTGTAATTTGTTCATCTTTATTTTTTTTTTTTTTTCCATATACATATTAATTTGTACTGAAGTGGGGGGGGGGGTATTTGTAAAAGAAAAGACTGTAAAACATTCAGCAATTTAAATTTTGAATATGATAGGAATAAATCAATAAGGCTACACTATTTTAATAAAGACAGAATTAAAAAGTGCACAGATAGTCAAAGGAATTTCAGATTGAATAGTTTATATTGCAAATTACAAACCAAAATAAAAAATTTTTTACTAATGCGAATTAATTAAAATCAAGGGCAGGTGATAACATCAAAGAGCAACCATTTGTAAAAAAAAAAAAAAAATCAAGAAATTGTTTGACTAAAGTTTTGCTAAGTCTGCTAATATAAGTGCTGTTCCTGGGAAAAAATTCATTGCCAGCAAAGTATGATCACTGAATCCAGAAAAAGAATTGCACTGAATAGCACTGTAATGCATCATGAAGTCACTAGCACACATAAGATTGCTGCTTAATGTTATTTTGCAAAGAAGCAGTAATTCTAAAATCAACAATTTATACATTTTTATTAGAATATGTAAAGAGGTTTACATTTTAATTTTATGTTATTATAAGATGAATTTCATTTTTCATTAAATTTTAACCGTATAATACATACAACAATGTATTTTTATACTTCTGTTTTCTTTTGCTTAAATTGTTGTTTTGAGAATCTGGAATAGTTTACCCTGAATACATATATTTTGATTTAAGATACAATGAATATAGTCTATAGGTGGAACTCTTACTGGAAAGTCATCCTCCTCACAGCTCGCACAGAATGGCTCAGAAAGGTTAGTTTTGCAGCAGTGAAAGGTGCCTTTTATATTTATTTGGCCCTTTAAAAGCCTTATTTTGCTGCTAATATACTCTTTCATTCACTAAATCTGTTTTAGTGTATTTTTAAAACAATTTCCCTATGTCTACTTTGTGCTTATCAGCATTTAACTACCTCATTTCTCATCCTTTTTGGTGGGTGGTTCAACTGTTTCATGGACCATAAAGGGTTTTATTCCCTCTTAGACTCTTAAATATTTCTCCTACTCCAATTCCCTGTCACTCAGAACTTGTTTATAAAGTTTTTTTGTGTGTTGTTCCAGTTATTTAGGCCATTTTAACGATCTTTTTTTTCAGACCCCCCCCTCCTCTGGGGTAACTACCCGCCTAAAATTCCACTCAATTTTCTCATTACTCAACTAAAATTATTAATAACAAGTTTTCCAGTGGTTTTTTTTTTGCTTTTACATCAATATATTTAATTTTTCCATTTCAAAATTGTTTTCTTCATTTTACTTTTCATTCTTTCAAATCGTTTAAAGATGGCCACTGCCCCTAGTGGAAAAAACGTGCAGAGTCCTAAACTACATGAACTAAAACCTTCAAAATTACCCAAATTTTATCCAAATCGAATTTCGAACAAAACTTGACTAAAAATGTCATCACCAAAGAACCTATTTCAAAGTCTCCATCTCCTTGCCCTCTGGACTTTCCTCCCTTTCAGGCTGCGGTTTGCTCTATCAAAGGTAAAAAGCAAGTCAAAAAGAGCGTGACCAATCATAACATCATTCCAAATACAACAGGGAAAACTAAAATTACTCATCTACAAAGGACAAAAATCAGCCTGTTGCATCTAAGCATAAATCAGAAACCTCCTCATTCATCCCTGAAACCTCTAAAGACTTAACATATAGCAATTCCTTTAAAGTTAATGTCACATATGGATCCTCCTATTAGTCCACCAGGGCAACCAAGCCTATCAACATTGCTCCTTACCAAAAACTCTTCTTTGCCTGGACTACACACCCTTTCCATATCTCCTTCCCATTTCATATGTATCCCCTTCCCCTTCACCATATTGTACTTGAATTTCATTTTGCCATGTAATCATCTCTTTGCAAACCTTTTTAACTATTGTGTATTGTGTCTTTTTGATGAATAAAAGTTTTCATCACAGAGAAAAAAAAAGATACAATGAATAGTTGATATATAACAAATTAGTTTCAGGAACTAATTAATTTGTTGCATTAGATTTCATTGTATAAAATTATTAATATGAAATAGATCAATTATGATAATTTATGTCTATATCATTAAAACGAGTGATTTTCATTTAATTTAAATTTAGAATTGCATATTTCATGTTATTTATTTTTGCAGTTGACTTATTTTAACAAATTATCCATTTAAAAAAATTTAGATAGAATGTAGCAAAATATAAAATAATTTTTTTTACTTATCAATCCTTTTCTTATCAAAATCTCTGTCATGTGTCAAGGCCTGATCGCTCTTCAGACCGTTGTTTAACATCTGATTGGCTATCTGAGAAACAACAGTAGGCCATGTGAAAGACTAGCAACCTTTCAATTTATTATAACATTTTGCGGGAGTTAGAAATTGATATCTAATAAAAATAGATTTTAAAAAAATTTCGGTTGTTTTCTCATCCCTGGTGTTCACCTTAAGATGTTGCTATTTCTAGGTAAATTCCTAGAAATATAGTTTCACTGGCCTTCACCCAACAAAAGAGGAATTTTTCTACGCTATAAACGCAGAAAAGTCCTCACGTTATGTGGAGGCAGTGACAGAAGACACTTCTTTCTATGATAAAACACAGAAAGAGTTCCCGACGGCTGCCGGTTATGGCTTTTTCTTCTATGCTAAAAGCAAAGAAAAAGAAATGCCTTGATTGGCTGCCATAATAGTCGATTTTGTTCATCATTTTCTCGTAATGGTAGAATATCTATTTTCTCTGTAGTTTCGTCTGAGAGTGTGCGTATTTGAAGCAGTCATAGTTTTTTTAAATTTGATAAGACGTCTATTTTTTTTAATGTGTTGTAACTTACTTTACTGTTGTAAGTTTAGTAATAATGTCCTGAAGATTCCATTATGAAGGGGTAACCCTCAAAAATTGCTTTTAAGGGTGTGAAGGGGGAAAAAAATTAAAGGATCACGCGAAAAGTACCGTTTTCATGAGAATTCGTCCGTGACCAGTTACTTTTGCTATATATATACGCATAAACAAAAACAACCCACTGTCTAATTATTAGGAATTACTTGTCCGAAAAATAAAATTAGTCGGGTATTTTTTTTTTTATTACATTTATTATTTCAAAATAAGATTAGTTTTTATATCTACACACTAACAAAAACAACCCAGTTCCTGAGTAATTACTGTCTTTAAAAAAAAAAAAAGCAAATTCAACGGGGCTTGATTTTTTTCAATGGAGTCTTTGAATTACTGTTTGTTTGTTTTTATATATACACAAGATTTACCAAAAAAAAAAGAAACCCACTTTCTGATTAATTACTGTCAAAAGAAACGCAAATTAATCGGCTATCATTTTTAAATTTAGTATTTCAATAACGGTACCATTTTTATATAGACAGACTTAACAAAAACAACCTACTTTGATTCATTACTGCCCCCCCCCCCCCCAAAAGAAAACGGAAATTAGTCAGGTATCATTTTTCAATTGAGTCTTTCAATGACGGTCCTTACTAATAGTAGTCGGGTATCAATTCTAAATTGTAGTATATAATACTTTTGATAGATTTAGAATTACGTCTTGCTTTTTTAATAAAATGATTGATTTACTCTTGACCAAAAATACCGTAACTTTAAAAAAAGACACACAAAGTCCAAAAAGAAAAAAATGAGAAAAAGCCCCGTAACTTTAAAGACACACACAAACTCAAAAACAATATAAGATTAATAAACATTGACTTATTATGTCTTGCTTTTGAATCAAATTATTGATTTACTCTTGCAAAAAAAAATACCGTAACTTTAAAAAGACACAACTAAAATCCAAAAAAAAAAATTAGAAAAAACCCCTAACTTTAAAGACACACACACAAACTCAAAAACAAGATAAGATTAATAAACATTTACTTATTACGTCTTGCTTTTGAATAAAATTATTGATTTATTCTTGAAAAAAAAAAAGGCCGTAACTTTAAAAAGACACATGTAAAGTCAAAAAAAAAAATTAGAAAAACACCGTAACTTTAAAGACACACACAAACTCAAAAACAAGATAAGATTAATAAACATTTACAAAAATGAAAAAAACTTACATCATATAATAGTATTAGTTAGTAGAATAATTTATTACAAATCTAAGAAATCAGATCTTTTTAGATCAAATCGATCATTTAGGTCCGGCCCGGAATCGTTATATGTATATGTTTTTGATTAGCATCAACGCCATCCTGTGGCGAACACCAAGGATGAGAAAACAACCAAAATATCTTATTGAAATAAAAATATCAATAATCAGTACATTCATTAAAACAGACCTGTTTCATAACTGGTGCCAAATTCCAAGGTAAATTGCACAAGTTTAAAATGCATCATCCAAGTTTATCTATATGAATTAATGTGTTTATATATGTGTAAATATATAGACATATACACATGCATGACTATTCAAACAAATCCCAGATAATTAAGTTTATCACAGGTTTATCACTAAAAATAATTATCACAAAATATAAACTGTCAGTGTTTTGAAATGGCAAATTCTTTAATAAGTCATACATTGCATATACTGCCAGAATATGACAATATAACATCTGCAAAATAAAAATCTGCGGAAATTTAACTTCCAATAATTAGTTCTCTTTAAAAATCGTGTCCTCCCCAATGTGAAACCTAAAAATAAAAATGGTGAAAAAAAAAAAAAATTAAATACAATTGACATACAAACATATAAGTATATAAAAGTTTTTAATTACATATTCCTTAATAAAATTACATATTTATTTATACAGTTATGTTGATAAATTGTAAATATAAATTAGCGATCAGGTTAATACACATGCGCTTTACAGATAACTATATGTAAATAATACTAACATTCTCAAACACACGATAAAGTCTTTAGTGATTGTTTAATATTGTCACACTCTCATATCTAAACACTTAAGATTTGCCCATACTTAAACGTTTGGGTCGAAAAGTTAAATGGATTCATTCTACCTTTTCTAAAGACTTTATCTTGTGTTTGAGTGTGTATATACAAAATAATCATTACACATCCAACTAATTTAAAAGAAAATCAGTTGATTAAAAACAAAGTAAAAAGAAAAGCACTATTTTCAGTTTCTATATAGTTTCCCCTATCCATGATAAAAAGGATTTGTCAGATTCAAAAAAAATCATTTATCAAACAAAAAATTTGAAATGTTTGTTGACAAATAAAGACTAACTCTTATCATCAGAATAAAAAAAATCAATTTGAAGAGTTAGAAGCAAAGAAGTATTAAAAAAGAGACAAAAAAAGTATTTATAGAGAAGTAAAAAAATGGAAAAGGCGTTACACTGGGTATATGATTAAGTTTAAAGAAATTATGAAGAATAAATTAGGAACTCATTAACAATAGTTTGGAAAAAAAATAGAAAAATTTGTTAGATAATTTTAAAAAATTATGAACTTTTAAAGAAGAAATAAGAATCCATATTTAAGATAGTTTGGGTTGAGATGTGGATCCTACTTTTTTTGTTTAACTGAAGTCATCAGGCATAGTGTAGATGACTTTTTAATAAACAAAAACCTTTGTTAAAGATTCTGATATCACACACAAAAAAGGCATGACATTATATGGTCGCATTTCAACCAAGTCTAGACTAGTCATTTGCTGACAGTTTTATGTTTAAAGTTTTTGAGCTAAGCATTTTTCCTTACTAGATCGTCTTCCTAAAACCAACACTAATTTTATATTTCAAATTAAAAATAGCTATATACAAAGATCAAAAGTAGCTGGCCAGATAGATGGGTTTGGCTACAGGCTAGTTACTTGAAAAAGTATATTTAGTCATGTAGCCCCAAACACTATTCCAAACTTGATATTAGGTCATGGATATAGTAGGTTTCAATTACTCCCTAATGAGCTTTTAATTCTGAAAGTATCTTAATCTATATATAGCTTAATCCAAAGTTACAAAAAATTTTATAACTTAAAACTTTAGTCTTTCTTTATATACATGATTTATATTCTGACAATTAATTATAGAAAAAATTTACAACAGATCAATGAGCAAAAATAGTGAAGTTTTCTTTTTTAAATCAAATAATTATGTAAACTAGCAGGTATAAAAAAGAGGGGGAAAGCTTCAAATATATATAAATTTCCCCCTATCAAGTTGTTTACGATAATAATTTACTTTCAAAATATATTTTATTCATTTATAGAGCAAGGTACATAATTGTGTATACAGGCAATAGTTAGAGCTGCTGTTAACAAGCATTGTCTGCAATGGGTCTACAGGGATACAGTTCAAATAGGATGGTTAGGAAGTAGGTCATCCCCTCCCTGTCATCACAGCAATAGGAGGAGAATCGGTCCTGATAAGGCAAGAGGCATCGTCCATAGAATGAAACGGAATGTCTCGAAACTTATATTTTTAGTTGATCCCAGATCTGAGTCACCAACTGTTCTGGGCAAGTCCTCTTGTCAATCTCCCTAGCCTTCTGTATGAAATTTATAAGGAGGTCCTTGGGATTGTGGTCAATCCCACTTTCAAACAATACTTTGCAACATATAGTCCAAATTCCGAAGTTGACAAATGAAGCCAGCCGAATTTTGGCAAAAAGTCCCTTTTCAAAGGCCAGAGGAATCAATGCATAAGCCAGGTCAAATACAGACATTTTCCTCAGAACCATGGCTCGGAGATGAGTCCACGAATCACAATGGAACAGAATTGGTCCATGGTCTCTTCCTGCTCCCTCACATTGGGCACAAGGTATCAATGTTATAGCTTCTATGATGGAATAAAAAGGACCCTGTGGGAAGGACCTTAAGGTTGACCTTGCGCAGGAAGTCCACATACTTGGGCTCAAGTCTGAGGAATTGTGTCCATTTGGCAAGTCTGGTGATAGAAATTGAGAGCAAGATGGGGGTACATGTTTTCTCCTCAAACATTAGTCGTATGTGTCCCAGTAAGTAAGTTTTGACTGGAATAGGGAGCTGGAGATCTTGATCCATGACAGGACATCCATCACCTGTTGTTGGATCCAAAGTCTCCTCAGTCTGGGTGGGGTCTATCGGTAGGTTCGACCCTTTCTATGCGAACCGGGCACTCAATGTCAGAATGAGAATTCAATAGCCTAACCAGAATATTGTATGTCCTTTGAATTTGGAAGACCTTAATGGCATGTAAGGCCAGTCCATTCAGGGGTTTAGGCTTCTGTAAAATGTTTAAGCTGATGACCGGAGCCCCCTTTCCCCAGCATAGCTTCCTACAAAGCATCTCGATCCTTTTAATGAAGGCGCTGGTGGGTGAAAAGCCAGCCAGATAGTATGTGATTTTGGGAAGTACTACCGAATTCAGTAGTGCGACCTTGCCCAAAAGGGAAAGGTAAATTTTGGATAGTGAGTTAACTGTTTTCTCGATTTTGGTGAATAGCTTCTTCTCCATGTCTCTCCTCATGACTGAGGGGGGGGAGTAAGATGGAATCCCAGAAGCCCTGGGGGGCTGCTTTGAATCTGCCTGGGATTTGCTTCCCTGTCAGGATGGACCACATTGCCGATTTGCCTTCGTTGATCTCAAGACCAAATTCGCGAGCAAACTGGTTGGTCTAGGAGCTCTTCAAGTCTTGCGAGTTCCCTGCCAGAGGAGAGAAACACCACCATGTCGTGCATATAGGTAATGTGGCGTATGCATTCTCCAAGCACAGGAATGACTATCCCTGGGAGGGCAGCCTCGATGCTTAGAAGCAGGGGGTTCACATAGTTTGTGAAGAGAAGGATGCTCAGTGGTGAGCCCTGCAGGATGGAAACACAGGGCCTAAATCCTGGAGATACTCGGCCATCCAATGAGAAAAAAACCTCCCGATTTTGTAGGAGGTTCTCTATAATCTGAAGGTATGCCTTGGGCACTTTGAGCCTCTCCAGTACCCCAAGCAGTATGTCATTTCTGACACAGTCAAAAGCTCTAGCAAAGTCAAGCTGAACCATGACTGGCTGGGATTTCCTTCTGCGTACATGGTCAACGATGAGGCGAAATCGGCTGACAGCTTCGGCAGTCAAGCAACCTTTCTTTGCAAAATTGATAAGGAGAGAGGTATTCTACGATAATAATTTATGCTAAGCACAAAAGAAATATCACTGATCGAATTTTGTTAAATAAATAGGATTTAGTAAAGTTTAAAAAAAAAAACTTCATTAAAGATAGTAATCCATTCTATCACTCTATTTTATAATGACCTACATAAGCATGAATAATCAAATGAATAATCTTGCTATTAGATCCTTAAAATGGTTTTTGTCTATTGATTTTCATCAGTAATGAGAATTAGACTGTATATTGCCAATAAACTTTAAGGCTTTTATATTATTTAAATGATGTAATTGTTTTTTACAAATAATACTTCAGGAAATGCTGCAAGAATTATCAGATGAAAATAGGAAAGTAGGACTAAAGGTAAATGCTAAAACGTCTAAAGCAGTGGTCTTCAAGGACAGGCGCCGGGGCCTCAAAAGTTTTCTGCAGGTCTGCGCTAGACTGGCAGGAAAGTTTGTAATAACAAAATAATAAAAGTTTAAACTTTTAATTAATATAAATAATTTTTATTTATTTTTTCATCTCATTTTTACCCAATTAAAAAAAAAGAAACAGAACGAAAACAAAATCTAATCAATTATACATAAATTAATTTGTTTTTCTAGTTATAACAGATGTTTACAGGGGGGGGGGTAGAATTAAATTTTTTATTTTTCTAAAAAAATTCAAATTAAAAAGTTTTTTATTATACAAACTCCATATATATATAACTTCATCTTGTATATTTAACATTAAATACAGATATTACATTTGTCATAATCATTGTCATGTAATTACACTAGCTGTGATATTTCCCAACATTCAGATGAATAAGATTTTATTCTTGCATGTTTTAACAATGAAATAAGAAATGCAGGCACATTAAAGAGAACGATTGTTATTGTACTGTTTTCAGTAGCAGTATGACTGCGCAACTTGAGAAAGAGGGTTCAGCTTGTGAAGGTAAGCAAAACCATTACTATACACAGTAACTAGTGTATTGTTTTGATCAGTTATAACAATTATGCTCATTTAAGGCTAAGCAGTTTATATCTTTAAGAAAATTTATCTATAGACTTCTGCCGGTCTGCGAAACCTTACTCTTATTTTTTCTGGTCCGCGAAACCTTATGCTTATTTTTGCCAGTCCGCAGGTCTGAAAAGGTTGAAGACCACTGGTCTAAAGTAATGTTTAATAGATTCTCTCAAAAGATGAAAAATAAAGATTGACAATAATGAATTAGAAGTACTAATACAGATGGAAACATAATAGATGAAATTAATCATAGAATTATACTTGAATGGAATGCTTTTGGTAGAAATATTTTTTAAAAAAGCCCATATATTTGAAAAGAAAGGTTTTTAATAAATGTGTCTTGCTAGGTCTTATGTATAAATTTGGAACTTGGATTCTTAACAAAGGAGAAATACAGAGACTTCAGATTACTCAACAAAGTATAGAGAAATATATGTTAGGAGTAACAAGAAGAGCTCTAAAACTAAATTTCATGGAGATTGTAAAACACCTAGAAAGAGACCACATGTGAAATGAATAGCTGAAATAAGGAAGTGTGCTAGAATGATATGAAGAAGATAGGTTAGAGTTATAAGGAAGTGCATAAAACTTGGAGAATTTCACCCTGCAATGGAATGATAATAGTTGGAACTGTTGATGATACTATTCAAGCTAATGATAAGCAAGTTTCAATATCTAAAGTTTTGAACTGACATCAACTAATTTACATACCTATGAAAGCACAGAGGAAAAACTCTCCATACAGTAAAGCCACTCAATGCAAATCAGAGTAACCAATGGATGCAAGGTTTCTGTATAAAATCTCTATTTAGTGCCTACTCATCCAACACCCCCTGACTAGTTTCTAGCTTATGGCTTTCATCAGTGAGGAGCTTTGGATCTGAGAGCACTGCACCCAGATCTTAGGTTGCAACTCTCCAGCAGTCACTTTTTAACTTTTTAGTTAACTATAAAGCTTTTGAATTCAAAATGAAAACGCAATGTTTCCAATTCAAGCTCATTTGCTTATATAATCATAAAGATCTGAATTCAGTTCAGTATCTACATATTTTGGTGTCTTTGGTTCTTTAATGATTAGTCACCATAATTCTATTGGACAGGATTGGTATTAAAGAACTAGACATCACAATTCAAGCTCATTTGCTTATATAATCATAAAGATCTGAATTCAGTTCAGTATCTACATATTTTGGTGTCTTTGGTTCTTTAATGATTAGTCGCCATAATTCTATTGGACAGGATTGGTATTAAAGAACTAGACATCACAATTTCACCATTGTTTATGCTTACACAAGCTCTTAACACAAAAGCAAAACTCTCAATACAGTAGTACCACTAAGTGCAAGCCAGAGTAATCAATGGATGCAAGGTTTGTGCATAAAATCCCTACCTAATGTCTATTCATCCAAAATCCCCAGACTGTTTTTTAGCTTGTGGCTTTCCTATGATGAATAGGCACTAGATAGGGATTTTATGCATAAACCTTCTTGCATTCATTGATTATTCGAATTTGCACTATGTGGAGCTACTGTATGGAGAGTTTTGCCTCTATATTAACAACTTGGATAAGCATAAAGAATGGTGATCATGTGATAGCTATGAAAGCTTGCTTCTAGGTCAGTAATTATATATTTAATGATACTAGCTATGCACTAACTTTTTACAAAAGAATGGTACATAAAAAACTAAGGTCCATATTGATTTATTTTTTTAATATTTACATTAACACTAATAACCAACTGTACTCTAGAGCTATCTATGTAAGTATCAGTTTAAAAATGCTAGATGAAAGGGCCAATCAAATTTCTAGATTAGTCTCTGGCTATAGTGAAGCATAAGAGATTTTAATGACTAAACTATCCACCAATTTTTGATTGGCAACCACATTTTACAATACACAATATTTAAACTAATCTCTTATGCTGCTATTTGCTCTTTTCTAATAACCAGAAACTAATCTGGAGATCTTGATTGGCTCTTTCATTTAGTCATCATTAAAATAGTTTATTTATTCAAGTTTATGGAATTTTAGTGACAACTATCTACTAAAATATACCTATATGATTTTTATAAATGCTTCATTAAAATAAGCAAATATAACCATGTAACAATCAGAGATCAAATGAATTTAATGAACCAATTTAGAAAATGTAATAAAAAACCAAGAAAAACAATGGGTATTTTTAAAATATACTGTTAAACATTATTACCTATTATATTTAAACAGTCTCACATTTAAAATAAATAAAGACATGAAAAAAAAATTGTAAATGGCTTTAAAAATAAATTCCTGATTAATCCAATACTTTTCAGTTGACCCAAGCCATAACTTTTTCAAGTGCCTTCATCATTGTTCATTATTTATTTCTATGTAGCAATATCCAATTTACAAATGATATATGTTCTACATGCATTCAGTACGCTATATACTTATAAAAAAAATGGTGGGGTGGGGGGGGGGGGAGTAGATACATACTGCATATATGTTTCCATCATAAAATAAATATGTAATGAGGGAAGTAAGAAGATATATTGCTCAATTATTATTACATATTTATTTAATTTTGAAAAAAAAAACACATTGTCTGGAAAGCTAGGAAACCATGTTGCTGATGTCTGAATTCATTACTTTAGAACAGTAGTCGGAAACTTTTTTCTGCCAAGGGCTATTTGTATATTTATGATAATATTCCTGAAATACAAAATTATCAACTTAAAAATTAGCCTATATTTAAACAAAATGATAATTAATGTATTCCTAATCAGTAGAGGTAGGCAACTTTTTCAACTGAAAGACCCCATTTTAAACAATGGCCACAATTTTTTTGAGAATTAAAGTAACATCATTTAATGATTGTTCCACATTTAAAGAGTTTTTCTAATTTGCCTTGTAGGTATTCTTCATGACTTGTATGTAATATGCTGAAACATAATTTTCTGACTTATATGTATTTTTTATGAAATATATCGGCATTTGATGAGGCTCCTATTTAAATTTTCTAATTTAATATTTCTTGCTTCTCCAACAATTCTGTTGTAATCAGAAATGTTTTGATAAATAGTATCTATAAATATTGTGTTCTTTATTAACTGAAATACTTTCCAAACATATCAGGCACATTGATTTATTATTTCTTTCTATAAAAAAAAAAAAAAAGCATGATTTTGTGTCATTTTTTCTTATCTTAGTAAAGCCATGCTGGTAAAAAAAAAAATTAAATGCAAAATAATAAAATGAAACTAAAATTCAAATTTTATTTTTGCTAGTATACATTTTTCTGTGAAAATCACTATAAAAACAAACAAATGCCTTCAACATCATAGATAAATCTGTAATCAGATAAACTTCTCAAAATTTAGATAATTTTTGAAATATTGCTCCCAAAATAGAATAACAAGACCTATTATAAAGATTGGAGAGAGAAAAAAATGTAGTTGAAAAAATAAATTTTATTTTACTGAACTTTTAATTCAATATTTGCTATACATGCTGTGTTATAATAGAAGTTTTATACAGTCATTTTATATACATTTTTGAAAATGGCAGTTAGCCAGATTGAGTTTTTGAGAACCGGAGGTAGCCCATGGGCCAGATTCCCCACTCCTACTTTAAAAGTAACTAACACATACCAAAATGGCAGTCTTGTATTCCTTTGATTTGACTGGTTATTTTAAAATAATCACCTATTATGTAGCATTTAAAAATCTTAATTTCATATTTAATTGAATAAAGGCATTTCAGTTCTCCATATCATATATCAAACTAAATTTTTATAATTTAAAAATCTGTAAATTGTATAAAAGATTTGCAATTTTCTGTACTTTAAGATTTATTTTTATGTGACAAAAAGTTATCTTGTTTTGATAAATTAATTTAATTTTGATACAGGTTATTGCATTTAAGATTTTTTAGTTATTCTGAAACAGATGGATTATGAACTTTTAGATTAATCTCTCTTTTTAATTTCACAGTTTTAATGCACAAAAAAAAATGTTCATATGTAAAAAATCTTCTGCAAAGAGAAAAAGAAATTGGTGATATATCAGTTAAAAATTATAATATGTTATCAGTATATTAAAAAAATGTATTAGTTTGATGTTAAAAAATAAATAAATAAATTGCATATTTTAAAAAAAATTATCAGTTTGATTTAAAAAAAAAAGATGATTGCATATAAACCTGGATTTTCAAATGCTTGTTCAAATAAAACATTGGATGGAAATCTTTACCAAGCTTTTCTATAACAAATATATTTTTTAACATTTCTTTGCAAAACAAGGAGAACATTTATAATATAAATAAGATACTAATTTTTTTTTTACAATATCTTTTGTTTTTATGCTGCATATTATGTCAGAAAAAGTAATGTCTATTATTTATTATTAAAACAAATATTTAATTTGATAGAAAAATAACTTTTCATGAATATACAATTTTATGAATAATTTCTGAAAAAGTATCAAAATTAATTGATAAGGGAAGAGATCTAAGAAATAAATACAATAATGAAAAAAAAATCATGAATAAAAATATGAAAGAAAATGATTACTTACAGTACTACTTAATTTTATTTAATTCATATTTATTTTTTATCTGATGTCTTTTGATTTTAAATTAAAAACCAACATTTTAGATAACTTTTGAATAAAATGTTTCCCTCTAAAATATCTCATTATAACTTTTTTCAATGCTATTACTAGTCCAATTATTAAATATTTCAACTAATATATTTAAAAGGAAAAAGAAGAGAAAAAAGAGAACATTGAAAAATAATTTGTTATATTTCCCAATACAATATTTAAAAAAAAAAAAAAAATCTCACTCTATCAGACAATATTTAGATAAACATTGAATTAATTCTCATCAAAACAATTTGTTCATGGAACCCAACACCTGTCAAAATCAATTAGATTCTCTATAAAGAAACACACCTTTGAAGTCAATGGAAGATAAACAATTCTTGTTCTTTTCTATTAAAAAACAAATTTATTTAGAAAAAAAAATTCCTTACATTTCAACTACAAAAAAATATATATATTTTATTATTTTTTGGACTATCAAAAAATACAACAACCCTTGAAATGAATTAAATTATTTGAACTCTTAAAAATAACACATTTTAAATTATAAAATATGTGTATAAGTGAAAGGCTATATATATCACCACTATTAGTTATTTTCCAAATGTCAGGTACCAATTTCAAGGAGATTATCTTTTCCAATATGGATTCATTTTTTTCTTTTTAAAAACATGTATCTGTCATTTTCCTAAAATTATTTAACTTTCAATAATGCCTGATACATACTTCATAGTTACTTCTAAGCATATGCACAATCCAATTCTTAATTACTTTTTTTTAATTCCTTAGTTTAAAGTTTCTTCATATGCTGTCAGAATCAAATCTTTTAAGCCTCTAATTATATAACTTTTCACCAAGTTTTCTTAAATGCCAGAATGATTTGCCTCATAAGGAGCTACATGTCAAACAAAACAACAATAATACCCTTTTCTCAAATTCAATTTCAATAGCCAATGAATAAACTTTTATTTTCTCTGACAATCATCCCAAAAATAATCCTAACCTAAATACCATTATCTTTTTTCTTTTCTTATCTCCACTGCTTTAGTTTTAGTTAAATTTAATATCAATTCACACTTTCAATGAAATTCATCAATCCAGGGAAATTTGGGTTTTACGTTTATTTAATATCAGCAAGCTTCTATTATATTTTCAGCAAATGATATAACTCTTCTACTTTCAACATTAATTATATATATGTTCTTAGAGACAAATATACAGTTATAAATAATTCCAATGATTCATGTACCTTATTCGAAATACTTTGAATTTTTAATTACTTTTGAAACAATTCATAGCTGAATGCAAAATGTATGCTAACATGTAAATAATTTTGTAATATTTACTTGCCGAGATCACTGAAACATCTATTTAAAAGGCTTTACATATAAATATGGTTTATTGTATAAAATAATATTTGATAAGCAAAATACACACATAACTGTATTAGAGATAAGCTTCATTTTGTAAAATTAGTGAAATATGCCTAGTGCATTTTCGACTATGCTTATCTCTAATATGGTTATGCGTATATTTTGTCTGTTATATTTTCCAAGATATAGCTCATTAAATTCTTGAAGTTACGTTTAAAATAAAATTTGGTTAATTAATGGCAGATTTGCCAAAGATATATATTAAATAAAGATAAAATATTTTTGAAATTTGTAAAGTATGCTTCAAATTATTATGAAATAAAAAATAAATATTATTAAGGACATAAATAACTAATGTAACAAAATTATATCAAAAAAATTATCAAACTGTAAAAACACTTATCATAAGGCAAAAAAACAAAAAATATATAATTACATAATATAATAAACAGGATTTTTAATTTTTATAGAATAATAAAATATAATTAGATGCTTAGGCTGTCTCTTGTGCTTTGGGAAAGCACACTATTTTTGATCATTAGATAACTCATCTATCAAAACAATATCAAAGTGTTTTTAGACAGTCCAATAATTACTAAATATCCAGTACAAATCATCAAACATTCCATTTAATATTTAGAAGTGAGAAAGAATAAATAGAAGATATTTATAATTTTGTTCAATGAAAGGAAATAATCTAACAGTGGTCAAAGTATTAAGTAAATTCTTTAGCCTAAGCAAAGATAATCAATGTTTATGCTGTTATAATCCCTAATATGTCTACCTAAGGGTTGTTAAAAGTATGCTATTAATTGCTCTTATGATATATAGTTCATCAGGAATGGGAAAATATCTTGCTGCAAGATTTAGAAGTTCCAAAATGATGTCTGTTGCTGCTTGGTATGATAACCATGACCATATCCTGACCTAACGCATTACATCTAAAAGCAGTCAAAACATAGAATACTGATTTACAAAACAACCTGCCTATAATTTAATGAATAAATTACACAAGAATCTGATGAGAATATCACCAAGGATTTAGACCATGTTTTAGACTGATTTTGGACATTTCAACTAAAGAAAATAATCTTCAAATGTAGGAAAAGGCAAAATTTATAATATAATTTTATAAAAAATCTATTATCCATAAAATTCCAAGTTATTTTATCAATAAAAATTATAATTATTCAAATAAAAGACTTATAACTATATATGGTTGTAGTATTAGGGACAAAGATGCCGCTCGATGGCGCCGTTTATGTGTTAAAGCACATAAAAATGTCATTTCCGCGGCCAACACGTTTGAATCCGCATTTTCTATAATACAACTTTTTTGTTGTGCTACAGATTGCAGGCTGCTATGTCGCATCGCAGTACAGCATGTATGCGAACCTGCATTTAACTCTAATACGTTTGTGTTGTGTTACAGAATACAGGCTGCTTCGTCGCATTGCAGCAAATACATTTGGCGAATTTGCACACTTCATACAATTATTACGGCTTGGTGTGAGAGTGTGTGTATTTGAATTTGATGGAAATGTGGTTTTTATTGATTTTTTTTTTAAAGTATTTAAATATTCAGATTTTCTTAAGTAATAATTATCCGATTCTTTACACTATTCTGTATTAAAGTTTTAAGTGGCAAAATCTTGTCCAGATAGATGTGTAAAGGCAATTATAATTTGATAACGCATCGAGTAACATTCCACGAGAACAACAATATGGCACAGGAAATCGCACATCTTGTTTGATTCTGTGGTTTACAAACAACAGAACCCTAACCCTAAAACTAACCCCCTAAACCTAACCCTAACAACTTTTACTTTTTGTTGACATTCTATTTGAAGTAAAAAATAGTGGTAACACAATATCTATTTCTCTGTAAAAATTAAAATGTAAAACGAAGACTAAGAAAGTAAAAAATAGCAGTAACACAATAATATCTGTTTCTCTGTAAAAATTAAAATGTAAAACGAAGACCAAGAACTTTTACTTTTTATTTCGATTACGAGTTTTTAAACAACAACAACAAAAAAAAAAGGCGTAACCCCCCCCCTCCAAATCATATTGAAAATTGTTTTTCTAATAAAGCAAAAAAAAAAAAACACGAATTAAATTGTAATTTGTAGATTTTATTTTACATTTATTGTTATCATTTAACTTGTATATGTTAATAAAAAAAAAAATTAAAAAACACGATTTTGATATTTTTTATTTTCGCATTACAAAAAAAAACATCTAAATGATTAAAATCAATGGCCTGGGAATGTTCATATTTTATAGTTTGAGCGTGATAACGGCACCATCGAGCGGTGTCTTTGTCCATAATACTACAACCCTATATATTCAAATATGTTTCTTTCAATCTAACACTTTAACTTTAGAATAAATGATCACTTTCTTTCTAATTATAGCAGAGGTTTGGTATGTGTTATAATTTGTTCCAAGCCCCTTGCACATATATAACAATTTACGTTTTGTTGAAAAATTCTGATTAGAATAGAATATGCATTGTTTATTGAACTGCAGTCTATAGTAATTTTGAACATAAACATGTATAAGCCCATTTATATATATATATATTATGCATATATTAATTAAAAATATAATTTTTTTTAATAATAATGTAGTTAATAATAAATTGAAGGAGCATATTGTTGTATATTTTGTTGTGTATTCAGTCATTCAGTCACTGAAAAAAATAAAAACTCCTTGCATTCTATTTTATTTTTTAAATAAAATGAATAGCTCTGGATGATATTCTTTTTTTCCAATAACTTTTTTCTCTTACTGAAATGTAATAGGAGTCATGTTATCAAAAAAAAAAAAAAAAGCAAACCAAGATATTTCTCATTGTTTGATATTTTTTAAGTCAGTATCAACTTAAAAGTATGTTCTTAAAGTTTGTAAAACCGTTAATATTATGTTTAGAAAACATTATTCAGAAAGGATAATAAAAGAATAAAATATATATGGTTTCAATATAAAATATTATTAAGTCTATGTATGGCACTCAGAAATGAAAAAATGACTGCTTGCCTGTTATAAATGTATTAAATTTATGAATTTTATTGGGTTTATATTTTTATTTGATTGTTTACATGGGGGGGGGGGGCAGTGTATAACTGAAATTGTGTAGGAAATGTATAATTATAATTTCTTTTTTGCCATTTGAAATAAATTTTCAACTTTTTATTTTAATGGTTAAATTTTTATTCTGGAAGACATTCACATAATTTTTAAGTCACTTCTTATAAATGTAAGTTCATATTTCAATTTTGCAAATACAAAAAAAAAAAAATTAGAGCAATAGCTTTTTGCTTATTGCAAGATTGCTCATGAAAATATTTAATGAATCAAGTATTTTTTTTATTTGAGCTATATTTGTAGAATAAATGAATTCTTGTTAAAATATTAAAAAACAATAAAATGCTGTTTTTTTTTAAAATTCTACTTATTATTGTTAAAGAATGAAAAAAAAACCAGTTGTCAAGCATTGGTGGTCGAGAGGTCTGCGACAGCTGCTTTACAAGCAGTTGTCCCGGGTTAGCGGGTTCGCTTCAAGGCTGATGCACACACGAGAAAAAAAAACATGTTACATAGGTGCCCCCCCCCCCCAGCAAATCACAATTACTGATTCATATATTTTTCTTGATTTATATTCCTAAAAAAACAACTATTTTTGAATAAAATATTATTTTAAATACCATATTTTCATCCCTCCCAAAAAATTCAAATATTTTGCAAAAATAACCATAAATATTACAAGTGTTCTCAGAGCTTAAAGAGGAAAAAAAACTAGTAGTAGTATTTTCGGTGATATAGATATCTTCTTTTTTTTTTTAAATTAATAAAACAATATATATTATAATTCCAAGTTTTTAAAGTCAAATAAATGCAAAACTGATAAATGAATGTTACAGATAACTGCAAGAAAGTGAATTTTAAACTGATGCAATTAACTAAGCCCTACTAGACCGTGCTGAAAAAAATCATAGCTAGGAGTAAAGTATTTAATATAAAATTGTTTTATTCTCTTCTCTTAAAAGTTCTTGAAGGATGAGTTTTGTCAAAATGGTTGAGGTTTTACCTCTTTTTACAGAGGTCAATTGTAACAGCCAGTAGATTTGATGGAAGTGCGGGGGGGGGGATGCTTTTCTCATTTCAAGTTAAGAAAATTTTGCATGAGAAGATTTTGTATTTTGTTGCTCAGCCTTCCTACAAATAGGTACATTTTTTGATACGTTATTAATGTTGTACTATATTAAAAAATAGAATGCATTCAACACAGATGAGATTTCTTATTTAATATAAATGAAAATTCAAAACAAAATTATTGAATATTAAAGAATTGACATTAAAACAATAGTTTACGAAAAGATGGAACAAATGCATCTTCAGGAATTTTAATCTTACATGGTATTTAATATTAGTAATATTAATATCTTTGAACTATTTTATTAAATTGTTCATTTTTAATGAGGCCTACTCTCAAATAATTCCCATTCACAAATGGATATATTTTATTTCCATAGATGACTGTGTGTGCGTGTTTGATTATTCACTTAAATAACTGTGTCTGATACTCAGAAACTGGAAGTACTACAAAAGAGAAATTGTAATGTAAAACATATTATTCCCTGCTACACTAAAATATATTTCTTATGTAATGAAAGTAAGTAGTCTATCAAGTTTATGTATTGAGAAGCAAAATATGTAATGTTAATAACTAGATAATAGCACTTTAATTTTCACTCATTGATATGCTTAGAAATGTAAAACCAAGAGAGCTGTGGGTCATTGAAAAATATGACACACATATATGTAATATTTGCCTGTTAATAATGAGAAAAGCAAAATACATAACATTAAAAAAAATAAAATAATCCCATTTTAATCAATTCTTTCTTCAAACAAGTGTCTACACTATCTTAATATCTATATAAATATTGCAATGACAATTATTGTTTACATAAGTATATATTTACTTTTCTCTATAGGTCGGTACTAATAGAATAACTAAAATCTAAATACTATTAATTAGCTTTAACTCAAACACATACCTTAACAAATATATAAGATATTTGATTTTATAAAAAATGAATATACAAACAGATTATAGAAATTACCCCTTTTCACGTAAATTTATCACTGAAATACATTAATATTTATAAATTATCGTTTGATTTAAAAACATGAAAAAATCATAGCAAAAAAAAAATGTTCCAGGCTAGGCATCTGCATTTTTTCTATATTACTTGTCCATAGATTATAGGATATCAAGAGTTTAAACAAGAAATCAAGATTTTGTCCAGAAGAAGTTATCTGGACTTGATTTTTCCATTTATTATTTTGTTCATATTTTAATGATAATAAAAAAAAATGTCAAATATTAAAAGAAACGATAATGATAAAGATTATAAAGTCAGGTCAATAATAAACCACTACAATGTACATTTTAAATGCAAAATATGACACTACAAAGGCACTAAAGAAACAGTTCTCAAAAGGTAGGCCTGCTTTGGCTCTTTAAGTGGGTGAGCCACACGTTGTTTTTGATTGGTCGACATGTTTTCTTTCTTTACTGACATAAAAAGTATAAGCATGATGTCAAACAAAATATGAGCATTTGATAACTCTGTCATGTGATTCCAAAGATATCTACCACAAAAAAAATCCGATGAAACTTGGATTTTTTACAGCAGTTTCAATCAAGCAGACCATTTAATTTTTTTGTTTTTTGATCAATTTTGTAATTTTCACGAAGCGATAAAGACAGAAAATTTATACCAGTCTTCAAATAGACATTTATCGGATGTTATTCACAAACAAGGCCTATAATGGAGCCTCATCGTAAAACACAACATCAGACTCGTAAGTATAAAATTTTAATTTTTTAAATAATATTTTAATTATTTTTTTTATTTTTTGAAAAAATGATAATTTTTATTAATTTTAGTTTGTAGTTGGTATGTGTTGATATAAATTATATATTTATTTATGCTCATATAGAATTCATATCTACAGTAATTTTCTAAAGTTCTAATCCACTTATTTTATAAAAATAATGATTTTCAAAAAGTTTAATAACTTATTATTTATTATTATGTTTATATGATATGTTTGTGTTTACAAGTAATGAGTTACAAAACTAATAATCAAATATATAGAAAGATTGCATATGCAGGCAAATAATCAAATTGATTCTTGTTTATGCCTTTATACTCATGCTTTGGAGTCACTCTGTTTTTGCTATATGTTTCATCACGAAAATACAAGTCTATAGCTAACAAATGGACTATATGCAAATAAATTATATCTATGTGATACAATAAATATAACAAGATAGCATCACTTGTGTGCATAAAGAATATAAACATCACTGCTGTCCATAAAGAATATAAATATCACTGATGTACACAATAAATATAAAATGAAGAGATGAAACTCATTTTATCAGTGATATAGACAGTAGCCTACAATTTCTAGTTTTAGATAGACAAGAAGCCAATTACTATGATGATTTCTTTTGTATCTTTTATTAGGATGAATCTTTTTCTTTATAGATGCCTTTGACATTTGGAACCTTTGGGGTACAAGATAAAAATGAAGAATTCATATGCGACTTATTTTGGAGATTATGAAGCTATGGATTATCTCAGATAAGACATATTATACCTGGTTTGAAAGATAATTTTGTGAGGAATACAAAAAAATTATAACTGAAGATGTAATTAATACTTAGTTCATGATAAATTAGAAATTATGAACAATAAAGTAATAATTATGTTGGATCCTTATTTTTTAAATGGTTATCACTATTTGTCTTAGACTTATTGTTTTCCTTAGTTTTTTTAGTTTCTATTAATGTAATTTTTTTTTGCTCTAACGTAATTAAAACTGAAGTTATTGTGAAAATTGTGTCTCAGGTCAGTATATTAAAAAATTCAATATAGCATTTTAGACCGAAGTCCTATATGGAGTTTAGCATAACTTCAATTTGGTCAGTCTGAATAATAGATCTGTGTTGTGGCAGATTTTTTTACAAGTGAATACTTTGCACTCCACATGGCTTTAATACATCTGAAAGCTAAAAAAAATTTAAACTTACAAAGTCTTATTGGAAATATAGGGATTTGAACTCAAGACTTAAGCCCCTTCATTATCCACACTCACACATACTACTGATACACATGACCACACACATGCAGAAAAGATAAATAATCACCAATAGACGTATTTTATGCTAAACCAGCACTCATCAGTTGGTCCAGATTACCATCTCCCATATATATAATATATAATCAGTGGTAAGTTTATATTAATATAACAAATCCTTACACTTCAATGTACAGGCTTCAACCTACTCACACCTCCAATCCTTCAGCCATCCATATCATTGAAAATATGATGATGGAATTCCCCAAATCCCATGCGGACGCCAATATTATTGTCATGCCCATGTTGACCTCAAGTCACTCTGATCCTTCATATATAGGACAGTATCCATTTAAATACATTGAAGAGGGATGGGCAGAAAGCAGGCCTAGTATGTAAGATTTGAAATACCAGGCACACTTATACCTGGAGCATAATTGTAAATATCATCAGATTTTCAATGGTATGGATGGCGGAAGGGTTGGAGTACATTGTAGCCTGTCCATTAAAGTGTAAGGATTTGCTATCTTCATATAAACTGAGCACTGATTATATATATGTATGGGAGATGGTAATCTGGACAAACTGATGAGTGCTGATTTAGCACAAAATACGTATATTGGTGATTAATTATCTTTTCTGCATGTGTGTGGTCATGTGTATCAGTAGTACGCGATAGTATGGATAGTGAAGATTTGAAAGTCTGAGTTCAAATCCCCAATATATACAATTAGGCTCCAGGTATAAGAGTGCATGGTATTTCAAATCTTACATGTATTTAAATGGATACTGTCCTATATGTGAGGAGTCAGAGTGACTTGAGGTCAACATGGGCATGACAATAATATTGGCATCAGCATGGGATTTGGGAATTCTATCATCAGATTTTCAATGATATGGATGACTAAAGGGTTGGAGGTTAGAGTAGGTTGAAGCCTGTCCATTAAAGTGTAAGGATTTGCTATTTTAATATAAACTGAGCACTGATTATATATATGTATGGGAGATGGTAATCTGGACCAACTGATGACTGCTGGTTTAGCATGAATTACATATATTGGTGATTATTTATCTTTTCTGCCTGTGTGTGGTCATGTGTATCAGTAGTATGTGATAGTGTGGATAGTGAAAGGGCTTGAAAGACTGAGTTCAAATCCCCTATATTTACAATTGGGTTCCAGGTATATAAAAGTGCCTGGTATTTCAGAGTCCTATTAGATAGCTCAATAAATATCTTCTCAAAATGAAAATGGTACAGAAGATTATATCTTTAGGTATGTAATTATGTGATCTAATGGGAAATATAATCTAGACGGCCTCTGTCATCACAACCCCCCCCCCCCAAAAAAAAACCCCATTGCTGTCTGCTAAAAAAATGAATAAAAAAGTTCTGTGTAAATTTGTCATTAAAAAAGTCATCACAAGAGGCTTTGCTGCTTACCACACTAACACACCATCGCATTCAGTTTCATCATATAAATCAATTCATGAGTGGTTGACCTTCCTATGCAGATGTTTCAATTTAGTAGTCAGAATAGTTGTAAAGACTAAGTTTATATCTATATATTTTATTTTTACTGCATAGTTACATTAATTAACAAGGTGTAATCATTTCCACAAATTATGTTTTTTTTTTTTTCATATTTGATTAATAATAATTATTAAAAACTTAACCTTTTTTTCTTTTTATTAGAAAATATATTACTTTATGAGGAAAGTATTGAACTTGTTGATAAAAATAAAATTTTAAAATTCACCTATCAAAATTTAGAATTTATGAAAAAACCTAAAAATAACAAGTACTAAAATCCTATTTTTAATGTTAATGACTATTTTATGAGTTTTATTACATTCATGATATATATATTTTTAATTATTTGGCAACATACACTATTTGACTGTGCATTGTGAAAACTAAAGTTGTTAGGAAAATTGTGATATGAATAAGCTCTCTTAATTAAAAATCAATATGGCTGCATTAATACTCTCAAGTTAATTCATATTTTATATGTGTACTTAAGATATATATATATATTATATTATTCAATTAATCAAGAAAAAAATTTTTTCTTTTCTTTTATATATATATGAGGATTTATATATGTGTATTTATTATTATAAATACATAGATAGTTAATGAATAAACCATTATGTAGAGGGTAATAATATTTGGTAATGATTTATTATATATATTTTTATTAAATAAGGTGTCATATTATTTAACTTTGGTTTTATTAAAATAGACTAGATCAGAAAAGTGTAAAATAAGGCGATGGAGATTATTAGATTAGGAGATAAAAAAAATGTACACGAGTGAAAGAATGAATACATCTGTACAAACACAAAGATGCTTTTACACCTATTTCTGATGGCTATAGATTCCAGGTTTGTTGTTGTCTGTGTCTTAAGATTATTTTTACAAAAGAGGTGCTTTGATGTAGATAATGATAGCGATCAATTTTAAGTCTTTATTGATTGTGACCGATGTCAAACTTGTGAAGCTTTGATTTTTTTTTTAAGATAAGGTTTCCAGATGTTTTTTTTCCTTTGGTTGAAATTCGCGATATAAATGGTTGAAACAATTTTTTAATCACTTAGTCATTAATTTTTTTTAGAGAGATGATCACTCAGTCATTAATTTTTTTTTTAGAGAGATGATCAGGCAGTATGATTTTATTTTTTGATCAGTCAGTATGATTTTATTTTTAGAGACTCAATATGAATATTTTGGAGAGACAGTCACTCAGATTATTATTATTAAAGTGAGATGTAACTCAGTGAGTATTATTTTGAGACTCAACTCAGTCGGTCCTTCCTTGTTATTAATGTTAAAAAAAAAAAAAGGAGAAAAGTAAGTGATTTGATTTTTTTATTCACTCTTTAAAAATTGAGAAAGGAAATGAAGTAAAAGACTCTGGTATAAAGTCAATATAGATGAAGATGTGCGTCTATATAAACAATTTCCAGCAATATTAAAGAAGAGAGGAAAACATTGGAACAAGATTGAATTTAATAGAAGTTATTAACAATTATATAAATTAACATATTTGGCTATGCATAATACTATGCCTCTGCATTGCTAAACCATTTTTTTTCTGCTTCCTGGTTAATACAGAATGAGTTAAAATCGCTGATCTGTCTATGAAGTCATATATCAAGTAATAACCAACAAAATGATAGAGTTTGAAGCCAACCACACAAGCTATATGGAATGCTTCTTTTCTGGTTCCGGGCTTATTAAAAGCTCATTACCTTCGAATGAATGGAGAAGATGAAATAGGAGGAAAAGAAAATTTATAAAAGCCATGTAGAACCAAGTTTGAAGCCATGAATCAAATTTTTGTTAGTTTACCTCAATCATCTAAAGTGTCAATAGCAATTATTTTTTTAAAAGGAGAGAGACAAGCAAATCCACCGGTACCTACTTATTCAAAAGTATTTATAATAACTTTTTTTTTGAAATGGTAGAAGGAGGCCAATCAACAATGAATAATAATAGAATTGAAGAAACAAGCAAGTCAATTGATTCAGCATTACCTTAAAAGTATCTGCAATAACTTTCTTTTTTTGGTTGTTGTTGAGCAAAGAAAAGCAGTCTGAAAATTCAAACTCACGACATTAATAAGAAGTAAAAAGTAAACGGGTAAATATGAACTTTCTTTAACCGATTTTATTCTTGCTTATTAAAAGTAAACCTTAATTTACTGGTCAAAGCAATTTTCTTTTTTTATGATACAGAAACATTAAAGACTTGTTTATCTATAGTTATTTGCAATATCTCACAACATAGCACAAACATAGTTTAAATCTTTAAACTTAAATTTTTCATTATTTTTTTTTATTATTTTTTTTATTATATATTGTAACGTTGAAATGTTTTTTTTAATTGTTCTTCAGTTGTTAATGATAATGAGCAACCTATAAATATATGCATTTATAATGTTTTTTTTTTTGTTTTATCTTGTTGCATATTAAAATTAATATCATGTATTTTATTTTCTTTTGCTAAAAGGTTGAAAAAAGAAAAATATTTTATATATGTAATTTGTGGGTATACATTTTAAACATATATGTTAACATTACCGAATGTGTGCATGTGTAACTGCTTATCCAAACACATCAAAGAATAGGTTATATATGATTAGTTTAAAATGGTAAATTGAAAAGTAGGGCATTACATTTGAATGGAAGTGAAATAACATATACAAGTTACACCTGAAATTTATTTTATGATATGATAAGTAAGAAAAGTCTTAAATAAGCATTTATAGAATATGTATTTTTTTTTCTAATATTGATTTAAGTCAGCTTATTTTGAGATATCAAGAAAAATAACAAACCTATATGTTAGATTTATTTGCTTATACTTATATAAATTTTTTATATTAATTTTTGTATTGAATTAATATGGTATAAGCCATTTATTTAATTGTTGATTTGACTTTAAAGAAGGAAAGAAAGAGTAGTAGTGTTAATAAAATATAATTATATATCTTAATTGGTTTCCGAGTTATTATTAAGAATAGTGTTTTTTCTTGTCTTAATTCTATCATTTTAATTCATCATCATTGCTCGCAGTTATTAAGTATTACCATTCGTATATATTGGGCAATCACTTGCAAATATTAAGCGTCCACAAAATAATAGGTAAACTAGAATGTTGATATTTAAGTATTTAAGGATTATGCTTGAGAATAACCAAATTTTGATAATTATAGTTCAACAATAGAAAGCTAAAATTGTGTTGTGTCCATGAGTTTAGATCATCCTCATCAAAGATGGATATCATGTTATTGGTTAAAAATGTTTCAAATAATATTATATAAGAGTTATAATTGCCATCATCATCATTAATAAATTATAATCATTAAATTTAATGTTTAGCGTAATGAATATATTTTAGTAAATAGGGGTTTATAGAAAATTGAATATTATGCAAAGAGATTCATGATGATCAATCATCACCACTAGTATTATTAAATCCCAGTATAAAATAGGATAATTTTAATAGATGCCTATAAGTTTATAAAGATGAATTTATTGTTGTGAGTTTATTAATAAGCCATGGCTGGTATCATCATCACTATTATAATCATTATTATGATATCACTATTATTATCATTATTATTATGATATTATTATCACCATCATCATTATTACCTTTATTGTGATAAATAATCTAGTTAAATGGCCATCAATATCAATAATGGTCTTCACATGCTTGTTTGGAAGCCATTAATAGGATTATACATGTCTGTTCATCAATATACATAAATGAGCTAGCAATGTCTATAAGAATCTTTGATCTATAGTATAAACTTTGGTAATATTGGGATCTTGTAATTTTATCAATATAGATAAAATGTAAGAATGTCATTTTTTTTCATTAGTCATCCAAGTCATGTGTAATAAAAATGTACTGAATGAGTTTGAACTCAAGTACACTATAAACAGATACTTATCTAGATTGAAAACAATCTAGTGGCACTCATGGGAAAACACATGTACTTAGCTAAACTGAATAAAGAGTGATATCATCCCTTTCCAACTTCATAATATTAGTTTTATAGAATATATATATTTTTTTATAAGTTGTCATGAATAGCACCAGTGTGTGCATATGACCATGAATGGTCTTATATATTTGGAAAGAAGAATAGGAAGGATTCTTTGTTAGAAGAACCTAGTATTGGAGATAAGCATAAGGCACTCCAGGAATTTCACAGTGGGTACTTTTATTCAGTTGCTATATTTAATATTATTTTTATTTGATGACAATGGCCAGTATGTTTTATTGTTCAAACGACTGCCCCAATATATAAATAAATACCAAGAATCTTTAATGCTGATATTTTCAAGTGGCACAGTGATTCTATAATTTCTTTATCTAGGCTATGATGAATTAATATAGTTACAAATGGTACAGATTGGATAGGCATATATCTAATAATTAATAATTTCCCCTATTTAAATATTTATTATGGTTGCAAATGTGACATATTAAAATAGTTACAAATTATAGTTACAAATGGCACGCCAAATAGGGATTGAAATATGCCACACACCTGAGAGAGGTGTATTTCTATGTTAATTTAAATAGTTACAAATCTTATATTAATTTAAATAGTTACAAATGGCGCCCAACGTGGGGCTCGAAATAAGCCAAATAATGGCTTGAAATACCCCACATACATGAGAGATGGGTAGTATATAATGATGACAGATGTATAGTTTAAAAAAAAAAAAAGAATATTTTTTTGTGTGCAATTTTTTTTATTATTAGGGTATACAAATATTTTGGCCTGATGTTTAGATGATGATGATTACTGTTATTGCATTTTTGATGATGATAAATGAATAGTCATTATAGAGCTTAGTTTCAATTTTTTAAAATATAATGATATCACAACTTATAATGTGTTAAAGTTAATAACACTGTTTTTTTATATATTTTGCTTATCAGTTAAATAAGCATAGAAATATTAATAGCCTTGAAGTGTAGAATAATAATTTTGTTCATATTTGAAAAGTTTGTGTTATAGAAAATTTATGATTTTGGAGGTTGGATTGGATGATTACGGTTGGTTGTGTTACGGTTTTGATGATGGATGGAGAATTTTTGTCATTGCCTTGAGAATGTGATGTATTCATGCCACTGGTGATTGATTTATCTCATTCACTGCTCCAACCCAGATTATAATATCAGTTGTTTTATCATGAAGCAGTTAACAGTAGGCCTGCCATGATTTCGCCTCTAAGACTCCAGAGAGAGCAAGGCATAATTTTTCTGATACATAATATTTCGCCTCTAAGACTCCAGAGAGAGCAAGGCAGTATTTTGTTTTACTGATATATAATTGTTGCCTCTAAGACTTTAAAGATAAGCAAGGCAGTATTTTATGAATTAAAGCCCCTAGGACTTGGAAGTAAGCAGGGAAATGCAACAGTGTTTGCAATAAACTATTATGGGTTGTAGTAGCTTAGAGTGATTGAATTGGGGTGATCATCTGAGTGTTCATGGAACATTATATGCTTTAAGTGCAGTGATTGAATTCTTTTGTCTATCTCATGATTGTGAATTGCTAATCATTCTTTTGGCTGTCAATATCTGTCAGATCTCTAGAAGGATAGATGAGTATATGAATAACTTGAAATGTGAACTCTAGTATAAATCTTGGCATATATATTATATAAGTAAATTTTTTAGCTTAGTGTATTAAAATAGGGCATAGAGAGAGTTAAGTTTTATAAAAGCATTAAGAACTAGATAAATGATGGCATAAAAAGGACACACATATGCAGAGATAGCTTTTTTTAAATAAATGTTTTAAATAGAACTATGACCTCATACTTTATCAATCATATATAGGTAAAGGAAAAAGAGTGATGATCGAGGTTAAGCTAAATAAAAGCACTTAGGATATAGATAGATTGATGGGGAGAATTATGACTGAGAAAGAATGGTTGGAAATTTTATGGTATATGGGGATAGATAAAGGTGTTTGACTCTGGATGTATAGGAAGTCAGGAAGCAGAACATAATAAATCAAACAGAAATAAGTAATATAAATATTTTATAAATTTATGATGGAGCAAGAAAAGGAATTAACTATTGAGGGAATGGAAGTAGAGAAGCAAGGCCCTCCAGAGTGGTTGCAAGTTATACTTAGTCAGATAAATAATAAATTTGATCAACAATCACAAGAAATAAATCAGAAATTTGATAATAAATTTGATCAACAATCACAAGAGATGAAGGAAATGAAACAAGAGATAAATCAGAAATTTGATCTACAATCTCAAAGATTTGATACTAAACTAGATCAACAATCACAAGAGATGAAGGAAATAAAACAAGAGATAAATCAGAAATTTGATGAACAATCTCAAAGGTTAGATAATAAACTAGACCAACAAGCTCAGGAAATGAAGCTAGATATAGGTCAACAATCTAAAAAAATTGAGAATATTGAAATAGAATTAAAAAACAAATGGCAAGAGTTTGATGACAGATGTGACATAAGATATAAGGAACTTGCCAATAAATTGACAAGTCAAGAAAATTGGGAGAAAAGTTTTAGTGTAGTAAAGGAAGAGTTAGTAGCTGTACAAGAAGGATATCAGAAAATGGTCAACAAAAATGAAAGCCTTAAAATAGCTCAGAATAATTTCAAAGAAAGTGTAAGCAGTGAGATTAATACTTTAAAAATAGAGGTAGCTGCTGTACAAAAACAGTTAAAAGTAGAATGTAAAGATCTAGGGAAAAAGCAGGGTAAATCAGATCATGAGCTGAAAAAAGTACAGAAAGAGGTACAAAGTATAGGTGAGCAAATGGCAGGGACCACAAAAGAAGAGATAGAGGGTCTAAAACAAAGTGTAATAGAATTAGAAGTCAATAGCCAGAAGGATCAATTTGACTTTAATGAAAAGCTGGAAAATCAGCAGAGAATAATAGTAGAGGAAGTAAAAGAATACCTGCGTTGCCAGGAAAAAGACCTAAACCATCAATTATTAATAATGATGGAAGACAGGCTGACTGAAATAAAAGAAATGCAAGTTAAGGCAACCTCCAGTAGTGGGTCATGTAGAATACCACAAAGTTTAGGGCCCCGAGATATACGAGAATAATCCTATAGGAATAGAAAGCGGGCAGATAGTAGAGAAGGGTCCCAGAAGGACAGAGGAAGAGGAAGATAGTTTAATAAATGAGGGAAGGAGTAGCCATATAGCTAAATATATACAAGTGAAAGTTTTTAGGGGTGAATATGGGGAAATCCTATCGAATATTTAAATGGTCTTGATGAACTGTTTTCTTTGAGACGACTAAATGACCGAGAAAAATTAGCAGTCGCGAGCAACCACCTTCATGCCTCAGCAAAAAGTTGGTGGCGTGCACTCTTTTATAGACCCGAAACATATGGGGACTTTAAGAGTATGCTATTTCAGACATTCTGGAGTGAAGAGAAACAAGATAGTCTGAAATACAAAATTAGCCAGCAAAAATATACCCCTAGAGAAGGAACTTATACTCAGTTCTTCCACAGTCAGGCTGCTACTTTAAAAATGCTTACAGCATGTACCTTATCCGAGCCCCAAATCATTAGGATAATCAGAAGGAACTTCCCCAAACAGGTAGAGCAGGCCCTAATAGCTGCTGATGTATACTCCCTAGAAAGAGTGGCAGACATGTTAGATGCCCTAGGAGCCACAGAATGTATAGCTGAAGGTTATCCTAGGAGGAAGGAGAACTATAATTATAAAGTCTCCAGTATGAGAGTTGGAAACAACCAGCTAGGCAGACACTTTCCAGCAAAACCCAGTAAGCCACACATAGGTAGGCCTGGGAATAATTCCCATCAGCAAATGCAAAATAGACCCATAATTAATAGAAATAGGAGCCCAGTAGCCAGTTGCTCGGGAATTAGTAATAAAGTTCCACATAAGGTGCCGCAAAAGTCCATAAAGATAATGTCAAAGGCTAATCCAACAAACTAAAACGGGCCTCGATGGAATGTTCCCTACTGCGGGAGCCCATTGCTAACTTGGGGAACAAGGACAATATTTTAACTATTAATTTAGGTTGGGACACAGGTGATGATCTGGACAGTGAACCTTTGCCAGCATGTTATACTTTAGGTGGCTGTCCAGAGATCAAACTGGTCATTTTAGGAATAGCAACCAAGGCATTAGTGGACACAGGGAGCCAGGTGTCAATAATCTCTGAGGCACTGTATCATAAAATGCTAAGGGAGGATGAGGAAATTCCCAAATTTCCTATGAAGCAAACTGCTATTATATTAGCTAATGGCAAAAAGGCCAAGCTATTTACCCAGCAAGTATGGCTTACCCTACAAATAGGATCTCACTCATATGAACATGCCTTCTTGATCATGCAAGGCCTTATATATGAAGTTATATTAGGATCCGATTTTTTAAATAGGCATGGGAGTGTGATCGATTTTTATAACAAGCACATAAGATGTCAGAGTGGAGACGAAGTCCTGGAAGGAGTAATACCATTTTATCAAGCCAGCATTGCTACAATCCAAGAGGCCTCCACTCAGCAGGATGTGAGACATAAATTAAAAGGAATTGAGAGTATAGACCCTGATTTAGGAGGGAAAATGTTTCACCTTCTTTGTAAGTTCATGGAAGTGTTTTCCAGAAAACCTGGCATTATTAAGGGGTATGTGCATCGGATCCGATTAATGAATTCGGAACCGTATCAATGTAAAATATACCCCATCCCCTACCAATACAGGGCTTAAGTCAATGCCCAAGTTAGAAAAATGGTGGAATGGAATGTCATAAAAACATGTCCATCTGCATATAACAACCCTTTGGTTATTGTCCGAAAGAAGGATAGCACTGTCAGAGTATGCTTAGATGCAAGGTTTTTAAACCGATTAACCATCCCAGAAAGGGATGTCCCTCCCACTATACAAGAGTTGCTAATCAGATTCAGAGGTAAAACTATTTTCAGTACCTTTGATCTGACTGCCAGTTATTGGCAAATCTATTTGCACCCAGAGGATCAAAAGTATACTGCATTTAGACATGAGGGTCATTCATATGTGTTTGAAAGGATGCCCTTTGGTCTTATAAATAGCAGTGCAGGCTTGATCCGATGCCTAGATAGAGTACTATCAGAAGTTAAAAATGTCATCACAACATATGTTGATGATATAGTCATTGCCTCAAGCAATGCAGCAGAACATCTCCAACATCTGAATACCTTTTTAACTGAATGTAAGGAGAAAAATATAAAAATAAATCTATCCAAGAGCACTATTGCTGTACAAGAAATACCATTTCTAGGACATCTGGTGGGAGTGGATGGAATAAAACCAAACCCTGATAAAATAAGTGCAATCTGGAACTTTCCACAGCCAGAAAATAAAAAGCAGCTAAGATCCTTCTTTGGTGTCTGCAATTTTTACCATCGCTTTTATAAAAATTTTGCCTATGACACCATTTATCTATCCCAATTACTAAGAAAGGACACTAGATGGAAATGGACAGAGCAACATTCCACAGAAATGAACCTCATTAAAACTAAATTCCTTGAACAAATCATATTAGGATATCCTAACTTTGAAGCTACCTTTTATATACAAACTGATAGCAGTGGATATGGGCTGGGGGTGATCTTATTCCAATTGGATCAAGATCACAGACCACAGGTACTTTGCTTTCTTAGTCGTCTTCTGAGAGGGCCTGAATTACATTATACTACAACTGAAAAAGAAGCATTAGCAGTGGTTTGGGCCTTTCAGAAACTTAAGCAGTACCTGGTGGGATCCCACATTGTCATAATAACGGATCACAGGAGCCTAGAGTTCCTGAATAGGAGCTATTTAAACAATGAAAGGCTGATCTGATGGAGCCTATTCCTGCAACAATTCAACTACCAAATTCAATATTGTAAAGGCAAAGAAAATGTGGTTGCAGATATTCTCAGTAGAAATCCTGTGAGAATCCAACCACAACATGTAAATCTAGACCAGGCATATATAGCAGCAATAACCCTTGTTGTTGATTCTGTGGAAAAAGAATTGAGTCAATTACCCCAGTTACAAAGCCAAGATCCTAAATTACAGCCAATAATGGCCTATTTGTCTAAAAAAAATTAAAGGTGATGCAGTTAATAAAATGATAACAAATAAATCCATCATTAGATATTGTATAAAACAGGATTTATTGCATTACCAAACAGTTGAACATCAGGAGACTTCATGGAGAATATACATCCCCACAAGTATTAGGGGAAAATTAATCTATTATGTTCACTGCTCGTATGGGCATTATGGACCTAGAAAAGTGGAATATGTTATTAAGAGACTATTCTACTGGCCCAATATGTATGCCTCAACACTACAACGTCTTAAGTATTGCGAAATTTGTTTAAAATCCAAGTATACTAGTCGCTCATATGCGGGGATCTTGCAACCCATTATTCCTAATGAGCCAAATGATCTATTGGCTATAGATTTTTATGGGCCATTGCCACTGTATAGGAGATTTAGGTATATCTTGGTTACTTATGACGTCTTCTCAAAATTTGTTGCTGCATATCCTGTCTACAAAGCCAATGCACGAGGGGCAATTAGAAATTTAGAAAGTTCACAATTTACCTTAGTGGGAAAACCAAGAACTATTCTAACAGACCATGCCACCTCTTTTCTCTCCAAGGAGTGGAACCGATGGTTACAGCACCAAGGGATTAAGCATGTCCTAAGTTCCATTCGTAACCCCCAATCTAACCCCTGTGAAAGAGTCATGAGGGAGATTGCTAGGGGTTTACTTGGAGGGCCATCATAAGAGTTGGGTTAAACAATTAGGCAAAGTGGTAGGGTATATTAATATCACCCAAAATGAATCCACAAAATTTGCCCCAACTCACCTACATTATGGAAAGAGAACCAAACCTTATAAAGACTCCACTGCCCAGCATAAAGGAGGAAGAAATTAGTAGAGAAACCCTAGTGGAAAGAGCAAGGAATAACTTGCAAGGAATGGCTAAGAAACGGATTGCTAAAGGTCCAAAGAGACCAACTCAGTTCAATGTCGGTGATCAAGTCCTTGTTAAAACTCCTCATGTTAGCGACCCGCAGAAGCATACATTCAAAAAGTTCTATAATATATATGAAGGGCCATTCATGCTCAAGGAAAGAAAAGGGGAAAATGCATTTGTACTAGAATCGTCAGAAGGAGTAAAAGGCACATATAATGTACGTAGCCTAAAACCAATGGCACTCATGACCTAAGCAATTTTTTTATATTCAAAATTTTTTTTTTGTTTGGGGGTGAGGCAAATGTAGATATATATATTATTCAATTAATCAAGAAAAAAAATATTTTTTTTTCTTTTATATATATGAGGATTTATATATGTGTATTTATTATTATAAATACATAGATAGATAATGAATAAACCATTATGTAGAGGGTAATAATATTTGGTAATGATTTATTATATATATTTTTATTAAATAAAGTGTCATATTATTTAACTTTGGTTTTATTAAAATAGAGTAGATCAGAAAAGTGTAAAATAAGGCTATGGAGATTATTAGATTAGGAGATAAAAAAAATGTACACGTGTGAAAGAATGAATACATCTGTACAAACACAAAGATGCTTTTACACCTATTTCTGATGGCTATAGATTCCAGGTTTGTTGTTGTCTGTGTCTTAAGATTATTTTTACAAAAGAGGTGCTTTGATGTAGATAACGATAGCGATCAATTTTAAGTCTTTATTGATTGTGACCGATGTCAAACTTGTGAAGCTTTGATTTTTTTTTTAAGATAAGGTTTCCAGATGTTTTTTTTTCTTTGGTTGAAATTCGCGATATAAATGGTTGAAACAATTTTTTAATCACTTAGTCATTAATTTTTTTTAGAGAGATGATCACTCAGTCATTAATTTTTTTTTAGAGAGATGATCAGGCAGTATGATTTTATTTTTTGATCAGTCAGTATGATTTTATTTTTAGAGACTCAATATGAATATTTTGGAGAGACAGTCACTCAGATTATTATTATTAAAGTGAGATGTAACTCAGTGAGTATTATTTTGAGACTCAACTCAGTCGGTCCTTCCTTGTTATTAATGTTAAAAAAAAAAGGAGAAAAGTAAGCGATTTGATTTTTTTATTCACTCTTTAAAAATTGAGAAAGGAAATGAAGTAAAAGACTCTGGTATAAAGTCAATATAGACGAAGATGTGCATCTATATAAACAATTTCCAGCAATATTAAAGAAGAGAGGAAAACATTGGAACAAGATTGAATTTAATAGAAATTATTAACAATTACATAAATTAACATATTTGGCTATGCATAATACTATGCCTCTGCATTGCTAAACCATTTTTTTCTGCTTCCTGGTTAATACAGAATGAGTTAAAATCGCTGATCTGTCTATGAAGTCATATATCAAGTAATAACCAACAAAATGATAGAGTTTGAAGCCAACCACACAAGCTATATGGAATGCTTCTTTTCTGGTTCCGGGCTTATTAAAAGCTCATTACCTTCGAATGAATGGAGAAGAGGAAATAGGAGGAAAAGAAAATTTATAAAAGCCATGTAGAACCAAGTTTGAAGCCATGAATCAAATTTTTGTTAGTTTACCTCAATCATCTAAAGTGTCAACAGCAATTATTTTTTTAAAAGGAGAGAGACAAGCAAATCCACCGGTACCTACTTATTCAAAAGTACTTATAATAACTTTTTTTGAAATGGTAGAAGGAGGCCAATCAACAATGAATAATAATAGAATTGAAGAAACAAGCAAGTCAATTGATTCAGCATTATCTTAAAAGTATCTGAAATAACTTTCTTTTTTTGTTGTTGTTGAGCAAAGAAAAGCAGTCTGAAAATTGAAACTCAGGACATTAATAAGAAGTAAAAAGTAAACGGGTAAATATGAACTTTCTTTAACCGATTTTATTCTTGCTTATTAAAAGTAAACCTTAATTTACTGGTCAAAGCAATTTTCTTTTTTTTGATACAGAAACATTAAAGACTTGTTTATCTATAGTTATTTGCAATATCTCACAACATAGCACAAACATAGTTTAAATCTTTAAACTTAAATTTTTCATTATTTTTTTTTATTATTTTTTTTATTATATATTGTAACGTTGAAATGTTTTTTTTTAATTGTTCTTCAGTTGTTAATGATAATGAGCAACCTATAAATATATGCATTTATAGTGTTTTTTTTTTGTTTTATCTTGTTGCATATTAAAATTAATATCATGTATTTTATTTTCTTTTGCTAAAAGGTTGAAAAAAGAAAAATATTTTATATATGTAATTTATGGGTATACATTTTAAACATATATGTTAACATTACCGAATGCATGCATGTGTAACTGCTTATCCAAACACATCAAAGAATAGGTTATATATGATTAGTTTAAAATGGTAAATTGAAAAGTAGGGCATTACATTTGAATGGAAGTGAAATAACATATACAAGTTACACCTGAAATTTATTTTATGATATGATAAGTAAGAAAAGTCTTACAGAAGCATTTATAGAATATGTATTTTTTTTCTAATATTGATTTAAGTCAGCTTATTTTGAGATATCAAGAAAAATGACAAACCTATATGTTAGATTTATTTGCTTATACTTATATAAATTTTTTATATTAATTTTTGTATTGAATTAATATGGTAATAAGCCATTTGTTTAATTGTTGATTTGACTTTAAAGAAGGAAGGAAAGAGTAGTAGTGTTAATAAAATATAATTATATATCTTAATTGGTTTCCGAGTTATTATTAAGAATATTGTGTTTTTTTTCTTGTCTTAATTCTATCATTTTAATTCATCATCATTGCTCACAGTTATTAATTATTATCATTCGTAAATATTGAGCAATCACTTGCAAATATTAAGCGTCCGCAAAATAACAGGTAAACTCGAATGTTGATATTTAAGTATTTAAGGATTATGCTTGAGAATAACCAAATTTTGATAATTATAGTTCAACAATAGAAAGCTAAAATTGTGTTGTGTCCATGAGTTTAGATCATCCTCATCAAAGATGGATATCATGTTATTGGTTAAAAATGTTTCAAATAATACTATATAAGAGTTATAATTGCCATCATCATCATTAATAAATTATAATCATTAAATTTAATGTTTAGCGTAATGAATATATTTTAGTAAATAGGGGTTTATAGAAAATTGAATATTATGCAAAGAGATTCATGATGATCAATCATCACCACTAGTATTATTAAATCCCAGTATGAAATAGGATAATTTTAATAGATGCCTATAAGTTTATAAAGATGAATTTATTGTTGTGAGTTTATTAATAAGCCATGGCTGGTATCATCATCACTATTATAATCATTATTATGATATCACTATTATTATCATTATTATTATGATATTATTATCACCATCATCATTATTACCTTTATTGTGATAAATAATCTAGTTAAATGGCCATCAATATCAATAATGGTCTTCACATGCTTGTTTGGAAGCCATTAATAGGATTATACATGTCTGTTCATCAATATACGTAAATGAGCTAGCAATGTCTATAAGAATCTTTGATCTATAGTATAAACTTTGGTAATATTGGGATCTTGTAATTTTATCAATATAGATAAAATGTAAGAATGTCATTTTTTTTCATTAGTCATCCAAGTCATGTGTAATAAAAATGTACTGAATGAGTTTGAACTCAAGTACACTATAAACAGATACTTATCTAGATTGAAAACAATCTAGTGGCACTCATGGGAAAACACATGTACTTAGCTAAACTGAATAAAGAGTGATATCATCCCTTTCCAACTTCATAATATTAGTTTTATAGAATATATATATTTTTTTATAAGTTGTCATGAATAGCACCAGTGTGTGCATATGACCATGAATGGTCTTATATATTTGGAAAGAAGAATAGGAAGGATTCTTTGTTAGAAGAACCTAGTATTGGAGATAAGCATAAGGCACTCCAGGAATTTCACAGTGGGTACTTTTATTCAGTTGCTATATTTAATATTATTTTTATTTGATGACAATGGCCAGTATGTTTTATTGTTCAAACGACTGCCCCAATATATAAATAAATACCAAGAATCTTTAATGCTGATATTTTCAAGTGGCACAGTGATTCTATAATTTCTTTATCTAGGCTATGATGAATTAATATAGTTACAAATGGTACAGATTGGATAGGCATATATCTAATAATTAATAATTTCCCCTATTTAAATATTTATTATGGTTACAAATGTGACATATTAAAATAGTTACAAATTATAGTTACAAATGGCATGCCAAATAGGGATTGAAATATCCACACACCTGAGAGAGGTGTATTTCTATGTTAATTTAAATAGTTACAAATCTTATATTAATTTAAATAGTTACAATATATATATATAAAATTACTGATTTGTCACTTTGCAGTTTTACTTAACTTTCTTACCACACTCTCTTCTGGTTCTTGCATATCAAATTTCAAGAAAACAAATCCAGTTCTCCAAAAAATCTTAAAAAAACTATAGGTCTGGACTTTTACTCTCATATCATTCTTTAGTGCATTCAATGAACAGTTCTATGTTCTTACTTATGCAATAATTTGCAATACACTAGTGTTGTCCTTTCAGATAAACTATCTTTATTTCATATTAATTCTCTCATATGACTTCAGATATTTTTTTATCTAATGGGCTGCTGTGTTCCACAGTTACTACTAAGGCATTTACATACAAAGTTCTGAACAATTCATACTAAAAAACTAAACAAGACTAAACTGATTTAAATGAATGCCCTTGACATATGAATCTCTTGTGCTAATACTCTCTCCTGTGAATAAATGCCTATTATCCCCTGTTATTGCTTGGTTACTGAGCAACAATTTTTTCATTTGATAATTGATTTTAAATAAACATGTTTTTTGAATAGAATTAATAACATATTGGTAATCCCTAACAACATATTGTTAATTCTATTTTTCATTTAATACATCAATAATATAAATAAATAAAATATATGTTCAATGCAGATAAACTATTTTTTATATATGCAGATTACTGATACAAATTTTTAAAATGTAATTACTTTTATTATGCCTTAAATTGTGTTTGAAATCTGCTTTTCCCTTCCTAATAAAACTTTTTTTTTTTCTAATGACACACATACTCATGTTCAGAATATATATTTATACATACACACACATAAACACAGACATTTAAATATTCATACATAACTGTATTGAGCAATTTTTTGCAAATATACCTGTATAGATATTTATTATATATCAAACAAATTCCCCTATACCAAAACATTTAAAATATATATTTTAGATCTTAACAGCTCCATTTTAAAAAATAAAAAAATAAATAAAAATAAAATATTAGGTTGTCAAGTCTAGATTATGCTTTCCAAATAAATTGATTGGTAATTATAGAGAGAATTTCCAATTCAAATAAATCAAAATTTTCCAGTAAACTTTTAAACACCTATTAACTATACAACTTTGGTGTATAATTAAAGTCATTTATAAGTATTTGAATATAATGTGTTGTTTCTAGGTGTGGAAGAAATTTTTATATAAAAAAATAAAATAAAAATCTCCCATTTAAAATAGCACACATCTTTTTAAAGAAAATAATTAATTCTCTCAGAATAAAACATATCTTTTGTGATTTTTAAACAATTTGCTAGTGAACATTACTTTATTAACATAATAATCAATTGGAATTTTGCCAATTAGTTTTAATTATATATTTAATTACCCTAAATGCCAATATGCTGTTAATTAAACTTTTCAGATATTTTAGTAATTATTGATATTTAAAACATAGCCATTCTAAGAATTTTAATTATTCATTTTTAATGTAAAATTTTAAATATATCATGTAAATAGAGAACTCTTACATTTGTTTTATTATTTCTTTGATTAAATTTGTGTTTTGTTAACTATTAATCAGTTATGCTATCTTACTTGTAGTTTTATTTATTAATTGTTATTGTACTAATATATCTTCATTCACTTTATCTAAATGGAAGTACTTTTATGAAAGAAAGATATGGCACCCTAATTAATATTTCTTCTTTGCAATTATTTGCAAGCTGGAACTTATTAAAATTGACAGATGTTCTAACAACTACAAGTGAATATATTTAAACTACTAACAAAATTCAGATCCATTACATTAATCTTTTACACAATTGGTATTTCCAATATGTATAAAGAATAGCCTGGCTATATACATGAACACATGCTAGACCATTTATTCTGTTACAGTATATATAGTTGTTCATGTAGTGTGGATAATCATTTATCTACCTCAAGACTATTACAAATAAATACAAAAAAAAAAGAATTTTAATTACTATATTTGTTATTATTTAATTATAAGTTTATGTATATTACTTCAAAAAATACAAACATCATTTATAATATTATTAAATAAATACATATATATTTTGAAACACAAAATTCAAATATTGCTTATCTACTTAATCTACAATTAAATCCTTTAATAATGAGGCATTATATTAAGAAAAAAAAATTTAAAACTAAAATATAATTTCTAACATATTTAAATAAAATTCTTAAAATATAATGAATAGAACAACCTGCTGTAAAATAAATGGAAATGATTTTATATATAATAATTTTAATAAATCTACCAAACAGAAAGTAAGAATATTTCTATAACAGATTGCTATTTTGTGAGATCTTATTTTCACACAATTTAATAAAAATAAGTTTAATTTGACTATAGATAAAAACAAAAACCTACAAAAAAAACAATTGGGAAGTTACATATAGCAAAAAGTTTTACATTAATGGTAAGTGCAATATAAAATAGTAGAATGTTAAATAATTTAGATCCAAAAAAAAAAAAAATGCTTTAGTTCTTTTACTAAAATAATATTCAATAATATATATATATATTATAATAAATGCTTTCATTTACTATGCACTAAAAAATAATAATAATCATTTTCTAATCCACAATTGGAATATTTATATTTAACTTCAAATAAAAGTATGAGATGTCCATAAATTAATCAATTCAATCACTTGTAAAAGGTAATGATTGAATTTATTAATTTCTAGATACCCCGCACTTTTAACGCACATTAAATTCAAACATTTATTATAAAATATTTAAACTTTTTAATATTCACACAATAAATAAAAACAAAATACTTTTTTAATATTGAAACAATATATTCCCTTCCCTCATATCTGTTTCACCTATTTTTTGCCACAGCCACATATCTATGCCAGCTTTAAAACCCCTCTAGTTGAACAGCTATATAAGCATGAACAGTTATATAAGCATCAGCACACCACGCATATAAGTGTGGGTAAATGACTGTGATATCAATGTATGTACAGCATTTATATTTCTTTTACTAAATAATATTTATTATAAAATTTGTTTATTTAAAAGGAATGTACATTTTAAATGTTCACTAAATAATAATTTGGTTTTATTAAAAAGGAATGTACATTGTGAAGAACGTGACATTTTATTGATTGCTATTTTGCAGATGGTCCTTCTGTCATTAAAAGCGTAGGATATGTCCAGATGTAGGATCTGGATATGTTCAGACAAAAACCCATTTAAAATCAGTTGTTTGATCATTTTGTAAAATCCAAATTAAAGGCATTTTTTTTTGTTTTATTTAAGTAAGTTTGGGGATATGAAACGGTCAGTTTTATCTACCTGCCTGTTTCATGAATTTTACCCCCACACCTATCTCTATGCCAGGTTTAAACCCTCTCAGAGTACCCATTTAAAGAACCATAAATTACTATATATGCGGGATTGCACATATATATGCGAACAGTAATGTTGTAATTTAATAGTATATGTATATATTACAGATATGTATTCATTTTGAAATATTTCTAGTTTAAGAAATATTTTAGTTTAAATTATTTAGCCAATTTTATTGTTATATTATTGAAATCGCATATGTATATAAGCCATTTCCATTGTTGTTATTCTGCATGTATGGTAATAAAATTAGTTTTCTACTAATTGTTAAAGCAACTTTTAATCCTCCTTGTAAACAACTTTTAAATTAGGTCACATGTTAATGACAATTCATAGAATTTTATAGCGTTGTCACAAACTGCAGAAAAAAAAAGTAGAAAAACAAAATCAAAATCAGTTGTCGTAATTAAAAATGTTTTTCTAAAATAAAGTAATGGGTTTTTCGAATAGTTTTAGTAATTAAATATGTTTTTCTAAAATAAAGTAATGGGTTTTTTAGCTACGGACAAGCTTGCAAAAATAAACAGGTGGCCAGAGTTAAGAAACTATAAATACTTAAAGTTTTGTAGCCAGAAAAAAGTTTTATATATAAGTGAGTCATTAACAGAACCCACGTCCATTTCACCTTTAAAATGACAGAGTGAAGTAGGCCATAACTCACCACCTTCTGCCCTTGCCGAAGAGAGAATAACTTTGGTCCGATAAAACACAATGCCATACCTCAGCAAAGCAAATCAGCCTGTGGTAGAAGATTCTCCATTAATATCTAATCATTGCCAAAAGTGTCAACTTATTATCGTCCCAAGTGCCCAGAACTGCAATGAAGACAACTGACCAGTAAATTTTCACTCAGAGCTCTGTTCATAAAATGTGACTTTCAATTCTTTATTTAAAAGCTAGCTATTTATTAAACCTGCTTTTCCAAACACCTTTCCTAAAATCTGCAAAAAAAAAACTGTTAAATGCTAATGTTTAAATCTTCTCTGAATGTAAAACTTGTAATGTTAAATTCTCTTTTAAAATGTAAAACTGTGGTAAACTATTTTAAACTAAATGAATAATTTTCTGCAGTCGTTTATGCCTATTTCTAATCTATTCAATTTATTCTATAATTTTATCATTTTAACATTATATGTTTTTAATATGCCAAATAACTCGAAATCGCGAGTATTTATAAGTATAATTTTAGCTTATCGATCTGCAAAGATAATTTCAAATTTTCGCTATAATATTAAATAATTGAATTATTATTTTCTCATTCGCTGTTTCGAGATCGTATTATTATTTTACTGATTAATTTTGGGTATTAATATTATAATAATCATTCCTTCTCTAGTTAAAATTGTAGTTTGCTTAGCTCTAGTTATAAATTATAACTATTTATATATGTAACTCGTACATCATAGGAACTAGCCATAGAGATATTCTCAAAGCATATTTTAATGTTTTATTCGTAATTACCCCACAAATATGCTTAGTCCTCCTTAGATTTATATATGTTGAGATGCAGGTGATAATCTTAAACTAGGTTACTAATTAATCTAGTCCCTAAATGGTATGTTTGAAATACTGAATTTGAGAACTGGGTTGTAGAGATATGCAAATAGACGCTATCTATTTTTAAGGCATGCTAATATAATTTTACGTATTTGTGTTATATATGTATAAGTTGTGGATGTGTCCTTACTAAGTACGCAATGTACAATTATCTGCTTGCTGCATGATTCTTGACGAGTTGCTGGCGAAGGTCAAAACATCTATCCACTTAGTTCGGGTAAAGCACACTCTTTTAGAACCAGGGCACAATGACCTAGATTATTCATAATTAATGCTTATCCAACTCCCCAAACTACTAATGTTCCTATTCGTAGCAAGTTGAGTGGTTGTAGGGCAACCGAGTCTTTGAGGCTGAAGCCTGTGAATAATGACCCATTCGCACCTTCTAGCTTATTAATATTTTAATATGTGCCTATAATAAACCAGTTTTCTCTCTCTTTATATTGAAAATCTAGCGTCAGTGTATGTCCTAATCTAGGTTAACAAGCTAACCTGCGTATCTCAGCCTAACTATGTGCTAGACTTAAGTTTGTATAGATAGCCGCCACAGAAGTGCTATTAAGTTAGTTAGATAACTTAGGCTATTAAGTTCCATATGATTTAGCGGACTACAAAAGAACTATTAATTTGACATATTAATATAGGCATAAACTTAAATACCGCACTACACTTTAGTGAACATTTATAATGAGATATGTAACATAATCTCATTAGTTATGTAACACCTGCGAGCGTAATCTTTCACGTTCTCATTACATAATTTTGTTTATTTTAGTTTTACTATATTAAATTAATAATATTTAAAATATAACTTGTTTCCATATCTTTATTGTTCGCGAGTTCATTTTTTTATACAACTCTAGATTTATTTGCACATATATCATTATATCTATACGTAGATCATTCTATTAGATTTCATAAGTAATCATTAGTATATTAGCGGTTCACTTAGTCATATGTGTGTATATCTGAACCAAGTCAGTATTAAGTTAGTTAATTTATGAGTCTCTTGTTCCACCCTGGATGACTGCCAGACTGTGGCTAAATTGAATATCTGTGTATCTTGGAAAATGTCATCCATAGGGTATTAGGTCATTCAGCAGAGGTGAAAGGATTGAATGTTGGCCGGATTTTGGATCCCAGAATCCAGATTTGATCAGCTTTAGTGTATTTTGCCAGTATTCTAGATTTTGTTATGTGGAGGGACAATTCTTACTATTACAATAGTGAAATATTGTGGAAGGAAACTACTTTTCACACATGGGCTATAAAATAGACACGCTCTCATAAATAAATGTTTTAAAAACATAGATGGTTCATCTATAATTAGTTTATTCTTTAAATAAACCAAAATTTATTGAGCAGGCTTGATCTTATTGTATGCTTGATTTTTGAATCAGTATATTACTTCACACGTTCACATTATACACATCATAAGGGAGAGAAACTTCCTTATTTTTAACTTCCTGGAATACTGAACCTTATGTAAATATGCTACATGTAAAAAATAAAATTTTGAAAACGATTTATATGTAAATAAATTAAATCATTAAACATAATAAACAGTAAAAATAATAAATTTTAATATAAATTTAATAACAGTGCATCGATGAAAATAACATTCACAATGAAATCATACTAAACCTTGCAGCAAGTAAGAAAAGAAAAAAAACAGCTATAGAAAGCACTAATAAACTAATCACTTAGACAGCATGTAGTTCTCTGCCCAAATTTTTTGTATGGAAGTGAAATAGTGGCTTCACATTGACATAATATAGATCCATAGGTAAAAAACCATTTAAACATTGCTCTATAATATTACTGCAGATCACTGCTAAGTTCTTCAGCTTTCCCTAGATATTGAATCCACAAGTATAAGGGCATATCTCTGTTGGATTGGACATGTAGATAGGACAAAGTATTTTATGTGAATCTGAGTATGATTTTTGTCGAAGAAACAGATTCTTAATGTTATAGGGAAAATATTGAAGATTTTCAAAAAAAAGAGATTAAAAGACTGTATGACTCAAATAAACAGCATATAAGGATATGCATAAATTAATTTATATAGTCTTTTCAAAACTCATCTTTACTTTTTGTTTTCATTTGTATGTCTCTCTTTCTCTGTAGTTAGAATAGCCATGTTCATTTTCGAGTTACAGCTAATGATAATGATTTAGGCAAGATATTATTTCATGCATTAAACAGTCATATTTTAATTTTAAGAATACATGAGCAGTTAATAAAGTGAAAAGTATTTCTAAGTTTAAGGGATTAGATAAATCTTTTTTAAAAAATTGTTTATTTTTAGGAAATCTAATTTCCTACCTAACATTTAAGATAAGTATTTTTTTTTTGAAAATAGTCACTACAAGATTTCTATACATCAATAAAACACATCTAAGTAAAATAATATTAATTCCAAGATAAAGTAAAAATAATCTTCATTTATAGAATATAATTTTATTGACACTTAATTTTAATCTTCAGCAGATAACAAGCCACTGCAGGGCAAAAGCTTTTTTAATAGTTTTCCTCAGAAATCTGACATAAACCTTCCATAATAATTCAGTAAACTTTTTTATTTTCATCCTAAAGTAAGTATCTTTCAAGAATGCTTTATATCTCTAGTTATTTATTCAAGAACTGCTTAAATTCATCGTTCATTATCTTTTCTTGCTATGAATCCAGCCCATGTCCATTAAGTTCTTTAATTGTAATAATTCAGTAAACTTTTTTATTTTCATCCTAAAAAGTATCTTTCAAGAATGCTTTATATCTCTAGTTATTTAGTTGAGAAACTGCTTAAATTCATCTTCGTTATCTTTTCTTGCTATGAATCCAACCCATATCCATTAAGTTCTTTGGTAGTCACGTATTTACCTTGCTATAACATCATGACGGTCAACATTATTTCTGCCGGTAAGCATTGTCGGAAAAATACATGAACATTGTCATGGCAACAAAGACACTGACATGACTAATCCGAGAGATTTGATTTTTTGACCCATGAGATTTTTTGGTTTGTTGTGACCCGAGAGATTTAAAAACTGGATTTTTTCCTATTTGTTGCAGCGTGATTTCATTTGTCAGTTATTTTTCAGTTCTTTAATTTTTCAGTAATTTTTACCATTTTTTTAAATAAAACATCACTTTTCAACAATTGTAAATAATTTACATGTTATTTCTTCTACGATATTAAGTGGATTTATTTTATATTTTATTAATTTTCCGGATATTGTTGAAACAAGAGATCTGAAGTTGTGGGATCTCCCAAAATGTGAAGAAGAGGCAATAACTTTCTTCCAACAACATGGAATTTTACACCATGTGAAATTATGTGAAAACGGCCATGAGATGAAGAAGTATATCCATGGTACAGAAAAACAGTGGCGGTGCATTTTGAAAGATTGCTTAAAAAAAACTCCTATAAGAAAAGGCACGTGGTTTGAAGGCTCCAGAATATCTTTCGTAACAGCTCTTCGTTTTATATATTGTTGTTCCAGAGAAATAATATCTATCATATTTTGTGTGGATCAGTTAGAAATGGCGGACAAGACTGTGGTTGACTGGAACAACTATCTCTGCGAAGTATGTACATGGAAGCTATTAGGTAATGAAAGGCGGAAAATCGGAGGCCCAATCACAATTGTGGAAATAGACAAAACTCTATTCTCCAAGCGTAAAAACAATGCCGACAGAGTACTTCCACAGCAATAGGTATTTGGCGGTATCTGCAGAGAGACAGATGAATGCTTTATAATAGCCATTGCAGATAGAAGCATGTACAATCTCATGTAAGCCATTTTAGAGAATGTGCACCAAGGCACTACTATTTATAGCGATTGCCACTGTCAAAGGACCTGAAAATGGACTAAAATAAACGTGTGCATTCTACGCGAACTGTGCTTTACCATAAGGTAAAATTTTCTTTGATTCTTCCCAGGGTAAATTTCTTTTAATTAAATCTCTGCTCAATCTAATTATAAATCTGTGTTCCTAAGCAATATTTAGCCTCATATTTAATATTTGTTGTGTTTTCTTGTATTTTGTAGTGTGTCTTGGGATCTTAGTTTTAAGATTCCAAGTTTGCTTTCAAATTTTGTTTATTGGAGAGTGACGAGTGAGTTTTTATAATTTTATGCCTAACTTTTATAAATGCTTTAGCAATCGTGTATATTTTAAATGCTTACCTGTAATTATTTTAGTAGCCAATAATTAATTTTAAATACTGTGTTGGCGCTTTTGCAAACCACCAAAAATCTTTTGGCTGGTGACTTTAGTGTCCTAGTTTTCCGCAGGGGGGATTTCATTTCTTCGTTTCTTATATCTCTGAAAGTGAAACTAGAATTGTTTTTCTTTGTAATTTTATAAGTCATCAGCAGGAAGATAATATTTATCCCTTTTTAAATTACATGTGAGAGAGACATTCGTTCTGCTAAAGTATTTAAAGCTTTAATATTTTCGTACTCATATGCACTCTCCGATAGATTTAGTTTGTATGGTTTTAAATTTATCAGAGTGTGTACTCAGAACTTGTTTCCTAAATTTATTTCTTAATTATAAATTCATTTTCTTTAAATGCTGGGGCAGATGTAACTGGTTTTCTAATGTTTTACTTGTCTCCTATTGAGACCTTTAATTATGATTCTTAGAGTAGTTTTCGCCAATCGTTTGGTTGGGATTCAGCAGTTTTAATTGTTTGTTTTCCTTTCATTTTAAATCATATTTTTCGGTTGTTCTTGAGGTAAAATCATCTTTATTTTAAACGTAATAATAGGTGCAGCTTCTATCAGCATGTGACATTTGTGGTCCCGACACATTTTTTTTGGGCCTCGAACAGCTCGCGGCGCCGGTTTCATTGATTTATTTCAAGAATGTATTGTTTAAATATCTGAATGGGAAAACCAATGTTTGGGTAAATTCTCTGCCGAATGAAATTGCTTCCTCTCTTTATAATTTGTTATTAGAAGATCAGTGGGTCTGCCAGAACATTGCATTTAGTCTTTCTGGTACACGCCTGAGCTAGTCCTATTTGTTAACTTAGAAACTTTTTTTTTATAAGTCTTCTCTTAATAAAATTTTTAAAATTTGTGTAAACTTAATTTGGCTGACGTTTGTCTTAGTACTCTTGTGTCTCAATTGTCTAAACAATTTTAAGATATCTTGTTTCTTCCTGAGTTTAGTCGGCACAAACCATCATCATCATCCATTCTGATCACAGTAAATAAATTTTTCCATGTGATATGATGTGATGTATTATGGCTTCTCCTTAAACGAAGTCAAGAATATCTCAGCAATATATTAAGCTTACCAGTGCATTTCAAATTATTTCAATTCCATTTATTTCTCTCATTTTATTTGATTAAATGGCTCAAATAAGTGCAATTGTTCACTTTTCCAATTTTCTTCCTATTAACTATCCCACAGCATTATACATTTATTAACCATTGCTTTAATTTCCTTAATTAATTTTTACTCCTTTATTCAAAATGACTAAATGTAGTTGCAAATTCTTATTTATTAATTAGCTGCTGTTTATATTGAAATTTGAAAGATCTTAAATTATTAAAAAATTTTAAAGATATTGTAATTTTGAAATTTAATTTTCATGACTTACAAGAATTTTTACTTTGAACTTTTCTGTAATTTAATTGATAAAATGTCATTTTCTTAATAATTTCAGCAAAATGCTTTTTCTATTCCTAGATTTTTTGCAATGATAACCATAACTTATATCTATACACATATAAAAGCTAACGCTTCTTCATAATCTATGAAATCTAATTATACCCAATTTGTTTTTATTATATCTTTATTACCTGAAAATGATCCTTATAATAATGGTATCATTTAATCCTTTAATTTACATAATACATTATAAAACAAGAGCAGTTTTCTACTCTAGTATCATCTTAAAGTTTGAATAATCAGTGATTGCTAGATGGTAATGTACTTAAATACTTGATTTTTGCCTTTATTAATATGTCGAGATTCAAAACTGAAATTAATACAGATATGCATTATTTAACTACCATCTTTAATTATATTTTACTATTTAAATTAAAAACATAAAAATCAAAACACACTAATATTTGAGCCCAAGCCAATCTGCTATGAATCCTAAGACTCAAGTGATAAAGATAAAAATCAGAAAATAATCTAGGGATGGAAATTTTAAATTCAATACTATCTAAATCCAACTTTTCTTTATCTTCATTATAAAATTTTATTAAAAACTTTGCAGAAAATAAATTAATAGGCTATATATATATATTTTAAACTTCTCCATCATCTTTGGTGTAAAATAAGAAATGCATTATTTCAGTTATTGGAAATTTTTTTTTTAAAGAAACATATGAATAAAAATATTTTTATTAATTCTTCTTATCAGCTTTAAATAACACAAGATTTAACTTCCTAAATTAAACAAAACTTTGAAAATAAAGGTTTGAAAAATTCAATCCTCTCACTATGATTTTGTTAAAAATATATTGAAGTACAACAGATTAAATCTATTGCTAACATAAAAAGCTATCACAGTTTGGCTTTAAATCAGTTAGATGGAATTAAAATAACATAAAAGGGAAGTTTTTTTTAAAAAAAAATCATAAGTTTTATTTCTTTTTATATAGAAGTAATTGGAGTTTTTGTAGGTTTTTTTTTTTTTTTGATGAATTTGTTAGAGGAATTATAGATTCAATAACTGTAGATAAACCTAGATATTAAAATGTTTCTTGATAGAATGTGTAACTTCAGAAAAGAAAAATGGTTTTCCAATGAAAGTTTGTATAATTAATGAAATGATTAAGTCATCTTTCCTAAATATTTACAAACCATACTATTTTCTATATTTGATTATAATTTCTCTCTCTATTCATACTGATTATGAAAGATCAATTTTAAACTTTTTGTTTCTAATATTTTTTAATGATTTTTTTTCTGTATCAATATTTGGATTGATTAAGTCTTTTCAGATAATTAAACTATATTTTTTTTAGTTTATATATATATTTGCAATAACTTTTAAAAAAAAAATACATTAACAAAAAAACTGTGTAATAAATTCAAAAAATAGAATATTTACTTTTAACTCTATAATTAATGCATTCAAGATCATAATTTATTTTCAATAATTCAATATTATACCTACTATGACATATTCCTCCAGTGACATATTATTCTAAGTTTGCAATATGTCTAAAATAATGCCTTCAAGAGGTGGGCAAACTTAATCGATAAAATTTATCCACAAATCCTGTGCAGGCATTATTTTAAAGATATTGCAAACTTAAAATAATATGTCACAAAAGGAATAATACATCTTTCCATGTGTAATACCAAATTTCAAATCTAAAAAAAAAAAATATTTCTTATTTCCAATGATATGAAAAAGAACTCTAAAACATTTTTTAAATGGCAAACTGTAAGTTTAACCTTATATTTTAAATATTTTTTAAAAAAAAAAAAACATATATAAAAAGTTTTAATAAACTAAAGATCAGCATTTCAAGCTAATGTCCATGCACTTTTTTATGAATGTTAATAATAAATGAATACTTTCATTTCCAACACAAGATATTTAGTTTATTACAATTTATATACATCATGCTATATAAATATCTCATTTACATATAAAAAGTTTTAGCAAAAAAAAACATAAATAGATATGGTTTTAGCTATATTTTTTAATATAAAACCATATGACTTACAATGATACTAGAGATGTATTACATTGTAGTGGGAAAAAAAGTCACTGTGGTGGACTGAACCATTTAATATCTTCCAAAATGGAAAGAAAAGGTCACTTTATTTGACATGAACTGGTCAACACCAGGATTCTTGGATGACATGACATTAGAAATAGAAACTTTGAATAATTATTACTGGAAGCAAAAGTCACCAGAACAATACATCACAGCAGGATTAATACCAAAGTACCTTATTTTTTTTATGTATTTCAAAAAAAAAAAAAAATAATAATAATAATAGAATGCGCATGCGCGT